>JAJEKV010000054.1:1653467-2167080 GCA_021234155.1 Isoetes taiwanensis | reverse complement strand
ATCGCTGCGTTCCAGTTGCATTGCGCGCGTCGCCCGGTGCCGAGACCCGCGTGGCGGGGTATCACGGATCACCGCCGGGGTTGTGTGCTCAAGGCTCAAGCACCAATGATATCAGGGAGACCATCTTTCTGGGTAAAGGTTAATTATGCCTCCACCTTCACATTCTGGACTTTGACCATTACGGATCCCATTCATAAACTCTGGTGATGATCCACTGGGCTTGGAATTCCCGGTGGATCTTTGCTCAACGATTAGATCTTTTTGCTTACTCGTTGGTACTTGTTCCTCCTCAATGGGATAAACCCTTTCATGTCCATGTAGATGTCGTGTTCGCTATTGGGTATTTTCACCGAGAATATGATGCGCTGCGCGGCAAACCAAACCATTATGCCGTGAAGCTCAATCCTGCTGGCTGCCAACTTCTCGCCACGGGCGTAGAAGCTGCCCAGGTTTAATTTTACGGCATCCAGCGTTTTGTTCACTATCTTTTAAGTGATCGAGATCAAATTCTTTGATGATACCAAGCACTCCTAGCTATTTGATCAGCAAATCCATACGGGCGGCGCATTTTCGTGGTTCTCCTTACGCAGAATTTGCCTTTTATGGTGTTCACAAGGCGGCAAATCTCATGTTGTCGGGATTATCTTTCCGCATCCATACGGATAGTCCCTCCGCAGCAGAGTCTCGGGCGCCTTTCGGCGCTCAACTCTTCTTTACGGTCACGGCCACGTACATTGGTTCCCGCAACTTCCGGTATCTCCTCACCGGGTGCTCTTCTTGCAGGAAGACGCCACGCTCTCTCCAGTAAGCGTCCAATCCCGTAGACACCAATTTCTCGCGGGAGGTCGGCTGACTACACCATGGTTTGCAGGCCATCGTTTACAAAGAGACAGGATACCATCGCCGGTATTGTTCTCCCTCTCGCCAGGTCCCGGATATTGTCAGAAGCCCATGAAGGGGCTCGGTGGTGGTCATTTCATGGTGACTTCCACGTGCATAAAATCCTTCTTGCGGGTTATTTTTGGCTACGGCTCTTCAAAGGCGCTCCATTACGCCTTGCGTGTGATGCGTGTACGAGGAAGGCTGACGTGGCGCTCTTTCATTAGCCTTGATTATGCATACTTCAACTTCGACCGATAGGATGGATTTGTGGGACCCATTGATCCCTCTGTAGCGGCTTTTACCCGTGCCGCTACGATACAGTTCTCGACTTCGCTGCCGTGGTACGAGCTTGCGCGCTTCCGGACAACAACTGCGGCAAATACGGTAGGAAGGTCATCATCAGCAAATCATCTGCAGCGTTTTGGCTGCCCCACGGGCTAGTGGGTATTAGAGGTGTCCATTTATCAATCATACCATCAAGGTACGGATTATCACGATTACATCATCACAAGAGCACCTTACTATCCTCAAGGAGCGGTTTGGCTGAAAGCACCAACAAAACCTCTGGTCACAATTTCAAAGAGAAAATTTGTGGCAACTTCTGCATGTGATTAGCCAAAACAAGCTTCCCTCTTTTGTTCTGGGCTTACAATACTTGTTTCCAAAGGGCCAACTCTTTGGTCACCTCCTTTCAAATTGGTTTATGGTCAGAAATATGTGCCTTTTGAATACATTCTCTTAACTCTCGCGTTTTCTAGTAGCTCTGACCCATAATCTGACCATGCACTCAAAGGTTTATCAATTTGGAACAGTTGGATGAACTTAAGTGATGCTTACATTAGGTGTTCTTCACTTGGACAAGGTTTACAAAAGTCTTTACATGACAAGCGTGTGGGCAAAACATTCCAAAGAAGGTGATTTAGTTCTTCTTTATGATTCAGATTTATAAAAATTTTAAGACGGATTAAAGTTTGATGGCAGCCCTTATCAAGTGTTCAAATTAGATTTTCCAGCCCGGTGTTTTCAAAATTTGAATTGATGGAACTCCATTACCTACACTAGTTAATGGCTTTCGCCTCAAACAATTTCATACTTGAAAGTGACAATCCTTACTTGAATCTTGTTCGGACCAAGACACAACAGATAGTGACTAACTGATATTTATATTATAGGTGGAATTTTTTACAAAATGTGGGCGAGCCGTAGCTCCATATGGGGCGTGCCTATTGCAAAAGCGAACAGAGCCTATCTACTAAGTCCTAAGAAGAAAAAGCCCTCTCTACTCGGTTCGGGCCGAGGTATCTGCTTTGAGATAATGGTACAGTTGTACTTTCGAGTCCCAGTAGCAGTGCGAGAATCACCTCCATCCCACGTTGAGCCCATGGGATCGTACTCCATCATCTGCAGAATTTGTTTGAGGAGTGGGTTAAAGAAACTCTACCAAAACTGACCCCTCTGTAGGGACCCTTATCCTTAATGAGGAGAATCAAGGGGGACTATCCTTGGCAGGATTTACAGAAAAGAACAAAAGAAGAAAAGCGGAGCAGAGAGAAAGAACAATGAGAGGAAAATGATATGCTTCCTTGATATAGCAGTGAACATACATGACTCTGCATAGTGAGAGAAGGCTGAGAAAAAGACAGGGCCTGAAAACTCATCTTCCCTCATATACAGCTCTACTCATATATATAGTACAATGGCCTCACATTAATACTAGACCTCGGTGATCTCGTTGCGACTCTGGAAGGAGGCCACAGTTCTGATGTGTTGGCGATTACCTCTTAGAAGTGTCTCTAGAATCACCTTTGGCCGACAGTGGTGTGTGGTCATCACTTGTCTGGCCTCTTGACTGGCCGGGCCAGACTTTGGCTAACGTGGTCTACCTTAGTCCTAGCGAGCCTTTGATAGGCCCATACTGTCTGTGGATCTTGAGAGCTTGACCTGGTCCGTCGGTATGCATGAATAGTCCTGAACAGGAGGCCACGGGACTATACTCCACAAATGGCCTGATTCGAAGAAAAGGAGGAGGGAGGTGCTTAGAAATGGAAACCAGTGATCGGAAAGAGTGATCCTCTCTGGGAATGAGGTCGGGCTCTATTATGGTAATAATTAATGAGGTCTGGCGTGTTGAAGCGTCAGTGTTGAGCCACTAAGTGGGATGGGCCTCAATGAGAGTGAGGCACCATAGCTCTTCCCGAGCTGACATAAACGAATAAGCTGGCACTCCATGAGAGAACCATTTGAAGGCCGCAGAAACCTTGTAGCGATGGGATTGAAGATTGGGCCCTATTTAAGAGCTGACCGGGATGCATTTGAAGGCGACCACGAAACACTGCTTGTGGTGTCTTGAAGGAGATGCGGGTGAAGGTGGCGGCATTACGCGCAGAAAGGTGTCAAGACCATTAAGGGAAAACGCTATTGAGACTTTTGCCGATACGCTCATTACCGATGTAAATCAATTTTCGGTAGTGTCCAAAGTGGCGTTATCCTCCCCAATTGGGCGTCCGACCGATGGGGATCCCATGGAAGTCAGAGTGGAGTCTGGTAGTCTGACCAGTAGCCATCCATGACTGCGTCGAGGAAGGCAGCCAATCCCGAGAAAGGAGGCAGGTAGGCGGGAGGGCTCCCTAAGGAAGCATATGGAGAGATCCCTGCGGGTATGCGTGGGTTGCGAGCCATGTCCACAGATGCTTGAACAAGATTTTGATCAGAAACTACGACACCAATGGTCCCATTAAGAGTAGAGTAATTGATAGAAGCGGAGGTTGACCCAACCCCGTGGGAATGGGCCCTTTCCCGGAAGGCCACGAGTTGGTTGTAGCCTCCCAGAATGCATATATGTCGAGCAAACTCAGATCATCAGGTGCTTCAGATTTTTGTTTTGTTCCCAACGTTTCCAGCACACCCTGCAGGAGGTGATGAGCCAATTGGGCATGTACTCCCGATTTCAAAGTAGAGATAAAAGCGGGGATCACGAAATATTTATTTGGTTGGTGATAATAGCAAGCAGCATTTGGGTTACCTTAGAAAAACGATGCGTCCGAGATTTATCTGGAGATCCGCCGGGTAGAAGTCATGAAAAACGCAAAGGCATGGGTAGTGCTTTCGGGAAGATGACTGATTCCGGGATCTTCCAATAGTATGAAGGCGTCAAAGACTAAGAGTGCACAAAATAAACCCTTGTCTTCTATAGAATCAGGTGATTGAGAGGAAGTCCATACATACTTTTGAGTGGCTGTTGATGAACATTGCCATTGGCGTACCGTTTTAAAAGAAGAGGTGCGTGGACATACGCTTAGTCAAGATATTTGGAAAGGAGTAGAGAAGTCCAGGATGTTGGTGGCAATCAGATAGCCCTCTGTTTGGTTGGCTCAGTGGTACTTGGAAGACTGATGTTCAAGAGTCGGATCGATCTCCTTTTCTAACAAAAGCCAGGACCAATCCACGGACCGTTCCGGGGAAAAGTGGCATGTAGAAGAGGATTGCCCGGGGTATGGAAGCTGGCAATCTGCGTCATGATGACCCTTTGTTTAATTCTCAAAAGCTGGTGGAGGACGTTAGCGATTGGTAGTGGAAAGCTGAGCTTCAAGGAGTGGAGGTGAACTTCCATGGTGAGGATTTTGAACTTAGTCTTATAATTGTCACCACTTCGGAGTACAAGGTGTCTAGCTTAGCAATGTGTTTTCCTTGTCACTTTTCAGGAAGGGTATCTTTGGACTTGTTGTTCCAATAAGTCCTGAATTTCCAATTTGGAGGCTGCCTTTCTTGATGCAAAGTGGTAAGGTGTTCGATCTGAGCAGTTAGGATCTCTCCCCAGGCTGTAATAGAAGCGTGCTTTTCTTGAAGTTAGGCCGGGGTTTGGAGAACATGGAGGTGGCGGCTTGAGGTCTCTTGAGCGGCATGGAGAAGCCTCAGGGGCCTTTAGACACACAGTCTGCTGAGAGCCTCCTGGGAGGCATGGGCTACCAGCCAACAGAACACTGGAATTGCTCGGGGCTAGCCCGAGGATGGGAGGCCTTGGGAGCCTGTGCTGCTTATGGGGTGTTAGAGAGGCATGATGCAGTGGAAGAAGTGATAGCCTCTCAGAGGAAGAAGAAGCAGTGTGTTCCAGTGATGTTGAAACGGAGACGAGGTGTGTGAGGTACAACATTGGGTTGAATGGCAGGAATCTGAAGGCCAGAGTGGAGGTATGGGAAGGTGGAAGAACTCTTCAAGAAGCTGAAGATAATGACAGAATAGGAGCCACAAGGTACACCCATGGAAATTGAGAGAGGCAGGAGGAGGGAATTGCTTGAATGCGGTCCTACTTCTTGAAGAAAGCAGTGGAGAATAAAAGCTGAAGACCATCTGTGTCTGAAGTGGAGTGGTCGCCCAGTGATAATATAATACTCTAAGCAACAATGATGTAGGTGATATGGAATGCCCAAACAATTTCTCCTGAAACTTAAAGTCATGAGGTTTAGCAATATTGTAGAAATGATACTAGTTGACAAATCATGTCAGCGCCAAAGCCAGATGGCGATCATATCATAAAGCAAAGCCGAAGGTTTACAAAGGGATGTAGAATGAAGAAATAAATCTTGGTGAAGTAAAATGGTGGTACCATGACCAAATAACAAATCCTGCCAGACTGTGGCGATGTAATGCGATGAGCTATGCGCAATTCCCATTGCGTTTAGGACGGGAAGACCATTTGTAGTCGTAAAGCTTGTAGGCGGTCCGCCGCCAGACAACAAAAGTCGAAGAACCAGACCAATCGCATCAGGAAGCTTGGACAGTTTAGAACTGTCACTTTAGCTGGCAATGAATAGGAAAATTTATTTGAAAAGAAAGCGGGAGAAAGCAGAGAGAACAAAAACCGAAAGTATGAGAGAATGAAAAAAGTTCGTATAAAGGTGCGTGAAAGAGACATAATCGTGGCTTTACAACGCCGATTGATGGTGCAGTCTCGAAAGATAAAGGAGAGTGGAAAAATGTGGCTAAGTCTAAACAAATGGAGAAGAAATGAAGCAGTGGGAGTAAGTAGAGAATGATAGGATGTGGCAGTGGGCGGAACACATTAATGTGAAAAAAGAAATGGCATTCAATCTTGCTTAGCTCAAGTGGGATATCATTAAAAGGAATGGGGAAGGTACCACATAGCTAGATATCGTAGTCATTTAAATGCCATTTTTAAACCACGTTAGCGTTATGTGAATTGGTCCCACACGACCGACAGGTTCTCAGTTAGCTATATAAAACCAGGCAAGAATTAACCCGAGGAAGGCATCAAGATGGCTCGACGCCATTTGTTGCTAACCGGTTTTGAAGAGCAGGGGGAGGCGCACTAATACCCAGGCTGCCTGGGAAACCTGATTACACGCAGATGAATTATGGACCTCTGTGTGTGTGGGCAGCTGGTGGCCAGGATACATTGGGCCACTCAAGCCGAAGATAGCAGGATAGGTGCGTTCCTGCTGAGATCCAGAATACCACATAACGCATCTGCTCCAGCCAGGTAGAGGTTTTCTGGGACAGCTCTTAGATGGGCTCCCGGAGCCGTTTGTATCGGGCGGTGCCCATAATGCGGGAAATGCGGGTACGCGCCTGTTTCTGCATTCCACCTATACTCAATATAAATATGCGGCTGGTTTGTCACTGCTCTCTTTGTTTGGCCATTATGCGGAGCGTATCCCCGTTTATGGATGTGCACTTTGTTATGAAATGTTTTGAAGCCACGTGTAAGTCATAGGTAATGGGTGCCATCTTCGACCAGTTAATATTTGAAACCATGAACAATTTGATAAAATTAAACCAACTGAAAACTTAAGTTTACAGGAAAAGGACACGCCAGAATCATAAAGAAAGAATATAATCTCCACCAGACAGATATGTTTTTGTCTTAGCCGTTTGTCATATATAAGGATTTTTAAACGTCCATGAAGAACCGAATACTAAGCATCTAAAGTTCTTATTTGGCTTGATGGTAATACTTCTTTGGAGTCGGCGGTAGTTGTTCAACCAGGTTGAAAATAGTGTTGATATATTCATATTGGCCTTTTGAACTTCTTGACCATAAAATAGTTTGAAAGTGGCACAGCAGCAACTATTTACAGAGCAAATTATTGCAAAGCTAAAGAAACGATTAGGAAGCTTGTTTTGCGGTGGTCGACGAAGAAAACAAATTTTCTTGAAATTTAACGGCCCGGAGTTTCAGTAGTTGCTTCCATTACAGCCATTCCCTCGGATAGTAAGGTGTGCTCTTGTGATGATGTCTCCGGGGATAATAAATGACTCATGGCGTGGATGTAGATTATTCATCGTTTTACCGCGATCACGGCCCGACTCAGGTGAGGCGTGGAATCGCTGATGATGATTTGTTGATGAATGGCTTTGTTTGGCGTACTGTTTGCGGTCTGTATGCAGAAATTCATATTCATATTTAGTGATGGGTGAGAACGATGCGCGAAGATTGTGCCTTGTGAAGGAGGATCGATGGAATTGTTCTTGGAAGAGGTAGTAGCATCAAAGGGAAGGCGTCAGACGTGGGCGATCCCTGCGGCCCGACGAAGCATCACCGTGTCGGGGCGTCGCATTGAAGCGTCTTTGAAGCGTGGGCCAAAAATATTGAGAAAAGGATTTCCATTTGCGATCATCTCCATGAAAATGACCTGCAAGAGCCCCTAAGTGGAGCTTCTCGAACAATATCGGGGACCTCATGAGGGAGAACCACGGCCACATCGAAGGATTGTATTCTTACCCTTTTTGTAAAGATGGCTGCAACCATGGTGTAGTCCACGGACCTCATGTGGCGGAGAATTGATGGCGACGAGGTTGTAAGCTTAGGTTTGGGAAGCGTGGCGTCCTCACGGTGGAAAAGCGCTGTGAGGAGATGCTGGCGAAAGTCATTGAAACCAATGAGGTGTTCTTGTGACGAGAAGGAAAGAGTTGGCGTCGAGGGGAAGGCGTCACGAGACTCCAGTGGAGGGATCATCTGTATGTGGATGCGTGAAAGATAATCCGGGACAACATGAGATTTACCGGCCTTGTGAACAATTTCAAAGGTTACCAATTCTTGCAGAAGGAGGACCTAACGAAAATGCGGCCCGTGGGGCGTGGATTTGTTGATCAAGTAAAAAAAGTGCACGGTCAACAAAAGAATTTGATTTGGCTGCCCAAAGATAGTGACCAGGCGTTGGGCCTTGAGAAAATTAAACCAAGCTTCTAAGCTCTGTGGCCCGGAGTAGTTGCGTTCAGCCAAATTGAGTTCCATTTGGCGTAGCGGTTTTGGTTTGTCGGTGTCGCATCATATGCTTGAAAAGAACAGCTCCAATAGCAAAGGCGGGAACATCGACATGGACATGAAAGGGCTTGTCCCATTGAGGAGGAACAAGAGCGGGGCTGGTAAGCAAGAGCTTCAAGCGTTGGAAAGCAACATCAGCACAGGAATTCAAACCGGGTGGATTCATCACCAAATGAGTTTATGAATGGGATCGCAATGGCTGCGAGTCGGGGAATGAAGGTGGAGTAATAATTGACCTTACCCAAAAAGCGTGTTTCCTTTATATTGGGTACGGTGCTTGAGCCTTGAGCACCACGGTGATTTTGGCGGGATCAGTGGTGATACACTTTTCTTGACCCATGTCCCATGAGAACACACAGTGTGGCCAAAAGGTGCATTTCTGGGGATTGAGACTAATCTTGGGACTCATCACATTTCCCGAAAGACAAGTTCCAATTTATCAAATGGTCAGCCATGGGCCTTGAGTAGGAGAGAAGTCATCTTGAAAAATTTGCAAGAAAGGGATTTTCCTTCATAAAATCATGGCGAAGCGAGAGCATGATACGTTGAAGCGTGGATGGAGAGTTTGATAATCCAAAAAGGAACCACCTTGTAGGCAAAAGTGCCCCGGGGTGGTGAAGGTAGTCTTGAGTTGATCGATTCTTTGATTGAGATCGATTGTAGCGGAAAAAACCATCCATGAAGGTACATCATGTCCGGCAACCTCTTCGAACACAGTGCGTGAAGGGGAAGGGGAAAATGATCATTTCCCAGGTGGCGATTGAGTTTTGGTAGTCCACAAATGCGGATCTTACCATTGTGTTTTGAGTGCAATGGCGATGGGGCTCACCACCCGAGAATGTTTGACCTCATAGATCAAACTGCGGCAAGGAGTTTGTCAATTTACGCGCCTTGCCGCGATCCACGGTAGTAGGGGTTGGCCCGTGCTTGTCGTTGCTATCACGGGCCGTGCATCGGACTTGGTAGGAATGGTGAGTTCCCCAAGGTTTTGTTGATCCCCAGAAGATCTCACGTAGCTCGAGGCGAAAATGTGTTTGAACTTTTGAAAGCGTGGCGGCCTGATTCACGATAGGGTGTGGGAAGATTTTGAAACAATCCGGACGGTGATTGTTGCCTACGTCCACAATCTCTCACGTCGAGGAATCTGTGAATATGGGGGATGGAATAACTTCCATGTCCTGGACAATGTGGCGGGAGGTTGAAGCATAGCGGGATGCGTGGCTCTGCGTGTGTGAAAAAGAGAGGTTCTTTGAGTTTCCTCAAAGCGGGGTTGCTTCATGGCGGCGTGTACTTCCCGCGAGGGGCTGCGGGGAGGTTCAGTACGTCGAAAAGTGATCCAACCGTTGGATTGATTACAGGAGCGGGTAAAGGAGTCAAAGCAAAGCGTACGGCCACAGTCACGATCAAAATCATTCTCCCAGGATCCCGGCCTTACTGGGGGGTGGGATGTGGAGAGAAGACTTTCAGGTGGAGCACGACTTGATAAATAATGCGGTCCTCAGTGGGTTAATGAGAGAGAGGGTTCGGCATTGTCGGCGGAAATGATTTTACTGTTTCAAGTCCATGGTGGCATTGGGGGTGACCATCATTGATGACTAAGCGTCAGTGGCCCGGTAATGAATGCTGCCCGGCTGGCGGAGAAAGGTCTGCCCGACCAACATTTCATAATCACTGGATCTTCTCCGACCTTCCAAACACCAAATTCCAAGGGAATCAAGATCACCTATGTTGATGTGAAGAAAGGCGTGGCGCTTGAGGTCGCCGTGATATGGCCATTGGCCAATTTGATGTCATATGGGGGCACGATAGAGTTGTTTGATGCCCATTTGTTTTGCGGTTTATCAGAGTGATGAGATTGACCCAGCTACCTCCGTCAATTTGAACATGATTGACTTGTTGATTGCCCACCGTGGCATGGGCCCAGTGGGAGTAGAGGTAGCAGCCCCCCCCAACCAAAGCGATCGGGGAGTGGTAAGCGGGGTCCTTGAGGCGGGGCCGAGTTTCAAAATTGTAGCCAAGCTTAAAGGAATTTTGATTTTGGCTAGCTCCTCTTGGAGTTCGAGGCACATGAGAAAAAGGATGTTGGATCCCCGAGTGCGGGAGTGCGTGGTAAAAAGCGGCAACTTCTTTTAGTAGGTCAACCTCGTGGCGATATTGGGATATGTAGAGGCGTGGAGGTTGAGGCGTGGAAAGTGCGTCTTTGTGGATTGTTGAGCTCGTGGTGGCATGGACATTAGCCAATAGCGTCGCCGGCGGCTTACGCATGAGGTTCAAAATGCTTTGGCGAACTTTAGGCATGACATTACGGCATGAGTTTCTCAAGTCCAGGTGCAAAATGGACCTTTTTTCTTCTACATGAGGAATGGCGTGTTGTAAAAGCGGGGTTGCGTGCCATTAGGAATAATGGTTAAAGGGGCGTGGCGCCCTACAGTCAACATGAAACAAACCAGCAATTTGATGTTTGGGCCCGGAGGATTAAGAGCTGAAAAATTTTCTTCATATGCTTGTTGATCCATCGAGGTTGATTGGCGAGGATTTGGTTGATAAGCGTGATTCTTGGGTAGCGTAGGTGGCTAGAAGAAGCTGGGGCCTTGAGCCTTGTTTGCATTAGCAATCGAGTTAGTAAGCCAGTGGCCCGGGCCCGATGTGGTCGATTGGTGCGAGGCACACGAACTTGGGGAGTTGAGGACATCACCGATGGTGGTATGACCCCATTCTTGGCCGGTGATAACGAGCTTTGAAGGATCAAAAAGAGAGGAGCGTGTGTTGGGTCCCGTTGTTGCTCTGATTGGCGATAGAGTTGATTGGGTTCGCTTTGCGGTGGTGAACAATATGGCGGTTAGTGCGGAAGGTGTTGTTTGCACTTGATAAACCATCTTGTTGTTGGGAAAGGTGTAGGATGAGTGCGAGTGCATTCTTAGTGGCATGATTGCACATGTTCGCGGCGTTTACAATGAGGCGGGGCCATTGGTGGAGTTGCACTCATTAGCCAAGTGGCCTTGATATTTCTGAATATGGCACCAGTCGGCTAGCGCTATGATTGGCGTGTTGAGGTTGAGCGGCGGTCACGGGAACCATGGCGGGTGGAATGAAAGGGAGCTCTGAAGAGCCACGCCCACGGGAGAAACATTGGCCCGAGTGATTGACAAGTCGATGCTTTGCTCAAAGTCTTGGTATATTGATCATGAGTCGATAGCTGGAGGAAGTCCTTGGAGAAACCAGGACCAAGATCGGCTCATGTGTGGGGTACTCCTTGGTTTGCTTGGCCCGAGAATGTGAAGGCGATTACGCAAAATCCGAGGCGGAACTCAGGTGGGCTCTTGTTGAAGGTCATTGGGTTGCTTGAGATGAAGTTGATCATCATCCGTGGTCCCCATAGTGAGAAAAGCGGTTTTCATTTGGACCAATCTTGTTTCCGGTGGCTTTTGTTGGACGCAGGCCATTGATGAGGGACCGCAATGTGGTGGAAAAAAGATGTGGAATTCCAGGTTGAGGTTGCGCATGACCATTCGGGACACCTTGAGCCTCAAATTCTTCCATGTGGGCTGAGCACTTTGGTCTAAAGGTTTGCCTTTAGGTGTTGCCAAAGGTGGGATAAAGTCGACAAAGTGCGAAGGTAGGGAGGTAAAAGTCTTTGGGCTGGGCCCAGGAACATGATAGTGAGGATATTGAGGTGGAGTTGGAGGGATATGGTCTTTGGAAAGACCCTGAAGGGGGGGGTGGCTGAGGTGGGGAGTCTTGGAGGTGCACGATCATTGGGTTTAGAGGTGTAAGATTTAAGCTTGGGAAGAAGCGGTGGGAAAGGTAGGGAAGGGAAAATCACGGGGAGGAGCAAAAGACATGTGGATATCCTGTCTACGTAGGAGATGATGGTTGTGATGGCGGATGGCGAAAGTGATGGATGAAGGCATGTTACGGGGTATGAAAAAGTAAGGTTGAGCAGGTGGAGCGGATAGGGCTCTCGATAGTGATAAAGGGCGAGAATTTGTGAGCAATGTTTACCGCTTGAGGTGGTGGAGAATTTGGGCCGAGACATGACCACGAGGGTGGGTGGCGCCGGCCGAGCCCCTAGGCCCGAATGTGGCCTCCCTCAATGTCATAAGCGGATCCATACATGTCCGCGAAGCGACTTCAGCGTCGATGATGGCTCAATGAGACACCGTCTGCAGGAAAAGGGATTCTTACGGCGTGAAGTTTGAGGACGGAACATGGCGTGAAGAAAAGAAGGGAAGCGAATCCCGGACGGCGTGGCCGGCGGTGTTTGGGAGATGCAGGTTGGGAACTCACACCAAAGGCACCCCTGTGAGGACCCTTGGATCTAGGGGAGAATCAGGGGGACTATGTCCCTTGGCGGGATTTGCAAGAAAGAACAAGAAGAAGCGGAGCAGAAAAAGAACAATGAGAGGAAAATGATATGCTTCCTTGATATCAGCGATGAACATACGCAGGCTCTACCAATTGAGAGAAGGCGAAAAAAGACAAGACTCAAAACTCATCTAGCCCTCATATGGCTCTACTCATATATATAGTACAATGGCCTCTGCCCAATATAGACACTTCGGGTGATCCTGGTCGCAGGCTCACGGAAGGAGGCACGATTCTGATGTGTTGGCGGTGCCTCTTGAAATGCACAGAATCCAGCCCAGGCCGACCGCGAGGCGGTGACCAGTCATCGCTTATGCGGCGGCGCCTCTTGTTGGCCGGGCCTGGGGCTTTTGGCTGGCGTGGTGTTGCTAGGTCTTCTGGAGCCTTTGATGGCTGACCCATGCACATACGTGGATCCTTGAGCTTGACACAGTCGTCATATGCATGAATAGTCTGAACCGGGGAGGCCGCAAGACTAACACCGGCACACCACCCGTCCATACAAATGCCACGATTGTGGCGCAAAGCCGGCGGTCCATTTTACAAGTGATCCACTCCGGACGGTTAAACGGCATAGTGCGCTTGTCGTGCAATCGGCCGTGAACATCTTGGCGCCATCGGGTGTCTCCAGCCCGGCTCCTTTGTTAGTCTTATATAAACCGAGGACCTCCACTGTCGGCGTGGACCAATCAGAAACCGTAGCGTGGTTTGCAATGCAAAAATTTGTTACTAAATAGGGAATCTTTTCTCCGCGCATATCTAGCCATGGTACCTTCCGCCACCTTACGTTTTAATGATATCCCGCCGAGTTACCGGCATTAAATGACATTCCTTCTTTTCCGCCCGTCGAACATTAATGTCGTCCTTTTTGCCACCTGTCACATCGGATCATTCCCTTACGTCTCATCGCCACCGTTCATTGCTTCTCCCTTCTTTGTTTGGGGACTTAGCCAAAATTTTGCCTCTCAATCGCCTACTTCACATCGTAGCCACACGGCATCATCAGCGGTTGCAGGTTTGCCCTCATCATGCCCCTTCACCTCGATTCGCGCCCTAAAACCTTTTACGTCTATCTGCGCGCCGTCTTACGTTCTCGCTCTCCGCCTTCTCGAGGCGGTTCGCCCGGTTCCGGCGGCTCGCCGCCATGGCTGCCCCAAACTTCCTACACTTCAAACTTACGCTCCCGGGGATCACGACTCCTTTTCGGTGCGTGTCTTTCTCGGCGCCCACCTTTATGAGGCCCTTCTTGGTCGAGTACGAGGAAATAGTGCGCCACAAGCTTCTGAATTCTGCCAAATGGAGCTCCAGGCCCCAAATCGAACCAATTGCGGCGGTTCATCAGCTCACATAATCAGCGGCCGGGAAGGATTTTGCTTTCGATTGATTGATGGCACCACCATTTTACTTACTCGGCCTTTGATTTACGAGGTATTCCGGTATTCCTTTGCAAAAACCTTCTATCTCTTGGGCTGCTTTACGGGGACATGGATGTCACTTTCGGTTCGGGTGCTCACCTTATCAAGCTAACGGATCGCCTCACAAATATTGCAAAGTCACATGACACTTTTGTGAAGTTTTACGTAAGCAAATTGCTTGGGTATTCCATCAAGAACACCCATATTAATAAGCCCGTTCTATAATATGGTCATCAGCCATCCATTCCAATCTCCATATTGATTGGCCACATTTGTTGTTCTCTGCCTTCTTCAAGAAGTAGGCGCGTTCGGCTACCCCCTCCCCAATCTCTCAAGTTTCGATTGGGTGGCCATCTTCAGGCCCTCATCATCATTATCTTCACGTCGCTTGAGAGCCCTTCCACTTCCCATGCCTCCACTCGGCTCTCTGCATTCCAGCGTCAAACCCAGCGAGTACGTACCTTCCGCCCGGACTTCCCACGGTCATGTTCAACACCGGACCCGCGCATGTCACCGTCTCCTCTTCCTCCACTTTGAAGCCACGCCTTCCAATTCCGTCATGCCTCTCAACACTCTCCGGACAAGGCCGCCAGCGGGGCCCTGCACCTCCACATCCTCGGCGGCTCTGGCCAAAATTCCGGCGGGATGTTCCAGCGGTACCCATGCGGCTACAAAGCATCCGCAGGAGGCTCTCATGAATGGTGTTGGCGTCCACGGGAGGCTTCCGATGCCGTTCAAAGAGACCTCCAAGCTGCAAGCTGCACAAGTTCAAACTTTGGAGGCCCAACTTCAAAAAAAACCTGGCGGCTCTATTACAGGCCTATGTAGATCTCAAAAGTGCTCCGGGGATCGACAAGCCTACTTGAAGATCGGAAGGCTCAGCTCAAACCACAATTTAGGACTTGTTGGAGCGAGAACAAGTCAAAGATACCCTCTTGGGTGACAAGGAGAAAGACATTGCTAAGCTAGACACCTTGTATTGAGACTTTCTCACAATTACCGCACTCAAGTTCAAGACCTCAGGGCGTGGCCTTCGACTCACCTCCCTTGAAGCTGAGCTTTCCGCGGCCCGACAAATCAGTTAGCGTCCATCCGGACTTCGGCTTTGGGCTTCGAAGCGAAGGTCATTGATGGCCTTCAGTTACCATGCTTGACTCCAAACTCGGGGCAATCTTCTTCACATGCCGCTTCCTATTAAATAGGTCAGTGATCATCCGTCTTCTATTAGAAAAGAACCCCAGGATCGTGACACGGAACATCGGCTCCGATAAGCGGTTCAATCTCTTGAAGAAGCCCAAAACAAGCGGGGAGGGTTATATTGATATTGCTACCAACATTCACGTGGACTTCTCTACTCCTTCCGGCTATCTTGACTATGTGGTGGCCCGGCGGCACCTTTTCCTTTTGAAGTGGTGCAGCGGCCAATGGCAATGTTCATCAACGACCACTCAAAAGTGCGGACTTCCTGCGGATGCGGCGGGATCTTTCTATAGAACAAGGGTTTATTTTGTGCACTCTTAGTCTTTGATCAAATCAATTCGAAGATCGGGTGGTCATTTTTTTCGTGTTGTTCGACCAATGGCTTATGTTTTTCATGACTTCTACGGCGGATCTCCATGATAAATTCGCGATGAGGCCCATTGTGTTTTTTAGGGGGCAACTCCAATGCTGCTTGGTTGTTATCATCAACCAACCAATATTTCAAGGATCTGCTTTCGGTCTCGGACTTTTGAGCGAGGAGTACATGCACGAACTTGCTCAACACTTACCTCGTGGCGGTGAAACATTGGAACAGTAAACAAAAATTTGGCATCTCGGCGATCTTGAGTTAGCCCAAATTTATATCACGGCGCAGGAGGCTACAATCAACTCCATTGGCCTTCTAGAAAGCAAGACCATCCCCACGGGTTGGGTAAATCCTCTGTTTATCAATTACTCTCTACTTGAGTGGGACCATTGGTGTCGTGCTCTTGATCGAGAATCTCGTTAGTGCATTGAGGGGACATGGCTCGCAGCCACCCACGCTGCGGGCATGCTTCCCTCTCCATATGCTTCCTTAGGAGTCCCACCGCCCACGGTTCCTCTCTTATGGTGGCGTCTTCCCTTTTGGGCGAAGGTCATGGATGGCCCACTGGCGGATTGACTCCACCTCGGATCTCGGCCGGATCTCGGTGGGATCCCGATTTGTCGAGGGCAGCTCCGGTTGGGAAGATAATGCCACCACGGACACTCTGAGAATGGCTCTATATTGCTAATGGCGTGGTTGGCAGCGGCACTGCGATGCTATTCATGGCCTTGATACCTTCTTGCGAATCTCGCCACCTCACCGACCCTTGATCCGGTCGTCAAAATTTGGTTTACGTGCTGCTCTCCGTGCATCTGGTAAATCTTTAAATCCCGGCGTCCTATCTTTTCTTTGCAACCCAAATGCCGACGCTCGGTGCCTTGGTCTCTCGGACACTGCCTTCTCATGGAGTGCCGGTTTGTTCCTTGGGACGCACATCTTTGCCACCACAAGACGACATGTGCGCTCTCACTTTCTCGTGATGCCGATCCCACGCCCTTGGGCTCCAACACTCTGGCGCTTCAAACCGCGCCCGGGACCTCATTGCCCATTACCATAATGGCGCCCGTCCTCATTCCCGTGAGGATCACTTTGAGGCTTCTTTGGTTTCCGCCCTCGGAAGCACTTCCTCCTTTTCTTGGTGAGTGTCGTTTGGTGGGGAGTGTTAGTCACTGTGCCTCTGATACAGGACTATTCATCACATCTGACGGACCAAGTCAAGTCAAAGGATCCCACAATCAGGCGCGGGTCGGTCGTCAAAGGCTCAGCGAAGACCAAGCAGACCCGCCTTGAGACTAAGACCACGCTGGCGTCAACAAAGGCGGCGCTCGGACACAAGTGGCGGCGTCACCGGCAGCGTCGGCGTCAGCGTGATTCCGAGGCACTTCAAGAGCACCGCCGCGGCATTCCTGCAAATCAGGCCTCCTTCGAAATTCGGGCACGAAATCGGTCGAGTGTCTATATTGGGCCAAAGGCCATTGTACTATATATATGAGTAGAGCTAGCACATGAGTTTTAGATGAGTTTTGAGTCTTGTCTCACTTGTTTTTCTCTCTAGGTTCGAGAGCTCATGTATCATCATCATTGATATCAAGGAAGCTTATCATTGTTGTCTCATTGTTCTTTGTTTTCTTTTCCCTTTCCTTTGTTTTCTTGCAAATCCCAGCGTGACATAGTCCCGGTTCTCTGTTAGATCAAAGGGTCCTCCACGGAGGGCTGTCTTCTGCGGGGAGTTCGAACCAGTTCTAATCAAATCAATGGCCCTATAAGTCCAGTTGACCATGGTCAAACTGGCCAAGGAGTGACTTTGCTCAAGACTAAAGACCCTATAAGTCCATTAGACATAAAGGCTCCAAAAGGTAAGGAGATTACAAATGGAGGCCTTACAATTACTCCAGCTCATCTAATCAGAAGCTGTAAGCTAACTATTGTGGAGACTAATCTCCCTCCAATAAATGAATACCCTGAATCTTCTGAATCAGAGGTGTCCACTAGAGGCACCCTATTGCTCAAAGGGGAACCTTCCAATAAAATAGAATCTCCAGTTATTCCAAACAAAATGGATTTTAACACTCCATACAAAGAAAATGAAGATAAAACCCAGGTTGAAGGAGATCCTGTGGAAACTGAGATGCATGAAGTCCCTGAAGATAATGGAGGCTGATGAACGGTTAAGGAAGTGCCAAGCACTCTAGATACAGAAGTTGTTCCATGCACCCCTATGGAAAAATATCTGACACCAGCTCCAGATAAAAGAAACTTTAAATTCTTCACTAAATCCCCCATGGAAGTTTCCAGTGGAGGCACTGAAGAATTGGATCTTGATGTTATGGATACTGCAGAACCCTATGAAGTGACCATGGAGGAAACTATTGAAAAGGAGCCTGAGGAAGATAAATATTTCACTCCAATGATTAAAAAAAGCAAGAAGGGACAGTTCACAGAAAATAGTCCAGCTCTCAACCTTAGGGTTCAGCCTAGGAAAAAATACCCTGCCTGATGAAGATAGTAACCTGGAACATGAGGGGAATTAAAGGCCCCCAAAAAGGAAAAGAGCTATTATAGCCATAAGAGAAATGAAAGCTGATATTGTAATGCTACAGGAGCATAGGTTATCCAGTTTTGAAGCAGATAAATTGGGTAGCTAGATCATCCCTGGAGGGGATTCAGTCTGGGGTAAAGCAGAGGGCACCAAAGGAGGAATTTGTACCTCATGGAGCAAATTCAAATGCATACAAAAGTATGTCCACCCATCAGGGAGATGGACTGTTGCGGTCCTTGAGTTTGGAAAAGAATTAGTTGGCATCATTAATGTCTATGCCTCAACTGATCCTGCTGAGAGGGAGAGTCAGTGGATTGAGATGGATAATTGGCTACAGACACAAAAACTTAATAACATTTTGATGGCAAGAGATTTTAATAATACTCCTGCTTGGGATCAAAAACTAGGGAAGAAGATAAATATGACCACTAAGGAGAGAGTTAGCTGGGATAAACTCATGGGAAACTTTTGTTATATTCCTCCTTTCTCCTCCAACACCTATTCTTGGAGTAATAACACGAAAGGAGATCAAAGGGTATACTGTTTGTTGGACAGATTTTATGTCAACAATAAATCTGTGATTGATTAGGATCATGTTACTGTCACAAGTGATATAGGAAACTCAATCTCAGACCATTATCCACAGATCTTGGAAAATATGGATGGAGCTCCAAAAGGTGGGGAGAATATCCCTTTCAAATTTATCTGATTCTTTGAAAAACAAGAGTTTACATCAAGAATTCACATCAAATTACATCTCCCTCCAGCCCGTTCCTAAGGCCCGGAGTCCATGAAAAGCTTTTTGGATAAAATGAAAAAATGCAAAGCTTGGATAAAAATCTGGGGGAAAAAGTGGCATATGGAGAAGAAAAAGCAAAAGTAGACAATTTACAATGAGATTAAGCAGATCGGGGAAGAACTCTTCTTGAATAAAAATAATGTGGCTTTACAGGAAAAAGAAAGTACTCTAGAAGTGCAAGTTAAAGGCATTGAAGAAGTGGAAGCTAGGTCCCTTGCAATCAGAAGCAAATGTACTTACATTAATTATATGGACAAAGGGAGTTCTGCCTTCTTTTTTAGAGCAGCCAAAAGCAGAATCTTGAACAATGGCATTATGAAAGTTAGGGACCAAAATGATAACTGGATAGAAGGTCAGCAAGGAATTGAGGAATTCTTTCACAGAGAATACACTAAATTATTTGCTGAGTTGCCAGTAGACCAGACTAAACTACAGGAATTCTTTGACAAAATCCCACGGGCTGATAAAGACATAGGAGATGAGGAGATTCTTAAGACCCCAGTTGAACATGAGATTCTGGATACTCTTAAAGAAATGGCCAAAGGGAAAAGCCCTGGGCCAGATGGCTTTCAACCAGAATTCTATGTGGAATTCTGGGAGATCATGGAGGATGACCTGGTTATTTCCTTTCAAGGGGCTTGGAAAGCTAAACAGTTGAATCCTACCATAAATGCTGGCCATATTGCTCTAATTCCTAAGGTAGAGAATGCTGAGGGGTTAGGAGATTGGAGACCAATTACCCTCACTAACTCTACATACAAGGTGTTAGCCAAAATTCTTGCAAACAGAATCAAAGGAGCTCTCATGGAGATTATTAGTCCATGCCAGTCTGCTTTCCTTCCAAACAGAAATATCCTTGATAATTATATTGGAGCTACTGAGGGGCTACACTGGAATAGACTCACTAATCAAGGCTGCATGCTCCTAAAATTGGACTTGAGGAGGGCTTATGATACCATCAACTGGAGTTTTCTTCAAAAAGCAATGGGACACTTGGGATTTTCAGATATGGTCTATCAAAAGGTATGGGGTATGAATATCACTGCATCCTCTGCTCTTTTGATTAATGGTACCCCCTCCAAACTATTTGAATGCAGAAGGGGTGTGAGGCAAGGATGCCCTTTGGCCCCATATTTGTTCCTCATTGTGGCTGATATGGTAACTAGGATGGCCCTTAGCCTGCAGGATACCCAAAGGATAAAATGTTTAAAGCTCCCAAAAGATGCAGGTAACTTTGTATTGATGCAGTATGCAGATGATACATTTGCTTTCCTGAAACAAGGTGATGACAGTCTAAACAATTTTTTGGAAGGACTTAGATATTTTGGAGAAGTGTCAGGTGTGCTCCTAAATAAAGGAAAAAGTGCCATTATCCTTGACACTGTGGCAACAGAATTGGAGGGTATCAGGATTATTGGGAGCAAGGAGGCTACCAAGATTCTTGGCATTCCAATAGCTCTTAATATGTCAATTCAGGGACTATGGGATCCTACTGTCACAAGGATCAAAAAGAAATTACTAATGTACCCTTCTTCCCTTTCTTTGGCTGGGAGAGTGGAAATTGCAAATGCAGTCATTGCAAGCACCCATGTTTTCTTTTCCTCAGCTTTGGTGGCAGATAGAGCTTCATATAAAAAGATTGAAATAGCATTAAGGAAGTTTATATGGCAGGGATCTCATAAGGTTGCTTGGAGTGATCTCATCAAACCAAAAAAACAAGGGAGGTTGGGGTGTAAGGATCTGTTTGTCCAAGCACAGACTCTGGCTGCTAAGATGATATAGAGGGCAATCTATGCAAAAAATCCGTCTCCTGCTCTGAAACTTGTTCAGTATTCGGTGGAGGTCTCCCACCCAGTAGGAAGCCACACTCTTAGACACCAATTACCTGACTCTGCCTTCTTTCAATTCTCTCCTTCTGCAGGTACTTCTAATGTGATCAGAAAAATGATGGCTGCTTGGAATGAGGCAGCTTTATGCTATAGACCTCCAGAGATTAATGCCAGATGCAAGGACATTAAAATGTTTTGGCACCCCCAATTTGTTGCTGAAGAAATAGGATGTATGGCCTTTAAGCATCCACAAAAATACATGCAATGGTATAGAGCAGGGTTCTGGACTATAGAAGACTTGAGAATAAATGACAGATGGATCAGTTGGGAGGAATTGCAGGATAAGATTAGGGGCTCAGATATTGTCAAACAGATTTTTAAAAAGTGTACGGAAATTATAAGTCAGCATCAGGAGTTGGCAAATGTCTCCAACCATTGGAACCTGAATAAAAAGGAAGGATATAGTGTTAAGGACATCTATACAGGCTTAATGAAATTGAAACCTTCAAGGGCAAACTCTCTATGGCAGTGTGAGGAAGAACAGTTGGCAAATACTTGCAACAAAGGCTGGAAAACTTATCTGGCTAATAAAATTAAGGTCTTCAGATGGTTGGTCTTACATCAAAGCCTCCATACTAATGCAGTTAGGAGCAAATATGATGCCACAGTGACTAAGGAATGCCCTATGGGCTGTGGATTCAAGGAGACCTCAAATCATGTCTTTGAATGCCCATGGGTGGAGGAATTATGGACATGGACATCACAACTAAATCGAGGGTCCCAGTTGCTTGAAGAAAGTTTTAGATCTTGATTCAAAAATTGTGAACACTACGAGCTCTCTTCTTTGGATCATTTGGAAGCATAGGAACCGTGTAGCTATGGGAAAAAAGAATCCAAATCTCATATGGCTAAAAGTTGTTTCTGTCCCTTTTTGTTTGAGGCGCCATGGCCCTAAGCAGCAAAAAGGGAAGAAATATGATAGGAATGGGATAGGATTGGAATTTATAAAAGTTGTTTCAATTTCTTTTTTCTTATTACGGCTGATGCAAATGGTTTACTCCACGAGGCGGCGAAGAGGCTGGCTAACTTGCACCTTTTGTTCGGCGGGGAGGCTGGCGAGGACAATGCCATATCGAGGACTATGGTAGGCGATACCATGATCTAGCTAAAGCGGGGAAGTAGTTCATGCCATGGCCTTAAGAAGGATGTTGGATCGAGAAAGGAGTGCAGTACTACAATGGCTTAAGGCCATATTTTGAGAACTGTTTCATCGATTGGCCCGACGTGAGGCCCATGTATTCTTTGTTCTGGATTTCTCTACATACACCATTAAAAGGCTGGATAAGATCTTTGCTTATATTTGGAAACTTCTGACGGTATGTAGCGGATCTCATTATCTGAGGATCGATTGATCGCGGTGACTATGTCTGAAGATCATGTTAGGAAAGTGGCAAACTATGAATACTAAGGTTTATAAGTGGTCATATAACTTATGGTTTTGGCTAACCTTTGGTCTTACCATGCCAATGGTTAAATTTAGGCTACTATATATCATCTTTCACATTTTGATATATCCTCCTTTTAGGAAGGATGACATGAAAGTGAGTCTGCTCACTTCTTTTTCTTATGTAATTTTCTAAATGAAATATAAAAAACCAACCTTGCCTTCAAAAAAAAAAAAAAAAAAAAAAGAAAAAAGAAAGAAACAGTGAATCCTCTGGCCACTGCTTATAGGACCCAGCATCAAATGGACCATCATGTCCCCAGGCGGGTTTTCCAACAGAGATGCAAGCATGTACTGCAATAAAAGACACCTATCAAGACATGCAAAATAAATATGAGTTTCTAGTACTATTCATCTCCATCATGGCCCGGGTTGGCTGGCTGGTAAAAGCGATGTTGAATGTTGTCAAAACGCATCCAGAACTAGATCGGACTAAGGAGATGGATCCTTATCTCGAGAGATATTTGACAAAGAAAGGACTAGTCCCCCCATGATGTAATCTTCATATAAAGTGAATACAATGTAAAAAGTGTTCTCTGTATATTGATGTGTTGTTATCTACAAATGCTAATCAAACAACACATTCTTCTCACTAAAACAAGAAAACGTTAAACCACCCACTATTATAATGTAAAAATTTGCACTCTTGTAAAATAGCATGTCACACACCACAACACTATATTGAAAAATGGGTATGCAAAAGTGGCGTGCTTTTGGAACAGACATAAATCCAATTTAAATGAATGATGCTTATACAGATATGCCCGCTTTTTGTTTTTGATCAGCTTAATATACACTCTTCTTTCATGTTCTTTATCCGCCTCACGTGCTGCTTTGAATTTTAACATCTGCTGCTTACATTCTATATCAAATCAGCAATTACATGGTAGTTCCATCCGTTGACGGTAGGATACAAAATAGTTATCCGTTGATTCAAGCAAAATCCTGGTCAATGCATCACTTATATCCTATAGTGAGACATGCCAAACAAAAGATGACACTTTCTGCTCACAAATCTCGCTATCTTCAGTCGTTTTATTATATTTGAGATAAATCTGTTTGCCCTTAGCTGGAGCCTTCTGCTGTATATGCTGCCATTACACACGAATCTCAATGAATAATGGTACATAATCGGAATTTTCATTTTCATCGCCGATAGATAAGCTAATAACATGCTCTGCAAAAGAGAGTTTGGCAATGATGTAATCCACTGCGCTTGCATTTTTACAAGTGTGTTTATTAGAGCCCTTAAACACTCCAATAGAATCCCATTTCCTGTCATATTTATCAGCAAGTTTCCTTTTGTGAGCACAAGCAGTTGACTCAACATCCAGCTAGAAATGCATCTTAATAGAAAAGTTCCTATTGCCATACACTACTCTATTCCTAGCTTTCCATATATTCCATAGAGCAATGAACATGATAGTGTTAGCAAAGGTGCACTTATTTTGAATATAAGATAGCAAATTATCATTCACTATAGAGGGGAAGAACCCAATTTATCACTAAACCAAGACAAAAAAGGAACCAGTTTAGGACAAAAGAAAATGTGATCAAGACTTTCTTCTAGCAAACAACCCGAGTGACAAAGGGCAGAAATATTATCATGTCTCCTTGAGATAACTTGAAGATTAGGGATACTCTTATGAGCCAATAACCAAATGAAATAGCTCATCTTAGGGAAGCAGAAAGAATTCCAAACTTCTTGAAAAAGGGCTTTACCTTCCCCCTCAGAAATAAACCATTTAGAGATGCTTTAGAAGGGATGTCAGATCTGCTAATGATGGAGTAATTCTACTAACTTTATAAGAGCACTTACCATTCAAATACCAGTTAGTAGCTTTAGGAACAGACTGATTCAACCAAGTATGAGGGAGGATAGATTTGAGATGAAGGAAAATCTTCTTGTCATTAGAGGTACCCTGGGTAATATTTCTCAAGAAAGTCCATGACATAAGCTTATTGTTGATGTAGAGATCATTTATGACAGTTAGGCCTTTATCTGTCCATTTCTTATAAATTCTTGGGTGTCTCAAAGCTAGAACCTTATCAGGATGATTCTTAAGAGTTGGAGTCCAAAAAATAGTCATCTCATTTCTTAGTCAAAAATTGAATAAATTCTTGGGTGTCTCAAAGCTAGAACCTTATCAGGATGATTCTTAAGAGTTGGAGTCCAAAAAATAGTCATCTCCAGATTTGGATCATCAAGAGAAGCATAGTCAAAACATGTATATAATAGAATAGAATAGAATAGAATAGAATAGAATAGAATAGAATAGAATAGAATAGAATAGAATAGAATAGAATAGAATAGTTTCTTTAACGTCCATGGAGACCAATAGGTCATGGGACCCATACAATGGGCTAATACAATCATTACTACTAGGATTAAAAAACCCCTGCCTCGAAAGGTTTTCAAGGGAAAAACCTTTGCCTTGTTCCAAGCCATGATAATATTTCTCAGCAAAGGGGATGTGTTAGGCCTTGGATGTAGCTCATTGAAACAAGAGTCGGGAATGATATGAGCAATTGAAGGATGACCATCTGGGTAGGAGCAAGATAACCAGAATCTGATGAAGTGGGAGGAAGGGCTGGGATTATTGAAAATAGATCTCTAGATATATGTACCAACTAAGGCATAAGCACACAGTGAAGATCTTCTGATCTAGCCCTCCTAGACACTTGGCTCTAGCTACAGAGTTCCAATTTACCAAGTGGGATCCTTTCCAAATGAAGTTCCTTCTCTAATTCAATATAAACACTCTTTGGAGCAACCAGAGCAGAAGAGAAATATATATGAGAGCCGGCCAAGACAGAATTTGCAATAAGAGTTGTACCTGCAAAAGATAAGCAGCTTCTATAATTATTTAGCTTTCTCTTAATTCTATCAACAATAGGTTGCCAAAGACCTTTTAAGCAAGAATTTAAAGAGAGGCATTCCCTAACAGTAGTAGAAGCTTGATTGCAATTTAGAACCTTAATATTAGCAAAATTTGAATGATTAATGTCACCAATAATAGTGCATTTGGCCAGATTCAAGTGAACTCCAGAGGCAGCAGAGAATTGGCTGATGATCTCAAGAAAGAACTCAATATTAGATATATTAGCATCCAAAAAAGCAAAAGTATCATCAGCATATTGGGAGATGGTGAAAGAATTATCATTATTTGGCATTTTAAGTCCAAAGATCCTTTTAAAAGCTTGAAGATCTTTGAATAAGCTGGTTAGCATCTACATACAATTAAGGAAAGATAGGGAGCAAAGAGGACAACCTTGTCTCACACCTCGAGATAAGGGAAAAAAATTGAGAAGGTGTGCCATTTAAGATAACAGTAGAATTGGAGTTGACATTTAAGCTATGAATAAACAGCTTAAGTTTAGGATGAAAAACAAATTTAGTTAGAGCAAAGTATAGAAAGTCCCATCTCACTGTATCAAAAGCACGCTTGAAATCCAATTTAAGGAGCACACAATTTTGATTGGATAATTTATTCCAATGAAGGTCTTCCATGACTACAATATAATTGTCCAAAATGAACCTATTTGAAAGAAAGGCAAATTGATACTGAGAGATGTTTTTCTTGATAAGCCTTGATCCTATTAGCTACAATTTTGGCACAAATCTTGTAAGAGGTATTAGTAAGAGATAGGTCTCCATTCAGAGAAGGCAGAGGGATTATCCACTTTAGGAATGAGAGCAATGAAACCAGCCGAGATAGAAGGATGAAGATGATTAGCCTCCCAATATTCTCTAACCATGGAAAGAAGATCAGATTTAAGAATATCTAAAAAATGAATATAAAATTCACTTGGAAGACCATCAGGGCCAGGAGATTTGCTGTTCCTAAAGGATTTTAAAATATTGAGAAGTTCATCTTCATTGGGAGGATTAACTATGGAGTCATCCATACAATCTATTGAAGATGGAATTATGGTGTCCATAAGAGCTAAGAAACCCTTTTCTCTTGTAGAATCAATCTGATCAGGAGGAACCTTTGAAAAAAGAGAGGTATAATTTTCCTGAAAGAAGGATTTGATGAGCTTAGGATCATCCAGAATAGTACCTGCATCAGTTCTAACCTGTGTGATGGAATTTCTAAGTAGCCTATTTTTAGCCATTTTGAAAAAGAACGTAGAGCTACCAAAATCCATCTCCTTATTGAACTTGACTTTGCATTTAATTGCAGAACTTTTGGCTTCACTTTCTTCAATATTCTTTAGGTAATTCTCTATCATTTCCTCTCCAATACGAAGATTAGTATTATAAGGATCCTTTTGAAGAAGAGACCTAATTTCTCTCATTTGAGAAAGAAAACTTTTCTTCTCCTTAAGTCTCAACAGATGTCTACACCTAGACCACTTCTTGATCCAATTCTTAATCAACTTAATTTTGCAGTAAAACTTCTTCATAGATTGACCATTGCTATTAATATGAATATTCTGGTAGAATTCTCTAAAATCTTTAACAAAGGAGTCATTGTTGAGCAATGCACAATTGAACTTATAAGAGACACTGCCATCTCTTGGAACCTGAGTTATGTGATGAGTGTGATGTCCCCTACTTCTTCTACGATGCTCCCATCGTATCATAAGGCGGAGTACATCCCCCTGGCAGCTAAACTGGTAGGGGCCATCCACCTGATACCAATCCCAAGAACTGGGCCAGTGAGGAAGGGTGGATGGGTCATTTGCCCGTCTTCCTTCGGGACCGTCCTAGCTGGGGAAGCGTGAATAAACATGAGCACATGACATCAATACATCAACAAATCACCCCGAGGGGTGAACACATCATAACATAACATGTATAACAACATCAATAACATCAACATAGGGGAATCCTACCGGGGCTCCGGACTCATGGGGGATTGGTGGCGGCTTGG
The DNA here is from genome assembly GCA_021234155.1 of Isoetes taiwanensis. NCBI lineage: Eukaryota > Viridiplantae > Streptophyta > Lycopodiopsida > Isoetales > Isoetaceae > Isoetes > Isoetes taiwanensis. Next base: position 2,140,018 of record JAJEKV010000054.1, on the reverse strand, counting down.
GTCTCGAGTCAAAGGTGGGCCCAGAATTCATGGCAAATGGATTGGGCTGGCATAAGAACATGGCTGTTGGGTAGTCCACTCCATCCGCCCCTCCCGTAGGTTGAAAAGTCTTGGGACCGGACCGTAGCATGCGGGTGCATAAGCCCGGGCTACTCTTGGGTTGCATCTCCCGGTCCCGATGAGGCCGGGGAGGAGAGTCACCTCCCCTCGAGAGGCATGCATGCCCATCCACCGAGGCGGCTAGAGGGCCCTTTGCCCGTGTTGACTTGAACCTCATTGAAGGTGGCGCATCACCCAAGAGGTGTCGAGCTCATGCCTTGCCCACCGCGGTGGCAAGCCATTAAGCCTAGCCCACTAAGATCCCGGTAGGCTTTACACACCCGGAGGGATCAATCGGTGATGGGACAAGTCCCCTTATTCCACCGGTCTAGCCCGCCACCCACAACCCGGGCGGGCTCTTGTACCAGGCGCGTGGTGGGAATTAATGAGGCTATCTAGGATCATCACTCTTTGAAGGTTTGGGGATCTCTACCCCCTTCCCACATACGAGGAGAGCATAGAATGGAACATCATCAACATCAAAGAACTAAAATCTTGAATAAGATCTAATCTATCTTACTTAAACAAACAAGGTTAGGTTCTTTACATTTTGGGAGTGCAGGTTCGGGGAACTCACACAAGGACAGCCCTCTGTGAGGACCCGTGGATCTAACAAAGAGAATCCCAGGGGCTATGTCACTTGCGGGATTTGCAAGAAGAACAAGAGGAAGAAAAACAAAACAAAGAGAACAATGAGAGGAAAATGATAAGCTTCCTTGATATCAATGATGAACATACATGAGCTCTACATCGTCGAGAGAAGGCTGAAGAGACACAAGACTCAAAACTCATCTCAAACTTATGTGCTAGCTCTACTCATATATATAGTACAATGGCCTTTGGCCCAATATAGACACTTTCGGACTGATCTGATTGCCGACTCACGGAAGGAGGCCTGATTCTGCAGGAATCTTTGGCGGTGCCTCTTGAAGTGCCTAGAATCCTTGGCCCAGCCAGCCCGCCGCCCGGCGGTGGCGGGTCATCACTTGTCCTTGGCGCCTCTTGGTACTTGAGACCCGGGCTTTGGCTGCGTGGTGCAGCTGCTTAAGTCTTCTTGGGCCTTTGGCGGTGACCCGTGCACATGCGTGGATCCTTGAGCTTGACCTGGTCCGTCGTATGCATGAATAGTCATGTACCGGGAGGCACAGGACTAACACTCCCCAAAGCGACACTTTCGAGTGAAGAAAGGAGGAAGTGTTTACGGGCGGGGAAGCCATCGGTCTGAAAGTGATCCTCCGCGGGAGTGAGGGCGGGCACCATTATGGTAAGTGCTAATGAGATCTGGCGTGTTTGAAGAAGCGGGAGGAGTGTTGAGCCCAAAGGGCAGGATCGGCATCAATGAAAAAAATGAGGCGCCATGTCTTCAAAGGCGACATGGGCTTGAGGAAAAACTCATACGGCACTCCATGAGTGGCGGTCTGCGGAGACGAAGGCGATCTGGCATTGGGATTCTGATGAAAGATGGGGCCATTTGCCGATTTAAAGAGCTGACGGGGATGCATTTGAAACGGCCGAGAAACCGGCAGCGGTTATCTTGAAGGATGGGTGAGGTGGCGCGTGCAAGAAGGTGTCAAGACCATGCGAGCATCAGCGGGGCGTTGCCAATACGCTCGTTGGGAATATAGATCAATTGGTAGTGTTATCAAGGGTGGCACCATCCTCCCAATTGGGCGGCCGAACAAAGCAGGGGATCCCCGCGGGAGATCCGTCGAGATCTGAGGTGGAGTCCATCGGCATGACCATCCATGACCTTGGTCCAAAGGGGAGGCATGTCGAGAGGTCAAGAACACTGGTGGAGGAACACCCGAGGGGAAGCATAGGGAGAGGGATCATGCCGGTGGGCGTGGGCTGCTGAGCACGCTCCACGAATTCTCGGACAAATTCGGATCTAGAGCTTTGCACCAATGGTCCCAAAGCGAAGCGGGGGCTGAGAATTCTGAGGAGGAGCTATCCCAACCCGTGGGGGCTGTCTTGCTATCAAGAAAACCTGCTGATTGATTGTAACACTCAGGAGTCTTGTATATAAACTTGTGCAAAGGGAAGATCCTCGGGATGTCCCGGATACTTCCCTTATCTGTTGCGGCGCCTCGGCTTGCCCGGAGAGGCAAATGATGAGCAAGCTTCGGACATGTACTCTTGATGAAGGCGTGTGTACGATCATGATCGGCCGGATAGGGGTTGTTATCCAAAAGCAACCATTGAAGGGTGGGGTCACCACGAAAGTTACGGTGTGGCCCATCTCGAAATTTGTCACGTGTATCGGCCGGATAGAAATCATGAAAAATGTATGCCATTGGGTGAACAACTCGAAAGGTGCTGAAATCCGGATCGTCCGCGATTGAATGAGATCAAAAGACTAAAAGGCGCGAGAATAAACCTTTGTCTTCAGCGAGAGAGGTGCGGCGGTCGAAAAAAATCTGCGGTGCTTTCGGGGAACATCAAGCGGGACCATCAGCCCCATGCCACTTCCCGAGGAAGAAAGAGGTGGCGGCGGGCAACCACATAATCGGATAAGCTTGGAAGGAGCGAGGGAAGTCAGCAGGCGGGTTGCTAGCTATGGTAACATAAGCCGTCAAGTTTAATTACGAGCCTCATCGGCGGTGAATAACTTCTTTGTAGGCGTTGTTCGAGTCCGCGGATCCGGTTGTCCTTTTTCTAACGAAGCGTGGTCAGTCCGCGGACCCGTTCGAGAGTTGTGACATGTGAGGAGGATTGCCGGGGAGCATTGAGTGAAACCGCGGCAATCTCGGCGTCATCAAAATTTTACGTTTACGAACCTCGTAAAAGGCGTTCTTGGAGATGTGGTGAGAGGTCAAAGAGGCAATTTGGCGTCCGCGCTTGTAAGGTCTTGTGCTTGAGTGTTGTAATTAGAGAGGAGGTGCGTATCTGGCGTGTTGAGTTTGGCAATATCTTTATCTTTGGCAACCAAAAGAGTCTCGTGCCTTGACCTGCTCCAATAATTCTTGAATGGTGAGTGCAATTGTGCTGCACTGTCGGCAAAATTTGAGTAATCTGATTTTTAGGCAGCCTTGAGATCTTCCGCGGCACAATAAAAGACTTAGATGCTTGTCTTGAAGCTGGGTCTCGAGTATTCACTTAGCGTGGTAGCGGCTTGAAGGTCCACGGTGAACGTCGTCGGAGGCCTCGGGGCGTTTGAACCCCATGCATGAGAGCTTCTTGGGATTCTTGTAACTTGAGAGGCGGCGGCAACATCCTGGCGTCTTGATACAAAAGCCGGCGAGGGTCTTTGTGGTGGTGGAGCTGCTTTGTTGCCTTGTTTGGGATGCTTGTGAGACATGGTGTGAACTGGAGTGCTTTGTTTACGTAGCGGAGGAGGAGGCGGTGACATGTGAGTCGCGAATTTTGACATGACCCGAAGAAAGAAGAAGAGGCGTGAAGTGCCGACTTGGTGAGTTTGAGAGGAAGGAAAGCGGTGAGTGGAATCATGTGAGAATGAGGAGGTGTGGGAGGAAAGTAATGGCGAATGATGGCTTGAAGATGGCCTCCCGGAAACTTGAGAGATAGAAGGGGCAGCCGAAGGCGGTCAACTTCTTGGAGAAGCGGTAGAACAACAATTGGGGCCAATCAATGTGGTGGTTGGGCGAGTAGCGATGACCACTATATTATAGAAAAGGCTTATTGATATGGGTGTTCTTGATAGAATACCCAAGGAACTTAACGCCCGCGAAACTTAACAAAAGTTTCATGGGGCTTGTCAATATTGTCGAGGCGATGCACGTTTGCTTGATAGGCGGGGAGCACCAAACTTCGGTGACATCTAGATCACGTATGGCAGACCAAGAGAAAACAAAGGGGTTTGCAAAGGGATATGGAATACCTCAGAAATTAGGTCTTTGGGTCGGTGAAATGGTGGTGCCATCGACCAGCGTAGTGTATCCATTCGGGCTGTTGGCGATGTGGCGATGAAGCTGCTTCAAGCGGTGCGGATTTGGGCCGGAAGTTCCATTTGTGAAAATTCGTAAAAGCTTCGGCGTTCTGCAACTTCCGCGATTCGGGCCAACAAAGGGCTTCCGCGGAAAGTGGGGCGTCAAGAAAGATCTTGACTCGAAAAGCTGGTTCCACAGGGGCGATGTAGCTTGAAGTGTAGGGAAATTTTGGGGCAGCCATGGCAAAGAGCTTGAGAAAAGAAGCGGTGATGCAAAGGTGGAGGCGGAGAGCGGAGGATGAAGGGCCGAAGTGAGGAGAGAAAAAAGGTTTAGAGGCGGCGCAAATGGAGGCGAAGGGGTATGATGAGGGCGTAAATTCATGGCCGTTGATGGTGCAGTGTGTCGAAAAGATGCCAAGGAGGGATTGAGAGGCAAAATTTGGCTAAGTCCCCGAACAACAAAGGAGAAAGCAATGAGCGGTGGAGATGAGGTGAGAGAATGATGGGATGTGACGAGGTGGCCAAAGGACACACATTAATGTTCGGCGGGTATGAAAAGAAGGAATGGCATTTAATCGGCAACTTGAAGTGGGATATCATTAACACGAATGTGTCGAAAGGTACCATGGCTAGATATCTGTGGGGGAAAAGATTCGCATTTTAAAAACGACCTTGCATTACAACCGTTGGCGAATTTTCTGATTGGTCCACGTCGACAAGGAGTTCCTCGGTTGGCTATATAAGACGAACCGGGAGTGAAGCGAAGACATCCGATGGCGCTCAGTATGTCTGCTGCTGGTTTGCATGACAAATGCACTATGCCGTCCAACTGCCTAGAGTGGATTACGTGCAAAATGGACTGTCTGGACCTCTGGCGGTGCCACAATCGGGGGCATTGCTATGGGCGGGGTGGTGTGCGGCATGGCTGAGCATGTCGATCCCCACCAACGGGATGGAGGTGATTACACTGCTTATTTGGGACCACTGAGCACAAGCGGTACCACATCCTGCGTATCACCTCGCTTTCAGAACCTTGGAGTAGAGGGTTTTCTTCTTAGGACTTAGTAGATAGGGCTCTGAGCCCGTTTTTGTATATAGGGCGGTGCCCATAAGCGGAAATAAAATTTGGTTGTGCCCACATTTTGTAAAAAATTCCACCTATAATATAAATATGCATTTGGTTTAGTCACTATCTGTTGTGTTTGTTATGCGGAACATCATCAGGTTGTTGTGTTTCACTTTACGTGGTATGAAATGTTTTGAAGGCGAAAGCCATTAACCATGTAGGTAATGGAGTTCCATCTAATTCAGCTAGTTTGAAAGCGGCTTGGTTGCACCACTTGAACAATTTGATAAGGGCCAAACCATGAAGCGTTAGCTTACGGGAAAATTTTTGTCTTAGAGAATCATAAAGAAGAACCAAATCTCCTTCTTTGAATGTTTTTGTCTTAAGTCTTTTGTCATGCAATGATTTACGCAACCGTTGTCCATGAAGAACACGAACATAAGCATCACGCCTAAGTTCATCCAAGCTGTTCCAATTGATAAACCCTTTCTTTGAGTCTGTGGGCGGATTATGGGCGTGGCGAGTTGAAAGCGGAGTTTGGGAGAATGTACTCAAAAGGCATGAGAGCTTCTTGACCATAAACCAACTTGAAAGGAGTGTGACCCGGTAGCTATTTTGAAACAAGTATTGTAAGCCCAAAAACATTAGGAAGTTTGTTTTGCCGGTCGGTCGCGAAGCGTCACAAATTTTCTTGAGAATTGTGACCCGAGTTTTGTTGGTGCTTTCGCCAAACCATTCCCTTGAGGATAGTAAGGTGTGCTCTTGTGATGATGTATCGGGGAGATAATCCGTCCGGCTCCTTGATGGTATGATTGATAAAATGGACACCACGATCAGCGACCAGCTCAGGGGCGGCCGAATCGTGTGATGATTTGTTGATAGATGACCTTGGGCATCTTGGCCGCGATATTATGCGGAAGTCGCATAAACTTCCGCCCATTTGGTAGCATAGTCGGTGAGAACCCGAAATGTAGCGACGCGGGTGTGCAGCGAAGCGAATCAATGGGTCCCCACAAAATCCATCCCCTATTTGCTGAAGGGAAGGGCGTGGCGACCGGCGTCAATGGAAAGGCGTCCGCGGGCGTGGGCGTCCCACACGGCCAGCAAGCATCACACGTCTTGAGGCGTGGGGCGTGGCGTCTTTGAAGCGTGGGCCAAAATAACTAACACGGCAAGAAGGATTTTCGCGTGCCGTGGTGTCACCATGAAAATGACCACCACAAGCCCTTCATGGGCTTCTCGAACAATATCACGGGACCTCATGAGGGAGAACACGGCGTCGAAGGGCGATATCCTTACCCTTTTTGTAAAGATGGCGGCAACCATGGTGTAGTCCGCGGACCTCAGCGGAGAAATTGGTGTCGGCCAGGATTGTAAACGGCGCTTGAAGGCGTGGCGTCCTCACGGTGGAAGAAGCGCCCGGTGAGGAGATCTTGCTGAAAGTTGTGGAACCAATGTGGTGTTGCCGTGACGAGAAATAGTTGGCGTCGGGGAAAGGCGTCGAGACTCCGGTGGAGGGATCATCGTGTGGATGCGTGAAAGATAATCCGGGGACAACATGAGATTTGCGGCCTTGTGAACAATTTCAAAAGGTGCAAATTCTGCTTGAAAGGAGGACCCAACGAGCAATGCGGCCCGTGGGCGTGGATTTGTTGATCAAATAAAGAAGTGCACAGTGGTCAACAAAGAATGTGATCGGCCTTAAAAGATAGTGACGGGCGTTGGATGCAGAAAATTAAACCCAAGGCTTCGCTCTGTGGCGAAGTAGTTGCGTTCAGCCGAGAATTGAGTTCCATTTGGCGTATCGGTTTGGTTTGTCGATGTGCATATCATATTCTTGAAAAGAACAGCTCAATAGCAAACGTCGAGACATCTACATGGGCGTGAAAGGGCTTGTCCCATTGAGGAGGAACAAGAACCGGGGGCTGAGTAAGCAAGAGCTTCAAGCTGTTGGAAGCGACATCCGCTGGGAATTCAAGCCCAGGTGGATTCATCACCCGTGAGTTTATGAATGGGATCTGCAATGGCTGCGAGTCCGGGAATGAAGGTGGAGTAATAATTGACCTTACCGGGGAAAGAGCGTGTCTCCTTGATATTGGTGGTGCTTGAGCCTTGAGCACACAAGCCCGATTTTGGCGGGATCCGTGGTGATACACCTTTCTCGACAACGTGTCCCAACAGAACACACTGAAGTGGCGCCAAAAGGTGCATTTCTCCGGGATTGAGACTAATGCGGACTCATCACATTTCTGAAAGAGCGAGTTCAATTTATCCAAATGGTCAGCCATGGAATAGGCGGAGAAGTCATCTTGAAAAATTTGCAAGAAGGGATTTTCCTTCATAAAATCATGAAAGGCCGAGAGCATGATCGTTGAAGCGTTGATGGAGAGTTTGATAATCCAAAGGAACCACCTTGTAGGCAAAAAGTGCCCCGGGGGTGGTGAAAGTAGTCTTGAGTTGATCAGATTCTTTGATTGAGATCGATTGTAGCGAAAAAAAACCATCCATGAAGGAGTACATCTCATGTCCGGCAACCTCTTCGAACCACAGTGCGTGAAGGGAAGTGGAAAATGATCACGCTCCGTGGCTTGATTGAGTTTTTCCATTAGTCCACGCATAGCCCGGATCTTACCATTGTGTTTGAGTGCAATGGCGATGGGGCTCACCCATTGAGAATGTTTGACCTCATAGATCAAACCTGCAGCAAGGAGTTTGTCAATTTACGCCTTGGCGATCCGCGGTAATTGGGGGTTGAGCCCGTGCTTGTCGTTGCTATCTTTGGGCGTGCATCAGACTTGGTAGGAATGGTGAGTTCCCCCAAGGTTTTGTTGATCCCCCGAAGATCTCTGTAGCTCGAGGCAAAAATGTGTTTGAACTTTTTGAAGAGCGTGACGGCCCTGTTACGATAGGGTGTCGGACAGGCTGATTGTTGCCTACGTCCACAATCTCGACTTCAGGAGTTTGAATATGGGGGATAACTTCCGTGTCTGGACAATATGAGCGGGAGGTTGAAGCATAACAGGGATCGTGGCACTCTGCGTGGTGAAAAAGAGGTTCTTGAGTTTCATCAAGCGGAGGTTGCTTCATGACCGGCGTGTACATCTGAGCGGCAGGAGGTTCAGCATCTGAAAAGTGATCAACACATTGGATTCGATTGCAAGGAGCCAGGTAAGGGTCAAGCAAAGCAGCCACAGCCTGGTCCTGATCAAGAGTCATTTCTCCCCAAGGATCGGCATATTCGGGGTAGGATGATGAGGCGGACTTCGCGGTGGAGCCCGAACTTGATAGATATTACAGGCGTCCTCGGAATCGGTGTCGAGAGAGGGTTCAGCATTGTCGATGGAAATGATTTTACTGTTTCCAAGTCCATGGTGGCATTGAGGTGACCATCTGTGATGACTAAGCGATCCGTGGCCCAATGTGGATACTCTTGGCTGGCGGAGAAAAGGTCTGCCGACCAACATTTCATAATCACCTGGATCTTCTTCAGCCTTCCAAACACCAAATTCCAAGGGGAATCTGAGATCACCAATGTTGATGTGAAGAAGAGGCATGACGCCTTGAGGTCTCGTGATATGGCCATTGGCCAATTTGATGTCATATGGGGCACGATAGACTTGTTTGATGCCCATTTGTTTTGCGGAGTTTATCCGTGATGAGATTGACCGCTACCTCCGTCAATTTGAACATGATTGACTTGTTGATTGCCCACCGTGGCATGTACCGTGGGAGTAGAGGTAGCAACAGCCCCAACCAAAACAGTCGGGAGTGGTAACTGGTCCTTGAGAGCAGATGACAGAGTTTCAAAATTGTGGCCAAACTTAAAGGAATTTTGATTTTGGCTAGCTCCTCTTGGAGTTCGGGGCACATGAGAAAAAAGGATCTGCTTGGATCCACAGTGCGGAGTCGTGGTAAAGAAGCGGCAACTTCTTTGAGTAGGTCAACCTCTGCGGCGATATTTGGATATGTCCGAGGCGTGGAGGTTGAGGCGTGGAAGGTGCTTCTTGTCTTTGTTGAGCTCTAGTGGTGGCATGAACATTAATAGCGTCGCGGCCTTGACGGCTTGCATGAGGTTCAAAATGCTTTGGCGAACTTTAGGCATAACATGCGGCATGAGTTTCTCAAGTCGGGTGCAAAGTGAACCTTTTTTTTCTTCTTCATGAGGAATGGTGTCGACGGCAAAGGCGGGTTGCGTGCCATTAGAAATAATGGTTAAGGGGCGTGGCATACAGTGCAGCGTGAAACCAAACAACCCAATTTGATGGCTTTGAATTTGGAGGATTAAGAGCACGAAAAATTTCTTCACGGGCTTGTTGATCCAACTAAGGTTGATTGGCGGGAGCTGGTTGATAAGCGTGATTCTTTGGCGCCTTGAGGTGGCTTCCGAAGAAACGGGGGCGCGGGCCTTGTTTGCCATTAGCAATCCGAGAGTTGGTAAGCCGTGAGGCGGACCGATGTGGTCTGATTTGTGCGGAAGCCGCACCTGAACTTGTGGAAGTTGAGGACACGCCCGTGGTGGTATGACCCCATTCTTGGCGGTGATAACACCGAGCTTTGAAGGATCAAAAGGAGGGCGTGTGTTGGGTCCCCATTGTTGCTCTGATTGCGATAGAGTTGATTGGGTTGCACTGCGGTGGTGGCTGCTGATATTGCGATTGGTGCTTTGAGGTGTTGTTTGCACTTGATAAACCATCTTGTTGCGGAAAGGTGTAGGATGAGTGCCGATTACACTCTTCCGTGGCATGATTGCACATGTTGCATCGTTTACAATGAGGGGGCCATTGGTGGAGTTGCACTCATTAGCCAAGTGGCCTTGATATTTGCGAATATGGCACCGGATCGGCTAGCGGCTATGGATTGGCGTGTTGAGGTTGAACAGCCAGTCTGGGGAACCATGGCGGGGTGGAATGAAAGGGAGCTCTGAAGAGCCACGCCCGGGGAGGAAACATTGGTAGAGTGATTGACAAGATCGATAGCCTGCTCCAAAGTCTTGGTATGCGGTATTGATCATGAGTCGGATAGCCGGAGGAAGTCCTTGGAGAAACCAGACCAAGATCTGGCTCGTGGGGTACTCCTTGAGTTTCTTTGGCTGCGAGAATGTGAAGTCGATCCGCAAAATCCTGGCGGGGCCGTGGGCTCTTATTTGAAGGTCATTGAGTTGCTTGAGATGAAGGCGATCATCATCCGTGGTCCCATAGTGAGAAAAGAAAAGTTCTCATTTCGACCAATCTTGTTTCCGGTGGCTTTTGTTGGACATGAGCCATTGATGAGGAACCCAATTGATGTGGTGGAAAAAAAGATGTGGAATTTCAGTTGAGGTTGCGCATGACCATTCAGGACAGCCAGAGCCTCAAATTCTTCCATGTGGGCCTGAGCACTTGTCTAAGGGTTTGCCTTTCATGTTGCCAAAGGTGGGATAAGTCAGCTTAAGGGTCCGAAAGGTAGAGGTGAAAGTGCTTGGCTGGGCCGGGGGCGGATAGGGATTATATTGAGGTGGAGTTGGAGGTGGTATGGTGCGGGAAAGAGCCTGATGAAGGGGTTGCTGAGGTGGAGGTACTGGAGGTGCCTGATCATTGGTTTTGAGGTCTGTAAGATTGTAAACAGGAAGAGCGGTGGGAAAGGTAGGGAAGGGAAAGTCCTGTGGAGGAGCAAAAGAGACATGTGGATATCCTTGCCCACCCGGGGGAGATGATGGTTGTGAAGGCAAGAGGCGATGGCGGGCAGATGATGGATGTAGGCATGTTCTCGGGTATGAAAGTAAGGTTGAGAAGGTGGAGCCCCGATAGGGCTCCCCGATAGTGATGAGGTGATCGAGGTCAATGCAATGTTTGCACGCTTGAGGTGGGGAATTTGGACGAGACATGACACGAGGGGTGGGTGGCGCCGACTGAGCCCTAGACCGAATGTGGCCTCCCTCAATGTCATAAGCAGATCCATACATATCACGAACAACTTCCCGTCGCTGATGACGCTCCAAGCGAGACACCGTCTGGGAAAAAAGTTCTTCAGGTGTGAAGTTTCGGACAGACATATGGCGACAGAAGAAGGGAAGAGCGACAGTGTTTGGGGTCTGGGTTCGGGAACTCCTGCAAGACAGCCCTCTGTGAGGACCCCTGGATCTAACAGGAGAATCCGGGGGGCTATGTCACGCGGGATTTGCAAGAAGAGAACAAGAGGAAGAAAACAGAACAAAAGAGAACAATGAGAGGAAAATGATAAGCTTTCTTGATATCAATGATGAACATACATGAGCTCTCGCAATCGAGAGAAGACTGAAGAGAGACAAGACTCAAAACTCATCTCAAACTTATGTGCTAGCTCTACTCATATATATAGTACAATGGCCTTTGGCCCAATATAGACACTCGGACTGATCTCGGTGCCGACTCCTGGAAGGAGGCCTGATTTGCAGGAATGCTGGCGGTGCCTCTTGAAGTGCCTAGAATCACGCTGACGCTGACGCGGGCGGTGACGGGTCATCACTTGTCGCGGCGCCTCTTGGTAGCAGACCCAGGCTTTGACTGCGTGGTCTGCTGCTTGGTCTTCTGCTGGGCCTTTGACGACTGACCCGTGCCTGTCTGTGGATCCTTGAGCTTGACCTGGTCCGTCGTATGCATGAATAGTCCTGTACCAGGAGGCACAGGACTAACACTTTCGTTATGGCTGTTGATCTTAGGATCTATAAGGCTGATAAGACTGATCTAACATGCTATCCTAGCTCATTGCCGGGCTAAGAGGCAGATTTGCACAATAGAATCGCAAGTTACCTGATCCTTGGCTAGCTCCAGCTCCCCGGAATGCGTCCATGCCTTCGTTCTTGCTGAAGACTGCTGTTCTTGATCAATCTAATGTGCAAAGGCGGCTCAACGGCGCCTGGCAATGCGAAATGGTGCCTTAGCCGAAATGGCTTATGGAAGCCCAAAATGCGAAAGAGGAAAGGTTAGGATTTCCCCTTTGGTTCCTTATATGAGAACTTTTAGGGTTAGGTTAGAAGGGACCAAATGGGGTATTGCCACTTGGCAAGGGGGTTTTAGTTGTGTATGTTTAATATACGTGCACAACATACGAGGTTGCCCCCTAGGTGCAACACTTTACGGCTCTCAAATACTTGTCATGATGACATGTACGTGTGACGTGTCGATATAATATATGTATTCGGATCGTATGTCATCTTGAAGCGTCACAATCTCCCCACCTTGAATTGATGTTGTCCTCAGCATCACGCGTCTCCCCACCTTGAAAACCTGCATACCCTGCAATTACATTTGATACATATAATTTTACAACATAATTAACCCAAGGTAATATTTTAATTTATCATAACACATCCTTGTTTAATATCATACTATGATGGGGGGTCTTTTTCAATAAAAAAAGAGGGGGTTCTTTCGCCCTCTTATTTTATCGTCTATTATTCACAAAAATTTATGGCTTACACCATTATCATTAATATAGTTTCAAAATTCTCTAATTAAGGTTCCATATCTTTTCCTTACAACACATTATGACAAAACATGTGTTGCAAGTCTTCGCAGTGCGACCCTCCTGCCGCTAGACTCTCCTATTAGCCTCCAGGTCCAACACTACATCAGTACACATTTAATTATTTTAAGGTTGGTTGTTAGGGAACCACCCATTAATTACAACTTACATGAATGCAAGGCTAATCTCCCGGCATAGGAAGATTATGTTTCTTCCATCTTGGCCGTGGAGACAGCGCCCTATCATGCCTAAGATGATCACTCATGCCTACACCTTTAGTTGCCTTTGGCATGAAGGGTGGCGTCCTTCCCGTATTTGGGCGTGAAGGATGGCGTCCTTCCGTATTAGGCATTGACTAGAGGTGCTTTCCTATTAATGCATGCCTGAATGACCTCTCAAGGTCATCTACTTCCGTGGGACGGAAGTAGACTTTTTAATCTACCTTCTATTCACCTATCGGTTCGGTGTCGACTACTTCGGTGACGAGCCGACCCTTGCATTACTCCATGAATTGGGGGTACTGCTTCTCCAAATCTGATTGTAGTAAACAGACTTGGATGCCTACCTTAAATTATTTTCCTTTCTCTCATTTCTTTCCTCCTCTTCTTCCGTTCACCTCTTCCGTTAGTCTCAAGAAAATAATGCCCTTTCTTAAACGTCCCTCTCCAACTCCCTTTCTTGCCACATGTCATTCTCCTAATGAACAATTTTAAACCCCTCTTATTACTATTATTAATATTATTTTGTCCAACCCAATTAACCGTGGACTTAGAAATTTCCATACCCAGGGACGTTCTCCCCTTCGAGAATTCAACCCATGTCCTCATGGGTGAGTTCCGGGTATTCTTCATCTATTTTATCTGCGCCTTCCCATGTGGCATCTTCAGGCGAGCAATCCTCCCAATGTATCAGATAATGGCGAATTGTTCTTCTTCTCAACTTCTTAGACTCTTCTTTTATGGTTCTCCAAGGTTTAACCCTTTACTTGTTATATGATCCTCTGAAATTACATGAGATGGATCGTATATATATTTGCGAAGATTACTGACGTGGAACACATTGTGGGCTTTCACGCGTTCTGGTAATTGAACTTTATATGTTGATTTGCTTACTTTCTTAATGGTTGGAAATGGTCCTGCATATCTTGGGGCAAACTATTGAGCTTCTTAAACTTCAAAGCTCCTTGCTTTGGATTAATCCTCAAAAATACTTGTTCGCCGTTTTGAAACTCTAAAGGTCGTCTTTTTTTGTCAGCATATTGTTTTTATCTATTTTGTGCTACCTTAAGGTTATGGCGGATAAGTCTCAGTTGAGCATCAACATCTTCAATCATTCTGTTAGATGCTTCTACTAGACATAAGGGGTCTCGCCAATTTATTGGACAACAACAATCTCGACCATACATTGCCTCAAAGGGACTCATTTTAATAGAATCTTGGTGGGTATTATTGTAAGCAAACTCTACCAAATGTAAATATGAATCCCAATTATTAGGATGCTCAGGCACATACATTCTCAACATGTCTTCTAAAACTTGGTTGACTCTTTCTGTTTGTCCATCCGTCTCTGGATGATAGACTGAACTCATATTAAGCCTAGTCTGTAAGTTTTGAAACAAGCCTTGCCAAAATTGTCCAATAAACCTACTATCTCGATCTGAGGTTATGGTTCTTGGAACTCCATGCAATCTAAATATCTCCTTCATAAACAACTTGCTAATATCCATACCGGTTGCAGTTGTTCTTGTTGGAAGAAAATGAGCTTGTTTAGTTAGCCGATCAACCACCACATAAATTGAATCATACCCCGTTCTTGTGCGAGGTAACCCTACAATGAAATCCATGCTGATACATTCCCATTTATTATTGGGAATGTCCAAAGGCTGGAGCTCACCTGCTGGCTTCATTCTTATAGCCTTTACCTTTTGACATGAAAGGCATCGTGCTACATATCTTTGAATATGCTTCTTCATTCCTGGCCAAAAGAAGTGCTTCTTTAGCCTGCGGTGTGTTTTATGAAATCCTGGATGTGCAGATATGGGACTATCATGCACTTCATATAATATTTTAGCCTTTAACTCTGCATCATTTTGAATACACAATCTTCCATGATAATGCAATACCCCATTGACAAGTTTGTATGAAGGGTTTTCTTTTCCTGCTTTCAAATCTTGAACAACTTGTTTAAAATACGAATCGTTCTCAATCTTTTTATTTAGGTCTAAATCCCAATTGCTTGTGATCATGCTAACGGCATTGCAAAAACCCCTTCGTGATAGTGCATCAGCTATTACATTATCTTTTCCAGGTTGATACTCAATTGTAAAGTTATATTCTTGTATTAATTCCATCCATCTGCGCTGTCTATTGCTAAGATGAGGTTGAGTCATAAAATATTTCAGGCTTTGATGGTCAGTCTTCAGTATAAATTTTTGCCCAAGCAAGTAATGGCGCCAAATTATTAATGCATGTACCACAACCATCATCTCTAAATCATGAGTAGGGTAATTTTGTTCAGTTGGAGATAATTTCTTCGACTCATATGCACAAACTCGGTTGTCTTGTAATAAAGCTCCCCCAATTCCAACACCTGATGCATCAGTCACTACGAAAAATGGGTTTTCAATCTCTGGAACTTTCAAAATAGGAGCAGAACTTAGAGCTTCTTTCAACAACTCAAAACTCTTTCTACAAATTTCGGTCCATTTAAAATCCATATCTTTCCTTAAAAGTGAAGTCATTGGAGCAGCAATTTTAGCAAACTGTGATATAAATTTTCTGTAATAACTAGCTAACCCCAAAAATGACCTAACCTCTTTCACCATCTTTGGTTGAGGCCATTCCTTGACTGCACTAATTTTTGCTGGGTCTGGCTCGATTCCTTGACTCAATACAATATGACCCAAGTTGACCATCCTTTCTTTTGCAATCTCACTTTTTGACATCTTTCCAAACAACTTTTATTTCCTTAAAATTGCCAAAATTGACTTTAAATGCTCAACATGCTCTTGTAATGTTTGAGAATATATCAGTATATCATCAAAGAAGACTATGCCATATTTATCAAGTTGCTCCCTAAATATATCATTCATAAGCCTCATAAATGTTGCAGGTGCATTAGTCAGTCCAAATGGCATTACCACAAATTCATAATATCTATATCTAGTCCTAAAAGCAGTTTTATGAATGTCGGACTCCTTGATTCTGATTTGATGGTATCCCGATCTTAAATCAATTTTTTAAAAATACTTTGCTTGTCCTATATGATCAAATAGTTCATCATGTTGGGTTTGTCATGCCATATAGGCAATGGTCTAGGATACACGGATTGACATTTAATTGTTTTAATTCAGCCTGTTGGAAACACCTGTCATCTAATATGCATGTCGGTGAAAATTGAAACTATAAAAGGGAAGATTGACGTTGTAAAGGCACACAGAGAAGAGTTTGAGTTTTGCTGACCAGAAGGTTTTGGTGGAGGAGATTGTGAAGGAGACAGAGTTTTGGCATACTTGGGTTCGAATCCCAAGCTCTGATTCTAACATTGGTATCAGAGCCGGATGAAGAACAATCGGATGGATTATATTGTGAATCGGATGATATAGTTCTTGCCTCAATCAAAATCGGCACTGGGGTTTAGTGAAGATCCGATTTTGGCATTCCGGACTGTCACAGAGATTGTAACAGAGATAAGACCTCCGAAGATCACAGGGTTTCGTGATCACATGGTTTCGTGACCAAATTTCTCTTGTTGCTCTGGCTTTGCTAGCTGGACTTGTATAGTTGCGGTGAATCGCCATTGCTTGGCAGTGGGCAGCTGATTTCGGATCCTCCAAGTTTATCCTGTATCTGCAGTAAGTGGGCAGGGGGCAGCTGATTTCGGATCCTCCAAGCTTATCCTGTATCTGCATACTGTTGAATAAAGGAAGGATTGGCTGTGCAAAATCTGTCTGTAGTTTGATTGTTGTGATGCTGCAGAACTGAATCGATACACAGAAAGAAGAACCAATTCTGTTTTGATCTGTGAGGAGATAACTTAGCATGCTTGGAGTACGTCAATCTCACTTGAGTGCAAGGTCTTGCCGATGCCTGTAAGGGTTTGTTGCAGCGAATCTCCTTGTTGGTGGTGCAAGATTTGTTTATTCAGCTTGAAGGTGTCGGTCTTCAGTTGCAGTAGGTCTGTGTTCATAACTGTGCTAAGCTTGGGCATCGGATTTGGACACCGGAATTGTAGTTATATCGGTTAACAGCAATTGCTAGGGTGGTTGATTGCTTTCATTTGTGTTGCAAAACAAAGGAGAAGTTCGGCCTGTCAAAGCATACTGCAAGTACAGAGGTTTGGATAAATCTTTGTCTTTTGCTAAGTTTTGGAGATCTTAGTGTATTGCATTATATCTTGTTGGGGCTAGCTTTATCATTGGAATATGGAAAAGGTTTGGTTTAGGTTTATGTTGCTCTGACTGTTGTAGTCAGAATCTGCTAACTGCGGTGAATCACCTACAGTGAGTGCTCTAGTTTTTCTAGCTGGAATTCATTGCTTGCAGTGAATCGCTATATATTGTGCATAGAGCTTCATAAGAATAGTTTGATTATTGCTTCAATTTTTTCAACAGTGGTTTGCTTGTTGAAGATTTAATATTGTAGCAAATCTGTGGCTAGAGAGCTAATTTGCGCTCAAGGCGATCAATATGGCTTCTAGTTATGGAGTATGCTATTATTGTCATGAAAGTAGACATAAGAAGATTAATTGTCCAAAATTGAAAAAAATATCCTGTTATAATTGCGGAGGATTGGGACATACCTCCGTTAGATGTTCTAGTCCTAAAAGATTTGAACAATGTGGACGTCAATTGTCAAGGGAAAGAGGAAGAAGAGAAGTGAACATAGATATAGCTCAAGAGATGGATGCAGAACAGAACTTTGAGAAACCAGAAGACAATCAAGCGGTAAAATCGTCTATTTTATCAACTTATGAAATTAATAAATGCTTTTCTGATCATGAGGCTGATGGATTTATAATTGACAGCGGTGCTGAACGATCAGTAGTTAACTCTACTAAGTTTTTGACTAATATCTGTTCCAGTAAATATATGAGTCATGTGCAGTTGGGAAATGGAGACTTGCAGGAAGTAACAAGCAAAGGAATGTTGCAGTTATTTGATCTCCATGGAAATAGTGTTGATGTTGGTAATGTTTTGTGTGTTCCGGGTTTGCATAAAAATTTGATTTCCGTCAGTCAATTAGTTGATATGGGATATGAATTAAGGTTTGACAAAAAAGGCTGTAGGGTTTTGCTTGATGGTGAATTGAGGTTTCTTGCAAAGCGAGTTGGCAATCTATTTCAGTTCTCAAATAATGGCTTGGAAAGTGTGAATATGTTGGAAGTTACTAAGTGCTCAACATGGCACAATAGGCTTGCTCATACGCATATGAACAATATCAGATACATGATTAAAAATGGCTATATTCATGGGGAAGATGATACTCTTGGGAAATACATCTGTCCAGGTTGTATGTTTGGGAAACTAACCAGATTGCCTTTTAGCAGATCAAAGAAAAGAGCCATGGGGCCTCTTGATCTCGTACATACAGATCTTTGTGGTCCATTGAATGTGCAAGGAAGAACGGGTAAAAGGTATTATATATCTTTTATTGATGACTTTAGTAGAAGGGGAAAATGCTATCTATTGTCAACTAAAGACAAAGCCCTTGATGCATTAAAGATGTACGTGATAGAGGTGGTGAATATCTTTCAAGAAAGTTTAAATATTTTTGTCTCGAGTGTGGAATAAAAAGACAACTCACATGTAGATATACTCCGCAACAAAACGGTGTTGCAGAAAGAAAAAATAGAACAGTTTTAGATGCTGTAAGATCTATGATAAAGTTTGCAGGTTTACCAAATTATCTTTGGGAAGAAGCAGTCAAAACAGCATTTTTTATACAGAACAGATTGCCATCAAGCATCTTGGATGGAGGCATTCCAGAGGAGATATGGTCAGGTACTCAACTAAATCGCTCATATGATGGTTTTAAAGCTTATGGTTGCTTGACATATGCTCATGTTCCTGAAGAAATAAGACTTAAATTGGATAATAGAGCAGAAATAGGATTTCTAGTCGGTTATGATGAGGAATCAAAGGGTTATAGAATTTTCATACCCGAAACAAAGAAAATAATAACTAGCAGAGACGTCGTATTTGATGAAAGAAAATTTTACAAAGATAGACATGAAATAGAAACTTCAGAAAAGAAAGGGAAAGTAGAAAGAGCCATTGCTCATGATAGTAAAATTGACTTCGCTGCTGACTTTGACTCTGACGAAGAGAATGAAGATGACACGTACAGAACAGGTAATGAGGAAAGCGAAGACATCAATAGAGCAGGATCGGCACCACCTATACTAGAAGCAGAAGCAAGGCAACGAAAAAGGAAGACTGAGGTGGAAAAGCTTAAAGATACAGGTATAGACTATAATCCTGAAATGTATGGTAGGTATGGCACAGGGAAAACCAGAAGAATTGGGAAACCTCCAGTTAGATTTCCCTAGTTAATGGCTGTGTTTGAACCTGATGTTCCCGTATCTTTTGATGAAGCAATCAATTCAGAAAAGGCATCTGAATGGGTGAGGGCAATGCAAGAAGAGATGGACTCTTTCAAGGAAACCGGTACGTACGAGTTAGTAGAATGTCCTAGAAGTAAGAATCCGGTTGAAAATAAATGGATTTATAGAATAAAAACAAATGCTGATGGATAAAAAAGATATAAAGCTAGGTTGGTTGCTCAAGGTTTTTCTCAAAAAAAGGGAATTGATTATGAAGAAACATACTCCCCTATTGTCAAGTTAACAAGTGTAAGACTCGTATTAGCAGTAGCAAATGCTCTCAAACTTGATGTACATCATATGGATGTGAAAACTGCATTTCTGAATGCCAGCTTACAAGAAGAGATATATATGAAACAAGCTCCAGGCTTTGAAACAGGTACTGGCATGGTTTGGAAATTAAAACGAGCAAGTGTACGGTCTAAGACAAGCGCCTAGAGAATGGTATAAATGCATGGATAAGTATCTGAGAGAACAAGAATTTGAAAAACTTAAAAATGATGGAAATCTTTACATGCTCAAAGAGGGAGATAAATTTTGTATTATTGCTCTGTATGTAGATGATTGTGTGATGGTTTCAAATTGCATGAAACATCTAGATAGATGCAAAGATATTTTGAAGAAAAGAATTAAAATGACAGATCTTGGAGAACTGAAACAGTTTCTGGGTATTGAGATGAATAGAGATAAGGAGAATAAAATACTCAGACTTAGTCAGACCAGAAACATTGAAAATATGATAAAAAGATTTGGATTAGAAAGTGCAAACACGGTGAGTACTCCACTTGTAGCAGGTTATAAAATTTCAGCAGCTTTATGTCTATCATCTGAACATGAAAAAAAGGAAATGGAAAACATTCCATACAGAGAACTCATAGGATGTCTGCTATATGTTGCTAACAGTACACGTCCAGATATTGCTTTTGCAGTAAATCTATTAAGCAGATATAACAACAATCCAGGCAGAGGACATTGGATTGCAGCCAAAAGGATCTTAAGATATTTAAAGGGCACTAAAGATCATGGAATCACTTTTAATTCTGATAATTTGGTCTTATTTACGTATTCAGATGCAGATTGGGCAGGAGATCTAGATGCCAGAAGATCAACATCTGGCTATGCCTTGGTGCTTGCAGGAGGTCTGATATCATGGAGAAGTAAAAAACAATCATCTGTTGCGATGTCTTCTGCAGAAGCTGAATACTCGGCAGCTTCTTCAGCAGCTAAAGAAATTGCATGGTTAAGAAGACTATTGACTGAAGTAGGTATACCTCAGCCAAATCCGACTGTGCTGTTAACAGATAGTCTAAGTTGTATTGCTATAGCAAAAAATCCTGTGCATCATGAAAGAACCAAACATATAGAATTGCATATTCATTTCATAAGGGACCTTATTGCGAAAAATGAGTTAGTTATGCAGTATGTGGAGACCTCATATCAAGCAGCAGACTTGTTTACCAAGCCAATGACAGAACGTAAGCTTAGTTTGTTCAAAGAAATTCTGGGAATATTTAGTGAAGCGATATGGCATGAAGGGGAAGTGTTGGGTTTGTCATGCCATATGGGCAATGGTCTAGGATACATGGATTGACATTTAATTGTTTAATTCAGCTTGTTGGAAACACTTGTCATCTATTATACATGTCGGTGAAAATTGAAACTATAAAAGGGAAGATTGACGTTGTAAAGGCACACAGAGAAGAGTTTGAGTTTTGCTGACCAGAAGGTTTTGGTGGAGGAGATTGTGAAGGAGACAGAGTTTTGGCATACTTGGGTTCGAATCCCAAGCTCTGATTCTAACACATCAATGGGTGGTAGTGCATATTTATTCTTGACAGTAATATTGTTTAACATTCTGTAATCAATGCAAAGCCGCAAGGATCCATCTTTTTTCTTAACAAACAGTACCGGGGCTCCAAATGGTGAAGTGCTAGGCCTTATGAACCCTTGCTCAATGAGTTCATTCAACTGTTTCTTCAGTTCTGCTAATTCTAATGCATGAAACCTATATGGTGGTCTAGATGTAGGTACAAATCCAGGGATCAATTCAATTTCATGGTCTACTGGTCTACAAGGTGGCAACTCTTTCAGCTCATCAGGAAACACGTCCTTATATGCTTCAAGTATTTCTTGAATTGCTTTAGGTGGAGATTCTTCTTGATTTTCAGTCTGTTTAATATGACCTAGATATACATAACCCCCTTTTCTCAAACTTCTCTTTACTTGCTTATATGATAAGAGGGTAACTGTAGCACATTGCAGGTTACTCTCCAACATGTATTGTTCCCGTCCCGTTGGTCGACATAACACGACTCTTTTATCACAATCTATCATGGCATGCTCTTGAGATAACCATTTCATTCCCAAGATCAAATCATATTTTCCCAGGTTAAGGACTTCAAACTCAGCATTAGAAGGAAAACCTTTTATTTCAAATTCCAAAGAAGGAACCATAGAAGAAGAAAATTTAAACTTCCCATCTGCAAGCTCGACTTTCCTAGGTTTGCATTCTCTAGAACTTAAATGCAATGTTTGCACCAATCTTGGCGAGATAAAATTATGAGTGCTACCACAATCTATTAGAAACATAACATCCATGTCCTTAAGTTTACCTGGGACTTGAATTATTGCCGGTTGTTGCTCTGCGTGACCTTGATCTATAGCAGCATAGATATGCATCTCTCGGGTGAAAGCATGCTACGGTGTACCACTTTTGGAACCCTCAAAAGTACCTACACTGGGTACTTTTAAAACTGGTACTTTCTGTTTTTTCTTCCCATTAAAATCAATCCAAAAATTTTGAATTGAAGGTCAACAACATGTCAACCTATAGTAGTAGAGGATAACAATACTATTAGAGACTAAAATGAATGAACCAACTCTCAAACTTATTGTTTATTGAGGCATTTATGCAAGTTCTTAGTACCCAGTGCTGGGTACTTTTTTGGGTAGTTTTGCACTCCCTAAAAAGAACTTTAGATGGTACACCCTAGCATGCTTTCACCCTCTCCTGAATCTGATTCCTCCAATGTAATTGCTTTGGCATTAGTTCTTTTTCCATTTCTACGTTCTTGCTGCCTTCCTGTTTCTGTAATGTTTTTAACAGTGTTAATATTTTTCTTTGGGCATACAGAAGCACGATGTCCCTTCTCTCGACAATAAAAACATTTGCCTTCTGCTCGACATTTTTTCCTCTCTTCGTCAGTTAGCTTACCTCTCTGACTATTCTCACTATGTGTATCATTTTCATTACTTCCTTCAGCCATCTTAACAGTCATACCAGAAGGGTTTCCTCTATAAGGCTGCTTACTTGCAGTTTGCAAATTCTTCCATGTCCACTCTGCATCTCTCTTTTTATTTACCTGTTGTTGAATCTGTTCCTTAAATTTTGCGGCATACACTCTAAGTTAGCATAAGAGACACCTCCCACATGTATAGACAACTCCGGCTTCAATCCTTTAACATATTTGTCAATCAATTGATCTAATCTGAAAGGTGGTCCATGAATTTGTAGGAGCCTAAACTGATTGGTATAGTGATCGACAGATTGGGTTTGCTTTAATTCAAGGAATTGATGCATCTTAACTAGTGCATAACCAGAGGAAAGGTAATGTGATTCAAATGCTTGCTTGAAAGTTTTCCAACTGGTTTGGCCAATTTGCAGTCCATGTTCTCTTTTATGTTGATTACACCAAATTTTAGCATCACTTTTAAGGAGTAAATCGGCAATGGTGGGTTTCATCAATGGAGGGGTCTTCTTAACCTCAAAAATAAACTCCATACCTCTCATCCATGCATCAGCTTCATCTCCACTAGTGTCTTTTCCAGTAAATGTAGGCCATTTAATATCTTTCATCACTCTATTCAATTCGTCGTCCTCGTTGTTACGATGCTGGGGAATGAGTTCCTGCAGGGAATTAATTTGTTGTTGCATTGCCAAGGATCGACGATAGGGGTTTCTTGTCCCCTGGCACTGGGTCCCGCCCTAGATGTTCTCCTGCGGCTCATAATTGTCGCCTGCACACGTATTTACATTCATATCTTATTCATTTTATTATTATTATCATTATTGTAGATTTTTCCCTTTTTCTTTCCACAGAGATAGTCTTATTCAATCCAAGTTGGCCACACTACTAATTCTTAGCACAGAAATTATTCAAGGAAAAAAAACATCATAGTTCAGGATATCAAAACATAGTTCAGAACATCAAAATATAATTCAGGACATCATAGTTAATCCAATTCTTCCATCTCCTCAGCAAGATTCTCATATTGCTCTAGATAGAGATGATAAAAATATTCCATGAGAAAACTCCTAGTGATGATCTCATTTGGCGATTGTAACGTCCCTAGGTATGGAAATTTCTAAGTCCACGGTTAATTGGGCTGGACAAAATAATATTAATAATAGTAATAAGAGGGGTTTAAACTTGTTCATTAGGAGAATGACATGTGGCAAGAAAGGGAGTTGGAGAGGAACGTTTAAGAAAGGGCATTATTTTCTTGAGACTAAAGGAAGAGGTGAACGGAAGAAGAGGAGGAAAGAAAGGAGAGAAGGGAAAATAATTTAAGGTAGGCATCCAAGTCTGTTGATTTCTGCTTTTAATCTTGGTAATCTGTGTAATGAATTCTAAATATTAAATACTTCTTTGTAAATCATGGAAAACCTTCTCTTCAGTACTGATTCTTGCTGCATGGCTTGAATTGATTTTCTCGCTATAACCATGATGGCTACAGATAGGAAGCATATTTTAGACCAGCATTGTTTGTTTTCAAACAAAAAGAGGGGAGGATTGGGAGGTCTTTTGCTTTATGGTCTTCTACGAAAAAGGCAAGCAAGACAAAGACCATAAAGCAAAAGACCTACGAAAAATGGAAAAAAAAATATGTTAGAGTTTAGTTGGACTTGAACCCTGGATCAACAACTAGAAAACTTGCCTCCATTGCAATGTTTTGTTTATTATTATATCATGGTCATATATATATATACTGTTCAGAAATAATATCTATCTCTGTGAAACCCTTTTTCCTGTTTCGCCCTAATTCGACGGCAGCCAAAAACATCATGGCATGTGGAGCGACATGTGGAGCGTTGGATGCTTCAACAAAGGCATGAATCTTTCAAAGCATTACTTCTCTAAAGTAACTATCAGAGGAATGGAGGATTGAGCAAGTATTCTCTCTTGTCTGTGGATCTATATTTTGTTTGGTTTATTCTATCCAAATGGATTCTCCAGGCTGCTGTGTTCAACGAATTTTTGTTATCCAAGGCATGATACAAAGGCTGGAGTTACGAATCCTTTTACAAACATTTACAGAAGGAAGAAATCAAGAAGGATAGTTTTGATTCCCCTCAAACATTTACAGAAGAAAAGAAATCAAGAAGGATAGTTTTGATTCCCCTCTTTCTGTTTGAAAAGAAACAATGCTGGTCTAAAATATGCTTCCTATCTGTAGCCATCATGGTTATAGCGAGAAAATCAATTCAAGCCATGCATCAAAGAATCAGTACTGAAGAGAACGTTTTCCATGATTTACAAAGAAGTATTTAATATTTAGAATTCATTACACAGATTACCAAGATTAAAAGCAGAAATCAACAGACTTGGATGCCTACCTTAAATTATTTTCCCTTCTCTCCTTTCTTTCCTCCTCTTCTTCCGTTCACCTCTTCCTTTAGTCTCAAGAAAATAATGCCCTTTCTTAAACGTCCCTCTCCATCTCCCTTTCTTGCCACATGTCATTCTCCTAATGAACAATTTTAAACCCCTCTTATTACTATTATTAATATTATTTTGTCCAGCCCAATTAACCGTGGACATTTGGTCTAGTGGTATGATTCTTGCTTAGGGTGCAAGAGGTCCCGAGTTCAATTCTCGGAATGCCCCCTCAGCTAAACTAGCTTTTTTCAACAAAAAAAAAAAAAAAAACAATTAACCGTGGACTTAGAAATTTCCATGCCTAGGGACGTTACAAATCTCCCCTTCGAGAATTCAACCGATGTCCTCATGGGTGAGTTCCGGGTATTCTTCATCTATTTTATCTGCGTCTTCGTGGCATCTTCAGGCGGGCAACCCTCCCAATGTATCAGATAATGGCGAATTGTTCTTCTTCTCAACTTCTTAGACTCTTCTTTTATGATTCTCCAAGGTTTAAGGGTGAGAAAATCCCCTTTACTTGTTATATGATCCTCTGAAATTACATGAGATGGATCGTATATATATTTGCGAAGATTACTGACATGGAACACATTGTGGGCTTTCAAGCGTTCTGGTAATTGAACTTTATATGCTGATTTGCTTACTTTCTTAATGATTGGAAATGGACTTGTATATCTTGGGGCAAACTTCTTGAGCTTCTTAAACTTCAACGCTCCTTGCTTTGGATTAATCCTCAAAAATACTTGTTCGTCGTTTTGAAACTCTAAAGGTCGTCTTTTTTTGTCAGCATATTGTTTTTGTCTATGTTGTGCTACCTTAAGGTTACGGCGGATAAGTCTCAGTTCAAAACCAGTACATTTGTCATGCGTAAAAAAGATCATCTAATGCATCATCAGTAAGCAATGCATTAACCCCTCCCGTCTCTTCCTCATCCACTTCAATTACATCCATTATTTTTAGATGCTTCTCTCTGTAGTCCAAGATTTCAAGTATATATGCTCCAATCTGAACACCTGGGAGATCAAAGAAATCAACAAGCGTACAAGCATGCGTACCATGTCTAACGCAAAAATCAACGTATGTTGGACAATGAAGAAGCACGTGTGCCTCATCCTCAAGTATCCCAATATCACACAGCTTGTAAGATCTAAGCTCATGTGGGATATCGCTCCACCTTCCTAGCTCAACCCCTAACCTATGCGAACCCAGTCTCATTCTACATATAGCTTGTCTATATCTAATTGAGATATTCTCCTGGAGGTACCTGGCCCCTTTTAGCATAGGGTTGATATGATTTCTATAGAACTCCTTAACTGCACCTTCCCTCCAGCACACACGTATGACACTTCTTCTAACCCATCCCTGTATGTCATCCTTATGCATCCTTAGATCATCCATGCACATCCCCCACCTGGCTAACCAGAGTTCTATGTCTGCAAACCACCCCTTTGCTCGTGTCTCCTCCAAAGCCAGTCACGGAAGACTATCCTCTGGCATCATACAAAGGACTTTATATACATAGTGGAGAGTCCTGCAAAGTGCTTCTGTTTCCAGGGAAAACATTCCACATTCCACTAGAAGCATGTCATAATGCGTTTGCATCTTAATGCCAAGCTCTGATCGGAATAATCTTTTCTATATTTTCTCAATTTTCTTCCATCTATCTAATGCTAAACCTGGCCCCCAAACCTCGCAGCCATACAACTCAACCGATTGCACCAAAGCAATATACAAATCCTTCTGCATACCAAAATTCCATATATCTGATCGCTTACACCTGCTCTGCATAACGTAGAGGGCTTTAAGCCCACCATCTGCGTTTTGCTCAGCTGCCAAGTTCCAGTTTGGACTCTTGTCTACAATTAAACCAAGATATCTATAGTTTTCCACCAATTCAACATGTTCTCCCTTGTACTGCAATTTGACATGGTCTACCTTATTAGCCCCAAACACCCCTATCTTAGTCTTAGCCATATTTACCCTTATGCTTTTCGCATCACAAAAGTGACCTAAAGCATCTAACTAACTGTCTATGTAAACCTGCCACACCTGGACAACAGCACATCATCATCAGCATATAATAATAGCAAAAGAACATACCCTTTCAGAGTCGTCCACCCCTCTAATTGATCTATAAAAAGACCAAAATGCGTAGGTGATAACGGACAGGCCTGCATAACCCCCACGTTACTCTCAACATACTCATCGCGATGATGTAATTTAAACGAGAGTTGAATTAAAACTTTATCATAGAGTCTGCAAGAATCGCTTGTGTCTATATGCCGCTGGCACCTCAAGGGCTATCATTCTATCCCATAAATGTACTCTTCCTACCATGTCAAAGGCTTTCGAAAAGTCTACAAATACTGCATATAGTGATTTCCTCTTCCCAATCACAGAATCCATCATTGTTCTCATTGTTACCAAATGGTCGATTGTAGATCTCTTAATCCTAAATCCTGCTTGCCCTTTTGCCCGCACGTTATTAGCTTAAGCCCATGCACTAATCTTACCATTCAGTATGGTAGAAAAAAGCTTGGCATAAAAGCTACATATCATAATCATATGATAATTGTTAGGATCAGATTCATCACCTGCTTTGTGAAGAGGAATGACCCTCTTAATTTGCCATGTATGTGGAAAGCCTTCTCGTAACACAGCATTGAACAGTTTTAGTAACACTTCTGCCACTTTATCCTCTGCCCATTTGAACATTTCAGCCATAAGCCCCTCTGCATCGGCAGCCTTACTGTTAGACAACTTTTGCAACCCCTCAGATATGTCCTCCGAAGAGAAACACAGCTCTTCCCCATACATATTGCCCATCGATATGTCAAAACCATCTACATGATACAAGTTTTTAACATGCTCCATCAAAGAATTGAGCTCAATCGATGTGCTTGTTTTTTGGGATGGTTTCAGTCTATTCCAAAACTTTTTGGGATAAGCAATTAACTCTCTTACCATTATCTGACCACGAAATGTTGAATACAGTTCCATCACAACAATCCTTATACTTTTCTGATTTGTCATACCTCATAATAGGCTTAAGAGCTACTTGTGGCATGATACCATGAACAGGCATGCCTGCCATACGAAGGACAATAAGTAGAGGCTCATGATCGGACTCAATATTGTCCTTCATAATAGAAAAACTAGCCACTTGCTTTGCAAAAGAGGGTTTGGCCAAAACATAATCTACTACACTTGCATCTCTACATGTAAGAGCTCCTGTTCCTGGAAAGTTGGTTGTCCCATTGTAGATAACCAGATTTAGCCACTGCAAAAAGCCAGAACATGATTACCCTGTGGAGTGGGCCAACGTATTTTATCTTCTGAATGTCTATTCCAACCAGTTTCTTCAAGCTCAGCATCATCTAACATTTCAACCCATTCTAGATTCCCATCAGCACTAACTATAGCAGCTTGCCTTTGAGACGTCCTTCCATTGAAATCACTCATTAACAAGACATCACCCAGCTTACTAAAGGAGAACACATCCTGCTCCAACTGTGCAAAGGGGTCATCTCTGTCCAGCTCACCTGAATTATATATAGAGGATCCACGAGGTGGATAATAACACCCTGCAATATAAATGTTTTCAAACTGCCCTGGTATAACAATCCAAATAGTCTGAAGTGATGCCTTTGCATAAAGAACATTGATTAACGATACAAATTCATTTCTTACAAAACAGGCAATGTCGCCATATCCCTTAAGTCTCCACCCTTGGGGGACCACACAGAGTGCACCATCTTAAAACCAACAATATCAGGCAATCCCAATTCCTCATGTTCTCCAGTTTCACGAAAAAATGCAATATCAACATTACTCAACAAATCATTTTCCTGTGTCAGAGTATTAATGTTCGAACACATTATCCTGGCGGTGGCAAATCCCTATGCAGACATATCATTAGTGACCACATCATCTATGTCTACTCGGCCCTTCCTCCAAATCGCCTTTTGCCCATTCTTCCTGGCTGCCTTCAGCTTTAACACTTCTCTTTTGTGCTCCTCATCAGTGTTGTTTACGTACGTGTACGTATCCTTTGTGGACGTCCAGTACCTCATGGAAAGTACTAGACGTACTGTACATGAAAAAAAACTGCAAAAGTTCTTTGAAATTTTTTAAGTACTGTACTTATCATAAGTACTTGTACGGGACGTACTTAACGTCCTAATAAGGTACTAAACATGTCTAAATGCAACTTTCTACAATATGGCCCTTACTTTTCCTTGCACCCCTTAGGCCCATTGCTAGGGTGAAATACATCATTTTTACCAAGCTAATACATCATTTGGCAAGTTAATTAGGGACTTGGAGCATGCAAAAGTATCTTTATCTAAAGTAACATGCAAAAAAAATCAACATATCTTGTGTACCTTATTGCAAAGCAACGTGAACTAAGGCTTTGCTTTAGTTCACGTTGCTTCTTATCATTATATAATACAGGTTCCTATGAATACAGCTCCTTTTTTTTGTATAAATAATTGCAATTTCATATATATTTAATAGGAGTGCAAAGAGATTCTGTCACTGGTAGCGAGGCCCATGGTCAGATAGCATAACTATGAAAAATGGGCAAATGGACATTTGGCAGAAGTACTAGATGTACTAGACGTACTAGACGTACGCAACGTACTGTACGCGTACTAAACAAAACCAAAAAAACGTACTTAACGTACTTTGAACTCCAAACGCCTTCTAAGCGTCCTGTACGCTTGTGTACGTCTAGTACCGTACTTGTACAGGACGTACATGACAACACTGCTCCTCATACTCTTCTTTTGTCAAATCTTCATTCACCCAAACTTTCTCTCCCATCAGCTGCGCTCTTCTTTTTAGAACTTCCATTTTTGATTCCATATTTGCAAACTTGACCACAATATGCCTTGTCTTTCCATTAGGTTTTCCGACCCTAAATGCTTCAAAAGAGGTACAGTCTAGTTACTTTATCAGAAAAAAACGCACTAACCCACTAACCTTCGATGCCGTGTTTTCTTTCGGCTCTTCAGGAAGACCCACTAGGCGAATGTTTAAAGCTCGGTTACGCTTGTCCTGTTCCTCCATGAAAGCTGCGAGTGCCTTGTTGCGTTCTTCTTGAGCTGTCATGAAAGATGCCAATTCTTGCTGCACCAGATCCATGGTTTGGTTTGTGTCGCCATCATCTTTCCCCATCATCAGATGTATCCTTACCTTTATCTCCTTCATCTTGAGCCAGTTCAAACCGCAACTGTTCTTTAAACTCAGCCAATTCAGCCCTCATCTGTTGTTTGAAACTCTCCAACTCCACTTTCATTTATTCCAGAAAGGATTGTTTTAGATCTTCAATAAGCGAGTTCACGACGAATTTTAGAGCAGCTTGCATTGTGCACTGCATAGTCTCCAACAACTCTTGTTTCAAATTTCCCATTGCAATGGTTTGGTATGAGCCTATGGTTGCAGCAGGATCCAGAACATTAAAAATCCCTTTGCCATGGATAACCATTGCCATATCTGCTTGGAACTGCCCTGGCCTCAATGGGCTTGCTTGTTCTAGGGAAAACAATCCCTCTTGTTTCTGATTTCTTATTGGATCGCATATCGACTGAGTCTGTCCCAAATGCCCCTGGAACGATCCCTCTTGTTTCTGATTTCTTATTGGATAGCATACCGGCTGGGTCTGCCCCAAATGCCCCTGCTCCAACTGACCCGCTGCTGGAATTGATTGCTCTTGGGTTGTTTTATCTTTTAAAGCTTGCTCCAGATGTGTCAGCTCTGTTTTATATGGATTCGGGTGGTTTTGCTCCAACAGAGCTACTTCAATCTTATATGTTGGATTATTTGCTGGATTCGACTGGTTTCGCTCCGACAGATTCGGTTGGTCAGGGTTTCGCTCCAATACGTTTTCCCCTGGCCCTAACAGAGCTACTTCTTGTTGCAAATATGATCTAATAGATCAAGAAGTGCGTGTGGCAGGCTGACTAGACTGCCAAGTTGGCGATCCAAGCCAAGAGGCACGACTCATATGAAGAGCCACAACTGCACCTATTTGTAAGCCACGGTTGGGGCTGTTCCAACCAGTCCATTCAATATATTTTGTTCTTCCTCCATATTTTATCATGGTATCAGAGCAGGAACCCTGATCCAGGGACCTGTGAAGGAGAAGAATTCTTGAGGGTTACATGCCAAGAAGATGAAGAAAAAGAAGAAAATCAATGGAGACCAAGTGCTCCCGTTGATGGCTGATGGGGTCCAGATAGAAGACTCGAGAGAGCGGTTGATGGGGTCGAGATACGTAACCCACCAAAGAAATTGACGAAGTTCAAGACCCATCCATGCGAATCGATGCAGATATGCCTCATCGGGACAAAATTCCCACAGCAACAACAGTCGCTGCAAGTCAAATTGAAGCAAGACAGCGGCAGTATTTCATGCCCGTTGAAGAAGTTTGGTCCAAGAAGGATGCCGCAGAAGACCCTAGTAATAAGAAGTTTCAAGAAAATATATCAGAGGAAGGCGAATTTCCTCAAGGCATAGTGCCATTGAATGATGGGGACAAAATATCAAGATTCAAGGATGTAGGTGTAATTGCTGTTGCCGCAATAATAGAAGCCAATTTTGTTGTTGAGACTCTCGTTCCAGAGAATGCCGCAGCAGAAAAATGGGTTGCAGAATGGCAAGGAATGGAGAAAGAGGCAAGAGAACCTCTGTCAATCTGACTTTTGGATGATGGAGTTGTGGACGGAAATCCAGTGCTGTTATTAGAAGGGGCCCAGATTACTAATATAGGGTCCAGATTTCATGCATGGATGCTTGACGAATCCACCCAACTAGGAAGCCTTGGCGGTGCAGATATTAAGGGGTTTCCAATCAGATTTATTAATGGAGCTGACAACCATCAGTTCCAGTCCCCAATGCACGAGACAGTCTCAGTCTCAGATAAATTGAAGAATGTCAGCAACTCCAAAAGATCATATTCGCCGAATGGGTTAAGTGCAAGTGATGCGGTCCCTAGCATCAAATGGAGGCCAGACCAGGCCTATGTTCAGAATGCAATACAACAACCAGAATGGATGATTGAGGCTATTGCAGATAGAACAAGAGCGTATGCACAGGGCAAGAACCTAGGAGAGAATGGTGCTGAAGAAGAATTAAATTCTCAAGCCACTAAAGCTATGCAGATTTACCAACGCTTAAGAAGACCGGTGGCCAAGCGCAGTTGGCCTGAAGGCTATGGCCCGAAAAAGAAGAAGACTTCTATAATGTAAGCCAAGCCTCTATTTAATTGAGTTAATTAAAGGTCTTAGTAAGAAATTAGTTACAAAATTAGTAAGTATACTCAGCCAGGAGTGGATGAGGACCCAGTGTCTTATCTTGTTATCTTCGGATGCAAGATTAAGGGGGAGAAATGCAGTACAATGTAATCATGCATCCTCAGTTCTCCTTAATGGGGTATAGATAGAAAGTTAAATTAAACTTTCTAGATGCAGTTAGAGGACTCCCTAGACCATCGAAAGGTGAGCAGTTTACATGGCCACTTAGATGAGCTCAGGTTGAGCAGTAAGGAGTAGATTGACTGCTAAGGGTAGTCTACAAGTTTAAATTCCTTATGATAAGGAAAAACAGCAGTTGCCTCTAGTTCATCTAGTGATGAGCAGTTGAGCTCATTTGGATGGCTCCAGTTGAGAGCATTGAGAGCAGTTTAAGGAGGAATATGTTGTTAGGGGATAAAAAGGGAATTTAGACTTACACTTCCATTGATCTATTGATCAAGGGGGAGTGTTGCAGATATGATCTAATAGAGCAAGAAGTGCGTGTGGCAGGCTGACTAGACTGCCAAGTTGGCGATCCAAGCCAAGAGGCACGACTCATCTGAAGAGCCACAACTGCACCTATTTGTAAGCCACGGTTGGGGCTGTTCCAACCAGTCCATTCAATATATTTTGTTCTTCCTCCATGTTTTATCACTTCTGTCTTATATGCTGGATTATTTGCTGGATTTGACTGGTTTCGCTCTAACAGATTCGGCTGGTCAGGATTTCGCTCCAACAGATCCCTTGATTCCACAGAGTCTGCATCCGATTCCGATTCACCAGATGAGGGCCCTTTTTTTAAAATTATCCTGATCTGTCCCTTTATCCTTTTCCGTGCCTGATTTAGATGTCCTTGCTATGCTACTTCTAGTGCCCACGTTTTTCATAGAGTATCTCCATCGCTGGCAGTGCTTCAAATGGCATGTAATCGTGCTGCAGGGTGCAAGAGTCAGAAGCAAGGTAGATCATAGCATGAAATTTATTCTGCCTTTACATGAAACAAACAAGGAACAAGAACTGAAAAGAGCCATTCCAGATCCTTACATAAAGTCCCACTTATGGAGAAGCGTCGTTACCTAATTTTTACCTAATTTACCATGCACCTTCTACACCTTCCTGATAGTTCTCAATCTTCAGCTATATCTACAGAGATGAAAAATGCAAAGCAATGAATGAACAGGGGTATTAAACAGACAAAGAAGTTAACTTGGCTTCAAATTGAGATCAAAGATAAACTCCAGAACGTTGTTTTAAATGATCATCTTCTAAAAATATAGATGATTCTTACATTAAGAAGATACATTGTCATACCTTTCTACAAGTATATTCTGCTATTATTTGAGTTCCAGAAGAAGAAATAGGTTAAATCCTCTCAAACGTGCTAATGCTTTTAATTTGTTAATACATATAGACAACAAGTAAAGAATTTTGTCGAGATAATAGATAGATAGATAGATAGATCACCATGACCGTCCACAGCAGCACCCGCAGACCGAGAGAAGGGGGGTTGGGAGAGGGGGAGGGAGTCATAAAAAGAACATCCATCACAATGACAACCTAGTGATAAAGCCATTGGTAATGCGCGATCCCCACTCATGCCCAAAACCCGATGTTGAAAACAAAAAAAATACAAACAATAGTGGGAATTCCATGGTGGTCGACTATAGCGACTATAGCACCTACCCAAAACTCGATGTTGAAAACCAAAAAAGGACAAACAATAGTGGGAATTCCATGGTGGTCGACTATAGCACCTACCTATTTTACGAGAACAAAACATAGAGCAATAGCGCAGGTTCAACTCTTGCATGTTTTCAAGCTATCTGCTTGTACTGATATATTAAGTAGTCCTAGCAATTCTAGCCTATAGACGAGTGAAGTTAGG
Source organism: Isoetes taiwanensis (assembly GCA_021234155.1). NCBI lineage: Eukaryota > Viridiplantae > Streptophyta > Lycopodiopsida > Isoetales > Isoetaceae > Isoetes > Isoetes taiwanensis. The sequence continues at coordinate 2,106,039 of JAJEKV010000054.1, read as the reverse complement.
AAGGAATTTATCCTGTTGGATATTATAGTGGATCTAATCGAATAGGTTAGGCACATTATAATGGATATATAGTTGAATGGGTTAGGAACAAAAGAAATGTTCGTGGTGGCCAAAATTTCTTGTATGTACATTGAACTGAAAATCACATACTTGGGTGGAATAAATCAATATTTGATCCAAACAATGACTTGTTAAAATCGATAAACGTACTATAAATTTGAGGTCAAGACAAATACGTTAGTTAAAAGTCTTGAAAAGGGCAGGATAAAGAATGTCCATGTGACTTTCGTCACAATAGCAAAGCTCCTTACGGCCTTAGTCATGCCTTAGTTTAGAAATCATCCTTTATGGTTTTAGTCCCAATCTCTTTGTATCTCAAATGTATATTCATCATCAAAATAACATCTTTTATCATCATCTAGAAGCTGCATAATCCGGCAAAGGACACTTTCAATTCAATTATAAGTATGATTGTAAATAATGAAGACTTACCTTGATCTTTGCGGTATAACCACCGAGTGCTAAATTGCCAGAGGGTGTTGTCTCCTCATCCATAACATGCATGTAAGGTTCGCGCTTAGGGGCGAATGTCCCTAACATTGTTCTATTTGAATCCGCTGCAAAAGAAGATTCAGATATTTCGTTTTGTAATGACAATTTTCAGCTTTCTAAGTTTTGAAGAGAGTATGAAAACATACCTCTAATACCATTCTTCCAAATAGAACTGACAAACATTAGGCCTGGCACAATATTGTGTTGAACAAGGAATGTGATCCTTAAAAAATATGTGCTGCCCTCTTTCAAACAAAATGCATAGCCCCTTGAATTAACAGCAAAGGGAATGCTAACAGCAATATCAGTTCTGCCATTTGACAGAATCGTAAGGCCAAGCAGTTTTACTTCTGGTTCTATGCATTCTGCCATAGATGATTCAACAAGAGTTAGACGAAATATATGCACATAACATTATCTTAGTTCAATACCAACTCAATAACGTGCTTGGAAGTTGCTCTAGGACAAAAGACAAAAATATGCTGCGGGGTGATAATGGTAATACTGCTCAAGTCATAAAGTAAGCACTACCTTCTAAGGTCTCAAGATCTAAGCTTCCCAACAACCGTTCCTTCCACCGCATTAGGAGTTCTTTCATCTTCCTGTACACATTTCCAGGAAAAAATTCATTACTTATTACTCCCCTCTTCTTCCCTTCAAGATGTCTGACCACTGTTTTCAGTCTTGGATATTTTGTTGCACATGTTGCATTAACAACTTAAGCCTCACAAGTGGCTGGATTTTACTGAAACTAAATAGCTGTTTGACTCAAATAATCTGCCCCAAGATGCAGTTCCCAGATTTAGAGCTCTCGATGGCTGCAATTATGTCACTAGCATAGATAGTTCATGGACTACATGGTTGTATGGATGTATGAATTTGAAATCCATCTTTCTTTATGAAGAAATCGATCCTTTTTGTGTTGTGCTAATCATCAGGAAACGTTAAATATTAAAAAGGACATAAAAGCACATACCTTGTCTCGTTCAATGTGGTCCTTAAGATGCACGATTGGTCCCAAAGCAAAGTCTGCAACATCCTCTTCATCAGTTTCACATACTGAAGATGCTGTGCTAAGCTGGCGCTCATAGAACTGATTCTGAATTTCTTGAACGCCCTCTGTAGATGATCCCGCCATATTCCCATTGCCCTGGAAACTTTCCATATTAAAGGGCCACTCAGCAAAAGACCAATCGTAGATCAGAAACCTATATCTCAGAAACAGGGCCAGAAACCTATATTTCAGAAACAGGGCCTATAGGAATTCCAAGAATCGAGAATCTAAATGGGGCAAACGACATCTCCGTCAAAGCATTTAAACAGACAGATAGCAAGTAGAGATCCACCACACGGAGCCGCAGTGGCGTACAAGCTGCCACGCCATCACGATTACAATAGTAACGTGATTTACCAAGTTCACTAGGTTTATTGTTGCAGTGATTGCATGGGTATGACCCCATGTCTACTCAATAAGACATACCAAGACCCATCTAGTAATCCAAATTCTTTACTAGGATTCGCTGAATCCTCAAAAACTGTTGATTGTTCCACCAGAACAGAAGCGCAAAAAGGCCCAAAAAATCTACCGATCAGCTGCCACAAGTTCAAAATCGTTCTCCTTATTCAAGCTATGCCAAATCGTATTTCTGATTTATCTCTTTCAACCTGCTCTAGAATCAATTCTAACCTATCAGCGTATTTGGGTGTTGCCTAACAATATGGAAACAGGGTCGCATTAATTCCCTGGCGACCATTCCGATGCTGACACGTGTCAGCCCCCTACAATCCGGAATGGAAGTTGGGTCTTCCAATTCCGGATGACGTTTAGCAGGTTCCCTTGTTATTTTTCACTGTTTTCTTCACTGTTGTTTTTTTCACTGTTTTTTTTCCTCACTGCTTTCACTGAAACTTACACTCAAACTTACACAAAATAAACTTAAGCATTGATTCACTGAAACTTAAGCATTACACTGAAACTTAAGCATTGATTCACTGAAACTTAAGCATTACACTTAAACTTAAGCATTACACTGAAACTTAAGCATTGATTCAAAATATCAAAATATTGAAAACATCACTGTATTTTAACTTTTCACTGTTTTTTGAACATCACTGTAATGAAAGCATCACTGTATTTTCACTGCAAAACTAGATCACTCAAAACATTGCACTGGATCATTGACTAAGATACTGCATATAGTAGATGCCACTGGATCACAATTCCTGCAACGTCATCTCCTGCAACTTCATCTCCTGCAAGACAATACAATAATATTCAACACCTGGAAAATATAATACTTACAACGAAAATATGGAATAAGGAATAAGGAAAACATAATACTTACAATGATTTTACTAATGATCCTGCCTCACTCAAGCTGCCAACGTTTATAACAAAATTCTCGATCCTGTTACCTGTGATTGAAACTCTCCCACCACTAGAAAAAACATTTTCATCGTTGAAATACTTCTTCAATGCTGGCTTCTCATTCAACAGATGATCTAGGTCGGTCATATAGGCATCGTCAATGACGACAGGAGCAAAAACTCCACTAGAAGAACCTGCAATTAAATTAAAAACAATAAATAAAGCAAGAATTCAAAGAAACTACAAGAATTCAAAGAAATACAAATCTGCAACTACAAAAATTCAAAGAAACCTGAAACTACAAAAAAGAAACCTGCAACTACAAGAATTCAACGAAATAGAAAATATTCAAGTACCAGAACTTGCAGCAACATTTCTGACATCTTTTAGCGGAATGGAATTTGAAGAACGAAGACCAGCCGCCTTTTCCGCATTACCAGATAGGCCAGCATTCAAAGTTTGTACGTTAGCAGCAAAAGATTCGACATACGTCTTACCAGAGTTCAAACACTCCATCGCAGATGCCTTTGCTACAATTCCGCTTTGATCATACCTCTGATAAGATTCTGGATTTTTATGCCCTGTAATTTTCATTCCAATCTCTATCGGAACACCTGAAACTGACATCTGTGTGATCGCCGTGGTCCTGCAACTTTTATTTGTATAGTTACCTTCTAAATGACAGATTGCTGCCATATCTCTAAACCAGGTACCAATAGTCTTCGAAGACACATGATTAGTGTTATACCAAATCTCAGATCTAGGACGATTTATGGCCTGCAAGAAGACAAACCTGCCACCAAATTTGTCCTGCACCTCATACTTCGGCAACCTAAATTCCAAGTGCTTCCAGCACTCTATGACATCTTCCTCGTAGCATCTTACCGGCTCACGAAAATCCTCAGGTTTACATTTATTTATTCCGCCATGCCAATTTTTACTCGTTGTCTCGCAATACTCAAGGTATTCCCTAACACAATCCTTCCCAATTGCAAACTGGAAATCACGCACCTTACGCAACTCTACGCCGCCGCGAATAAGAAATCTGGACATGCAATAAAATGCAAACCTCTTTTGCAAGCCCAAATTATTATTTACTTGATGTGCTTCATGTCCCAAAATCCGACATTGATCTTCCCTGCTAATAATGTCAGACTTCTTCCGCTTTGGAATGCATCCAGCTGCAACAGACTCTTGCATTGCCACCTCCAATGCTTTACGAGCCTTTATGAACTTTATATCATGGTACGTATCAATCAACTTCTCTTCTGTCCTATTCTGAATCATTCTTGCATCCTGTGCACGACGCAAGATTCTGTTAAAGCCTCTATACAAATTCTGCAACCTGCAGAAAAGCAATATAAACATATGTTAAAACTTACATAAATATTAAAACAAATATAAAAATAAATCGAACTTACGTGTCCTGAGGATAACATTTCCCATCAAGTCAGCCAAGACACACAACATGAATTCTTCCAAATTATCTCCACTTCGTCAAGGGAATTTCTTCAATCGCTTTATCTCATCGATTTTCCAACGTGCAACCTCCATGCATCAAATCGACCCACGATCCAAATGCCTTCGTTTTATGATGGATTTACAAATGGTGCATTCACCCTCTTAACAAGTTCGGGATCCAAATCGGTAATCCCACCAATACGTAATGCCTTCTTTCCACCTCTGCCATTTACTACCTCTGCAATACCATTCTCATCTTCTACATCTCGCCATCTGCCTCTATTTTCTACACCATCTCCCATAATTGTCTCATCTTCAAATGGAGTGCCAAGAAAGAAAGAAGGACAAGTCTCTTCTAAACTTGCACCACCTATAAGAAACAAAATACAATATGGAATCAGGGTCAAAAATACATACCCGCAATGCACTGAAAACCCTACATACCAACAGTAATGCACTGAAAAATAAATAAAAGAATGATACATACCAAAGACTTCATCGGCTCCGAACTCGTGGCTCCAAAGACTTTTCGTGGCTCCAAAGATTCGTGGCTCCGAATTCGTGGGTCGCAGAACTCGTGGCTCCAGAAGCACTCCTGCCTCCAGAAGCATCTGCATTTGAACTCCTCCCTCCACAAGCATCTGCAATAGCAAAGAAATGTTGCATGCAACAATAAAGTAATCTTTAATAAGAATAGAACGTACCTGTGCCATCATAAGAACCTAGGGGAGCTAAATCCGAACAAGAAACACCTGGTACATAAAAATAAAGCTAAGATTCGCTAAAAACTCATAAATATTAACTAAAAACTCGTCAACATTAACTAAAAACTCGCCAAGATGAACAAATACCTGCATTATTTCGACCTACTACTCCAACTTCGCTCAAAGAACCAGCTGCTAAAGCTAAGCAAGAAAGATCAGCTTGCGAAGCCACAAAAAACTCCAATACTGCAAAAATGAAGCCAAAAATGCCTTGAGCAAGCTTCCTTCTGGCCGTCGCCTTCGCCATTCGAAGAGAAACGCTGCTCGGATGCATAGGCGGCCTCCCTGGGCGCCTCGGCGACGGTCATGCCTGCGAGGGAAAAGGGGGCAAATTTTGCTCCCGTTTCCATTGATTGGAAAGGAAATTGGGTCGCAATTTCCTTTCCCCCATACAATAGAACTCAAATTTTCTTCTCCTATAATATGGCATGGTTTTACTCGTTCTAGAGCCGGCATAGGCCTACAATTTAAAAACCTAGTACAAAATGGAAACTTAGCTACTAATATCCTTGGCGTGCATTCTTATGGTGCCACGTGGCACCAGCCTACAACGCGGAATGGAAGTTGGGTCGTTTCATTCCGCATCACCGGCTGAGTAGGTTTTGCTTTAGGGTTTTGTTAGGGTTCTTCACCGCCGCCAGATTCGCAAAGACACATGGCGAGGCGGGCCAGCCTCGAAAGCAAAACATATAGAGCAAAGACACGACAAGCCGGTTCGGCTCAGATTCTTCTTGTGTAGTTTCACCTTTGCAGGCCAGTTTGGCTCAGATTCTTGCAGAGGTTCGTCTTTCTCTTCGCCAAAACCGTCCTTGGAGCGACTTTTATCGGATCTGTTCAATTGAGATCTATTCAAATGATCCTAATATGTTCAAATGATCTATTCAAACCGGCTGGATTCGGAAAAAAAAGCTCCTGATCTGTCTCCCCAGTTTCCATTTTGTATGGGAAGGGAAGAAGGGGAACCCCTGCTTCCCTTCCCCTATACATTTCGATCTCTTTTCTGCACTACTGTGTTTTCTATGTCATGGCAGTTAACAAAACTACAACTCTACAAATGTTATATATCCATAGAGCACTTGCATGGGCTTCATGCAAAACTAGTCTTTTGAACCATTAAGCTTTATGCAAAACTAGTCTAAACCATTTGATTCTATAGTTCTAAACTAGTTGATTGTGGTTCTTTTGCCTAATAAGTCTAGTACACTTTGAATGCCTTGCTGGTTTGTTTTGAAGGACATTCTTATTGAGCTACAAGCCTCAGTAGTTGTCATGACTACCCTATGGCTATTGCTAATGACTTGGATTTGCATCTTGCCCATTCAATTCTCAATGGTTCGTATATTCGTGTCTATCCTCTGGCTGCTGCATCTCTTCCAAAGTAAATTGTTATTAAAACTTGTCGTCTTTTCTTCAAATACAGCTTGCCTGTGTTTAATGGTCATGAGCTATGTGTCTTAATATAGCGGCCTTCTTTCGGTTTTGCACTAGGAGGCCACCTCCCTTTGCCTCTGCATCATCTTATGTTCCTAGCTAGATGTCTTCATCTTCCTTTGTTCCCTCTCCTGTTTTGGCAACTTCTATTTCTATCCCTCCTACTCCTGCTCTTCCATATTTCCCTATCCTTCCTCGATGTGGTAGGTGGACTCATATATGAGCCCAAAAGGACTAGCATGTATTGCTGAGATTCTCAACCAAGTGCATGAAGACTACTCAACACACACTATTCATACTTTCCTATCCTTCCTCGACTATTGCCATATATTCTGTGCCCCAAAGTAGTATTTTTGATGAGCAAGATGAGAGATTTGTTATTGCTTGCAAGCAAGAATGGTTGGAAGCATCACATCATGGGCAGACTAATTCATCCCTCATATGGAAAGAGCTGCTTGCTAGAGGGATACTTTTGCACCACAATCTCTCCTTGTTGAGTATTTTGTTTCTGCTGAGCTAGCAGTGGCCACAATTATAAGCATTTTCTACGATATTAAAACATCATTGGACAAATTAAATCATATGTTAATACTGATTTCACGGATGTGGAACAAAGGATGGCACAAAAAAGCTAACTTCTGTGGTCCTTGTGGAAGCAATATTAACAAAAGCTAGGGTCCTTACAGCACGGAGACATGATATAGCACTCACATTCACTCAAGTCGATAAACTTGGTCATTGGATCATTTCAAGTGGGTTGACAATGGACAATAGTAGGAACTGATGAACATATACACATACAAATAACACCTCATCAAAGAGGTGCACCATCACGTTTGTAGGTTTGTTATACCATCATGTGACCAAGTAGAAAAGCATATATTTGCTAGTAGTTAAATATTAAGATTCTACAGCTTTCCACATTAGAACAACAGACTGACAAGCTAGTCATAGTCCTTTTGGCTGTAGGAGATCAATGTTTTGGAAGAAGATGTAGAGGGCTTTCAAGCGCCCACTTTATTGGCTCCCAAAATTGACTAGAGCAGCCAAGGAGGATTCACTCAAGAGCGAATCCTTCTTGGCTTGGAGGATTCACTTCTCCTAGTGGCAGATGTCAGTTTATAGGCCTGTTGCATGCCTTGATTGCACTTTATAGCCCTGCTATAGGCCTTTTTGGGTTGATTGGATTGGAGAATTCACTTAAGCGAATCCTCCTCTGGCTTGGGGGATTCACTTAAGCAAATCCTCCTGGTTTCTCTAGTCAATTTGGGGAGCCGATAGCAATGGCAGCTTTCAAGCTTTCCATGAAACAAGTGGTTTGACGCTTACTACAATAAATACTAGCTCAGACTAGTAGTTGATCTCATTCTCAAATTGCAGATAGTCAAACATTACAAAGCTTTTTTCAAGGAAATGAATGCACATATATTGCAGAGCATCAGCAGGAAGTGTTCTACCTCCTTGACCATCACCCAATAACATTTTGGAAGAGAGTACAATAGAAAATATACAACGTACTGGTAACATCTCTTTAGAACAGTAGATACATTACTCGATGTAGCTTTATGATCCTAATAGGGTCCGCAATAATGTGGCAATGTAGACAAATCCAACATTAGCTATAACTGAGGTAGATGTCTCTAAAGGCTTGCAATATCTCACAATGGCAAGGCTGTAAATTTGGATGGCATGCAGGATCATAGATTGTGTTCGTTTTGGATAGTCTATTCAATAAGGCCCAGAGGAAGCTTCCCTTCACAATGGACCATCAGTAGAATTTATAAAGCAGTCATCATCTTAGTCCTAAACAGTATCGCATAATCCACAATCATGGTCAGTCCATTGTTGGCACTAGCATTATTCTTGAGTAATTAACAACATGGATATAGGGAATGAGGTGCATGCACAAGCACAAGCGAGGGTTAGGCCTAACTCCATCATGGAGCATATTTTCATGTTGTGTGCTTTGTTAGAAGACAACTAAAATAAACAACTGGATTTGTATTGCTTCTTTGTTGATTTCAGGAAGGCTTTCGACATGATCCCTAGAGAGAAGTTGTGGGAAAGATTATTGCAATTGGGATCCCTCTGGAGTTACAAAGGGCAATATATAGACTATATGAAATATGCATAGCTCGAAAGCCGCTCTCAAGCCATCCTTAAGTAGTGCTAGAGTTTGCCAAGGGTGTCCATTATTTCCCATATTGTTTGGACTATACATTGATCAGCTTAAGGGCTGGCTCAAGGAAATGGTTAACGGCAGGTGGAAAGGCTTTCTATGAAATGCAGAGCAATTGCCACAAAGTATAGCTATATTACTGGTCCTAACAGTCACATTTGTCTAGGGTTTTGCTGGAGTTAGTCCTTTTATACAGAGCAAAAGTATAGGGACCAATGATATTACGTGTCACTTGGGAGGACTCGGAACGAGTCCAAAAAGCCTTTTGACTCAAGCACTTGGAATCAACTGCACAGTCTCCTATCAGTCCAAGTCTACAGGAGATATAGTTCTTACTTCTGAAACATGCTGCTTTAAAATGTCACATAATTTAATTTAATTTAATTTAATTTAATTGTATTATCAAGCCATTTAGGCCCCCAAGCCTCTCTGGCAAATATGTACAGTGTTAAGCGCTCATTTTAGAGCAGCACATGCATCAAAACCTGACATAATATCAAATAACGTAATTATATCTTTTTCTTTCCTTCCAAATGTCTTTTAGGTAGGAACTCAGTTTGTGAGCTGGCATACTCAAAAGTCCCTTCGGTGTAGAAGCATAAACCTCATGCTTTGCTCTTAAATGTACGTATGACGCACATTCTAAGAAAGCATGTTTTTCTATTTCTATCTCCAATTCCAAACATCCAGGACAATATCTGTTATAACATGGAGTATTATGCCATCTACCAGTTTCTATGTGAAGGGTATGTGACGATAACCTCAATTGAGAAATAATCATTTGGTTCTTCCCGCTAATATCCGTAAGAAGGTAGCTTTGTTCTTTATAATCTTGCATGTCATTGATCTCTTCAAGGTAGAATTTTTTCTTAATGTCTCCATCAGTGTCAATTTGCCACATTTTCTTCAATACCATCTTCTCAACTTGCTCGTGATACTTCCTTCGGTTCCATAGAATCCGCCAAACACCATGTCCCAACCATCTACTTGCCCATTTCGTGGTATCAAAGTACCATCCCTTTTCTCTTGATTGTTCCAATGCAAGGCGTGGAAAATGATCTGAGTCCATTGCTAAGACTCTATTAACATACGCTATTGTCTGGCATAAAGCATCCACTTCAAGAGGCAAAAACACGCTTCAAAAAAAACCATACAGTGAGGGGTTTGAATTTTAGCTCCAAATTCTTCCAATAAGAATCGTTTTTGCACTCTTTCAACCGCAACCCATCCTTTAATAGACAGACCCGGCCCCCAAATAGAACATCCATATAGCACAACCGGTTTCACTTGCACTCCATAAAGAAGCTTTCTCAATCGCCAATGCTCAAGATTAGTAGATGTACATTGGTGGAACATGTTATATAAAGCTCTTAAACCTCCAGATGCACGTTTCTTGGCTGCTAGAGTCCACTTATAGTTGCTGGTCACTTCTATTCCCAGATATTTATATTCAGATACTTTCTGCAATGTTTCTCCTCCAATGAGAAATTCTGTTTCATCATGTCCTCCAAGGACCAAGACTTTAGATTTAAGCACATTAATCCTGAAATTTTCTTTGTGTGCAAAAAGCATCTAATGCATCCAAGTGTTGTTGAAGTCCGCTAGCATTCCTGGATATAAGCACAATATCACCTGCAAACATCAACAATTGAACCACATACCTCTCCAGGTGTGCTCCGACTCCACCTAATCTTTGCCAACCAACTTTCAAGTTCATCAATAAGTAAACCAAAAAGTCTAGGTGAGCAAGGACAGCCCTGTTTCACCCCTATATTATTCTGGATTTGATCTGATCCTGTAAATGGAAAAGACAATTCAACAAGTACTTGTTTATAGAGGCAAGCAACTGCTTGTCTTAGTTCCGTAGGAACTTGTAGGTCATCCATCCTTGATGTAAGATCTTTCCTGTTTACCCTATCAAATGCTTTTGTCAAATCAATGAAAGCCAAATACCTCTTATTACATGGTCCTTTTGCTCCTTCAGTTATGACCCGCAGAGTAGCCAAGTGGTCCAGTGTGGAGTGCTCTTTTCTAAACCCTGCCTGACTTACTGCTCTACTGTGGGAACCATCTGCCCAATGTGAGATCTTTTTCTCCAGCATTGATGCAAAAAGCTTTGCAAAAGAATTAGAAATCAAGATAGTTCTGTAATTTCTTACTTCATCTTTGTTTCCTTCTTTAAAGATCGGGATGACCCTATTCAAGCACCAGTCCTATGGAAAGCCACCTCGAAGGAGGCATTCATTGCACAAATCAGCTAGCATAGCATGAAGATATTCTCCTCCCCATTTAAATAGTTCAATAGAGATGCCAAAAGAATCACTTGCTTTCCCATTTTGCATTCTTTGAAGTGTTCCCTGTACATCTTGGATGGTAAAAATAGGATGTGTCTCCCCCTCATATACCATTTGGTCTATCTGTGGCATATTATATAGCTCTGTAACCCAATTCAGTAGGTCCTCCCTTTGTATGTTCCCAAGAGATACATTCTTTTTGGAACAATTCCAAAATCTCTTTGGCTCCAATTCTACATCATGCATAGCCTGTTCCTGGTGGTCTCAATACCATGCTCATTTTTTAGATTTCATTAGACTTTTGTAATGCTTAACAAGATTTGAGTCATGTGAGCCTTTGCATCTCTCTTTCGCTTGTTTGCATTGAGTATCAAACCATTTGCTTTTTATCCACTTGGTATATACTATCAAAAGGTGGTAAACATGGGAGACACTCTCCTTCCAAACCTCATTTGCACAATGGCTATGGATCCACAATACCTGGATTTGCTAAGCCATTTTCTAGTCTCAGTGCAGTGCAGCGCCATCGCCATAGCTGGAAGAAGGTGCAGCGCCATTGCCATCCCCGTAGCTGGAGCAAGGTGCAGCGGCATCGCCATAGTTGGAGCAAGATACGAAGCTGTAGCAGTAGCCAAGGCGGGAATAAACCGTTACTTAGCCCAACCAGTAGGATAATTTGCCCTGGATCGGAATCCAAGCAGTTCGACCATGTAGGCCGTTGGATGGGAAGCATGTGTATTTATGTTTTTATATAAGATGATTTTTTATGACTTAATTTAATGCCCACATAAGTTGAATCCTACTTAGAGAATTTCAAGTTAAATACGTAGCAAAATAACAGGGGCTTCCAGGAGGATTTGATATGGATATAATTCCTGAAACTATAGACCATATCCCTAAAATTATTCAATAGGTTGTTACAAAAAAAAAAAATTAAAATTAAAATAAAAAGTATTCACGTTAGCTCACTAGTTAGATTGGTTAAAGTAGTCTTATTAGGACATTCAATTATTTTGGTAAAGGTTCGAGCCCCCGTATTTCATATTCTAAAACCTTAAGCGAAGCCTGTATAGAGGCTCGATATACCATCAAAACCTTAAGCAAATCGTATTTGACATCTCAAAATCATAGGCTTCCAATCATAAATGAGCATAAGCGAAAACGAGAGGTTCCCGTAGGCTCCAACATGCGCCAATGGGGATCGACCGGGATCCAGATCGTGATAGTCCAAGGTGCACCTCACGGATCCACGCATCGGATAGTCCGTGGTGCACCTCGCTTAGAAGATGAACGATGTTATTATCTTGTTAGATCCTATAAAGACATTTGTGCATGATCTAATGCCCACTACTTAAAGAATTTCACAGACGCTTGCATGTTTGTATCTATTCGAATAGTAATCGCATGATTTGCATATGCTTGGAATAATAATCACAACATTGCGAGCAAGTGAATCCCTTCATAACCTTTAGAAAGCATGCTATGGATGTTATTGAAATACTCCTCACATCATTTGCAGATGATTGCAAGAAAGTGAACCCCACATAATTAACTTATAAAAAACATGCTCTTAATAGTATTACAATACTCCTGGACAAAAATGCATGAGCACAACAACACCACCACCACCTATGGATGACAAACATGCATAAGCACAACAATAATGATAACACCTATGCATGCGCACAATACCACCACCACCACTATTGGTAATAAATTGTGACAAAATGCACCAAGTTATTACCACTACTCAAATTAACACACATCACAACTAAACATGAGACCAATTACATCCAAATTATGTGCGGCAACGCCGGGCAATCTATTAGTAAGGATTTTAAAAAATGATAGGCACACATTTACTAGGGTTAATGTATGCCTGTCTTGCCAGAGCGCATAAGCAGGAGCTACAAGAATTGCATATGATTTCCAGTAAGAGTAAAAAAGCTTAGGGCACCAACGCCAAAGGATTACATTGAAGGCCCATATAACAAATGCCTTTAGGACCCATAGAAGAGTCATAAAGCTTAGGGTACACATAGAAGAAGCTCAAAAATATGATGTGCCCTCCAATTGGTGACGTGACTAAGCAAGGCAGGATGTACATCTTTGGTTTTTCATGGGGTGATATTGGCAAATTTTAAGTGATTATATGGCAAGCTATTGATGACATGGACAAGATGACTAGGGATTATTGCAAGAAATATGGCAACCTTTGGAATTTTTGGTAGATGAGTTTGGCAAGGGATAAAGTAGAGGGAACTTCAAGAACTTAAAAAGCTGGCATCCTTTGAACAAGGCCAGGACTTTGTGCGGCTACCTCACCAGAGGGGAGAGGCCAAGCCTCAGGAGATGGATCCCAAAAACGTCCCCGAGACAGCCTTTTCCTCGGCAAATCCCTCCCCGGAGGTCAGATGCTAATGACCGCTACCATCGGGCACGGATGGAGTTAGCCGAGGCTTGCTTCTTCGAGTCCTCAAGATCCAACACAGATTGATTGTGTGTGCCTGGAGTATAGGCTCTATATAAACGGATGGCCATATTAATAAGTGAATAAAAAATAATTTTTCTTTTTCGAGAATTCATGGGTTGAAGTGTGACAATCATTCGTTTATAACGAATGGGATGCTCTATTATAGAATTCACATATTTCTTCTTTTTTGGAGGTCGATGATTGTTCATATATATAGTATTCCATAAATATACGGACAACCTATTTCTTTCTCTTGGAGAGAAAAAGATGGGTGTATTTGAGACAATTAGATTTTGTTGTTCGTGGAGAAGAAATCATAATTGATGTAGAAAGGGAGCATCTTAAATCCATCGATGAACCTAAGTAACCACGGTTTTTTTTTTCAATAGGAGGTGGGCTATAGTCGACACTTATAAAACTAAATGGTGTATACACAAAGGTGTAAAGAAAAAACTATGCAAAACAAACAATTAAAATTACATTCATATTTACAATACAAGAACTTCGTATATTTAACATTTAACAATTGAAACCAGAGATTACATTCTAAAATCCAAATGACGTTTACATTCCATTTTACACTCCAGTACCACAGATCAGCTTCTGCTGTGGTAAAAGCCAGGTTCAGGCTATGGCTATTCTGAGCTCAGTAAAGAAACCACGAGAGACATGAAATCAACATTGGACTCTGTTGTAAACTCACTAGCATAGACCCAACAAAAAATCATCTTGTAACAAAGAAGAAAAAAATGGAAGAAACAAGTCAAGGCCTCTGCTCCAACAATCAGCCGGTAAAACAAAGGAGGAAAAGACTTGTGGCAGAAGCTTTCTGGCAAGACCCAATGGCAGAAGTTTAATGCAGGAGACGTGGGAGAGATTGTCAGTAGTGGATTATCAAGATCCAAAAAGTTGCTACACTGTGAATTTTACAGAGCCATATAATGATCAGTCTGGCTAGAAAGATACAGTTACTATTTGGCTAGGCTATGTGACAAGATTCCTTATATCTTTTTGCTGCACAGGATGAAAAGATATTTCCCTTCAATGTCACCCAAGCTCTAGGCTTGGCATTGCCATATCTTAGGCCATGAAGACAGCGAGATGATGCATGCGCTTCATAACAGAATGAACATCTTTAGACTTAGTGGAGAGAAAGGAAAGATAAAGGCTATTCCAGATCTATAAAGGGAAGTTCAGACACTGACCCTGCTACTAAGTATTCATCGAATTGTGGGTCTAGGCCAACAGAGGCTCTTAAATTATCACAAGCTCTTCTTGGCAAAAGAGCTCTCTGTACTACTCCTTTTTAATAATGAATTTATACAAAATTTCCAAAATTTTCGATACTGGTTTGAATTGGATTGGGATTGAATTTGTTTTGCTTTTAGGAACTTTTTTGAGAAACCTCCCTGAGGTTATATTGTAAAAGAATTCCCATGTTCTTGGAATTTTGTGAATAAGACAAGCTGATATGCCTTGGCTACATATTTTCTTTAATCCCAAATGAATAGCGTTTTGTATGATTTTGTTTCAATGGCTAAGTGCATTTTGTTTCAATTTCTTTTTATTGTGCTCTATTGTATGTTATGTACTTGCTATTGTACCATGTTCAAACTATTAAGAAACATTAAAATTCATTGAAACGGATGCATAATAGAAAGAAATAGTTTCATGCATAGATGTGGTGATCATAGAAATGCGAATTTCGTTAGGGTTGATTTTAAATTTTTCATTGTGCCCTTTCTTTTAGTACTTATTAGTACTCAACAATATTAATGCTTTTTTTTCTTGCATCTTACCTTAGATAATATACATGGGCATGATGTCGCCATTGCCACCTCCACCGATTAGGACCTTGCGCTTGATGGGTGAGTTCTCTCTATATAGTTTAACTAGATCCATTACTTAGTTTAAGGGTTAGGGTTTTAGGGTTTGTTATGTATCTCTTTTTAGTGGTAAAGTTTCAGTGTGCATAAACTTAGGGTTCAAGTTTATTGGTTTAGAGATGTGATCTAAGGGTGTTGGAGGATCAGACGGTTGTTGACAACCATCCCCGGGTTGCCAACTAGATCAGAGGATAGGTGGTTTTGTGTTTATAAGGGTTGTTCACATACCCTCGACTGTGGAGAGGGTTATATGGGCTTGTTGTTGAACGGTGCACAGAAGCACCCGAAGAACAAGCATCCTGAGGTACCTTGGGTTGCCCGACGGCCAAGTGCGTGCAGGACACGGCCAATTGATCTTGAGGATGAGGCCATACAGGAGAGGGAGAGGGAGAGGGAGAGGAGCCGAGCTCGTGGACAAGCGAGGTGTGCTAGGCCAGAGTTTCTTGTTGGCCAGTAGGATACTCATTATAGGGCGAGACTGCAGAGACAGGTGGTGGCTGAGTGGGAGAGGTACACGAGGGTTCTCCTCAAGAGTTAGCTCAGAGATACCCACAGGGTGGGCCACAGTGGATAGCAGATCGTATTCAGACTCTGATGCAGATACGAGTTGAAGACGCAGAGGCCTGTTTTTGTGAGACACAGAGTAGGCTCTTGGCCCGCAATGGCCATATGGATGTAGAGGATGGAGAGGCTCCACATGAGAGACATGCGGTCTTGGGGGTGAGGATGTACACGTAAGGGATGGAGTAATAGTTGGAGCGGCGGTCGGTCAGTAGGTGAGCATGGTGGGATTGATATGGGGCTGTGGCGTCCCCTACTGCGATCTGATTGCCCTCAATTATACAAAAACAGAGTTCATCCCCATACCAGCTCCATGCTATCTGGGGGCCCTCCACGTGACACCGCAACCGTGGCCGGGTTCCAAAGTGGGAAGAGTGGAAGGGTCATTGCACCCCGTCTCCCTCGAGGGCCTACCTAGGCTGCGGAAGCGTAAACATACATGTCGATAGCACATACATCAACATCATATGACCATCACGAAGGATGGTCCTCCACATATCTGCATAGACAAAGATCGCACATCACATAGGGAATCCTACCCAAGGCTCGAACTCAAAGGGATGACTGACGGCTTGTCTCCAGAGTTCATTGCGCATGCAATTCATGGCAATGGATTTGGGCGGCATATGAACATGGCTTAGGTTGTCCACTCCATCCGCCCCTCCATTGCACACTGCGTAAGGCTGAAAAGTGTTGGGACCCGGCCAGAAGCCAGCCGCCTGGATGCATAGCCAAGGGGCTATATCACAGGTTGCATCTCCCGATTTCGATGGGGCGGTAGGGATCACTCCCCTCCCCGATCTCCATGCCGACTCAAGGTGACTAGAGGGCCACTGCCAGTATTGACTTGAACTCAATGGAAGGTCATATTCACCACCTCACGAGTGTCGAGCCCATGCCTTGCCCACACGCAAAAAGCCATTAGACCTAGTCACAATGATCCCCGGCGATCTTTACACACCGGAGGGATCGTTCAAGAGTCGGAGGACATGAACCTCCTTCTCGACCCGGTCGGCCCCTTCACCCACATCCCTGTGGCTCTTTGTGCACAGGCGAATCTATAGTGTGCTAGAGAGGCTAATCTAGGAGCATCTACTACCAAGCTTTAGGTCTCTACCCCCTTCCCAATACAAAGGAGTTCACAGAGATACATCATCCATATACATCACGGAAGAACTAAAGAACAAGATCTAATCTATATCATAGAGTTAGGTTCTTTAGTTAGAATCTGCTATCTAGAGATCTAGAGGGCTGCTATGGGCAATTTAAGAGGCTAAACCTCTCGATTCGATGGCTGAAATGGGGTTTAGACTACTAAATTGCCTAAATACTGATCCTTGAGTTCCTCCTCCCCGACTCAACTTCGACCATCCCCTGAAAAATGCTCGAATCAAGGAAAACTAATGATGCGGTTCTCATTGGGCAGTTCGGGAGGCGGTTTTGGCTCTTGAGGCAGCCAAAACAGAGCTCTAAAACCCTAGAAACGAAAATGGGCAAGTTAGGGTTCTCCTACTTAAATAGACAAGGGGTAGCTAGGGTTTCCAATTATCCCCCTTTAGGCATGTGGGATAATTGGGAAAAGGGCCCACTTGCCTTTAAGGGCTAGGTGGCCAAATGTGCCCACATGGAAATGTGTGCACCCAAATGTGCTCACATGGAAATGTGTGCACATTAATGAATGTGTACATTGGAAAATGTGCACATTAATTGCACCTATGGGTATGGCCCACTTGGCATCAAGTGGCCACATGGAAATGTGTGCCCACATTAATGTGTACATTGGAAAATGTGCACATTAATACTAATGCACATTCTTAGCAAGTTGCCCCCTAGGGGCTACCCACTTGGCTACTGCGTTGGCGTACCGCATACGTCGGGGTGGCGGTAATGCGGCGTGGCGTGGCGGTACAATATCGCCCCGGGGCGTATGCGTGTTTGAACGTCACATTCTCCCCACCTTGAAATGATGCCGTCCGCGGCAAGATCGTGGGGTTCTCCCCACCTTGGAATCTTCCTAACACGCAATCAACCCGATGCATAATGATATACTACTATAATACTTTACATTTATTACGATTACCTTAAGATAATATTTTTAAATCATTATTACGCCATTACATTATCAAATAAGTTGTCAATTCAGAGCTTCTACTAAAATAAGGTACTTATTAGTTTCTATTATCACAACATTTAGTTTATCACAATTTAACACTTTCATATACAATTATTATTTAAGGTACTCTTCATTCCTTGCAACACATTCCAACAAAATTTGTGTTGCGGTCTTCGCACCCAAAAAATCCTGCATTAATTTTTTACAATATCTATAATTACATACTTACTATCTTAATTATTAGAATTACTCTAAGGTAATGTTTAAGACATTACTATTTCATTATCCCATTAACTTATCACATCATAACTTAATCCACATAAGGTAATTATTAACTTTACTTAATACAACATTTAAGTTAATCAAAGTTTATCAATTTCATACAAAATTTACACTTCTAAGGTACTCTTCATCCCTTGCAACACATTATACAAAATTTTGTGTTGCAAGCCTTCCAAATAACTTCGACCTCCTTGCCCTCCCGGAGGCTTCTGGGCTGTGAGCCTCACACTACCTATTATTAATTATTACAAAAATTTTGGTTATATGGTGACCACCCCACCTATCTACATGGATGCATGGCTAATCTCCCTACAGGAAGAGGGTGGATCTTCCATTATGGTCATGAGACAAGGCGCCTATATGCCTATATGCGCGCTCATGCCTACACCTCTAGTTGCCCCAATGGAGGATATCCTTCCCGCGTGGGGCGTGAAGGATAGATTCCTCCTATCAAAGCATATATGGGGCTAAAGGTGCCTTTCCTATCAATGCATTCCTTAATGACCTCCTTTCTCACGAGGTCGCCTACTTCATGGACAGGGCCAGTAGACTTTCTAATCTACCTTCCACTGTCCAAAGGGAAACGCGGTCATGCCTACATTGACATTACACCACCCCTAGAGATCACCGTAGTGGTCTCATCATCGGTAACAACGCATGCAGTCCATACCAAGCATAGGTTGCATGCGTAGATTAATCCTAACTACACATGAAACTAACCTAAACACAAATCGACATGCCTGAGCCAATTTTTTGCTGGCTCCTTTAATGCATGTGATTAACATAATTACCCTAAGGTAATATTTATGAATTAACATTATCATAGTATCGGATACATTACTTCCGATAGTACAATTATATTTACTTTAAGCTTTGCGGTTTAATGACTTTTAGATCATGAATTATTTAAACAATAACCCCGATTTAGACCTATTGTATTATAGACAGGGTTTTAATTATCATACACAAGAATTCGATGTGCTTCTTATTCTCTTCCTTGGGTCCTGCATTACCCTTGGAAGTATATCCCTAAGATGCACTTAAGTATATCCGAATTCTATTTTCTATTTATATTTATAAGGACCTATAGCTATCCTTGGAAGGAATTGCATCCTTGCGAAGGATTAATTAACATGCTACTTCACATTATCGTTGTTATTTAACTTATTTCCCTATGATACATATACGTACAACAATTTCTATGCAGTTATTAGGGTCTATATTTAACTTATCAATAAGACACATTAAAGCTTATAATACATGCGATACCTTACCTAAGACTAAAACGATCCACTCATTGAGTCAAGGCTTTAGTAGTTTGGAGGTGACTTGGTCGCTCATTGCTCCCATAGTTTTGCTCCACTTCTGGGTGTAGTTCACTACTACGCCGGGCCTCGCGTTGAAGGCCTCCCGAGCTATCTATCTATCTATCTTACGCTCTATTAAGCCTGGCCATTGCGGTGAACTCTATTCTATTATTCGGTCAATTCGGTTGCAAATACGTTCAATCATAAGATTGAGCCCTCCCACTTTCTTCGAAAAGAAAATGGTCCTGCACCCCTTCAATGACATTGCACACAACGTCATATCTATTCTCTCCCCTTAAGAGGTTATAAACTTCTTACTTAGCGCATTAAGTTACTAGCCTTAGCTAACATATATAACCATCTAAGATGGATGCACATATTATGTTATCATTTATTTCAATATAATTATGGGTTATCTACTTAGTTAGAACGATTCTAAACCACAAAGGTTTTGTCATGACGACAATTCCTTTTTGTCTCAAAAGACTATTTGATTACTATAATTCTTATTTTAGATGTACCTTGCATGTACTATTCTTTTATTATTCTAGAGATTCCCCTTGCTTAGTTATTTAAACTCTTGGAATATTCCTACCAATCGAATTGATGTCATCGTAACAAGTTGGCGGACTTGTTAGATTACTTCTTTTCTTTCGTTGGATTATTCTTTTGAGGTACTAGATTTATACATGGTCAACAATTATCCTAGTAATGATTCCTTCTTAGTGAGGAGATCAATCTCACCAAGTGGTTTCAATACATTGGATGTCCGTTAACAATCGTGGTATAATTATAGTTACTCCTATGCATTTCCTTCCCAATCTTGACGCTTAGCTCAATATTGGGGCAATCCTTTCAGCGAGAATATCTGGAAATGCCTTCTAATCCCAATATGGATGTTACCATCCATACATTTAACCTACTAGGCCCCATGGCCTTAGATCCTTGAGCTTGCTAGAAGCTCATCCACTGCGTTACTGCTTGAAGGAGCAAGGTAACGTTCTTCCGAATCGCGCCGATACTTCCGGTCTCCTTGACGGTGGATGCTCTTTGAAGTAGAGGTTGACTTTGTTCGCTAGCAGCCTCTCATTGCTGGTGGCTTGATGGTGTAGTTGATCACTTGAAATCTTCCATGCCGCTTTTCAAAAGCCTGAAGGTGGCGTCCTTGAAAAAGATCTTTCATCTTGAACTCTTTATCTTGGCAGCTAAAGGACGACTCTGTATCCGATATTGTTTCTTCGACTCCATCGATGTCTCATACGTCGAGTCCTCTTGTCGTTATCGTGTTGCCCGAAGAGTGTTGACGATGTTGATTGCTTCACCCCTGCAACTTGCATGACATCTCTTCCTTTGATGTGTTACGCTATGGGAGGGAAGAAATAACAAGGGAACTATACATGCACAACATATAGCTTACATAATTACAATTACTACTAGAGCTATTAGGTCCCCCTTGTGCCTCCCTTCGAGTTGCACACCTACTCCTTGGCAATGTCATCGGTGTTCCTCCCGGTGCAATGGTGTTGACGATCCTATTTGTACGGTTAGGTGCTCGCAGGGTAACTTGTTGATATACTTGGGCCCTCCGATGTTTGTCGGCTATGGCACAACCGGCTTTGCATCACATTCTAACTAAGGTGTGCTTGTCGTTGATGCTTGACATTTCGACCGCTTCTTGATCCTGTTCTCGGGCAATAGTTGTTCCCCCTTCATGATACTTGAAGCTATTTGAAGGCGTCTCTTGAGGTCGTGTCGATTCCTTTGGCTATACTCCTCGGAGTTGTTCTCTTCTACTTGATTGTTCTTTGAATCGTTCATCCTTGGGTTCACCAAGTTGCATGTAAGGCAGCGTGCAAAGTCGTCGGGCTCGCCCTAGTTGCTTCTCCATCGAGCTTCCAAACTTCCTTGTTCGATCCCCTCGATCACATGGCTTGGGCGTTGTCCGCGTTCCACTATGCCGATCTTCTTGTCTTGAGGTACCTTCCGTGGCTTTATTGTGCTCGTCCGTTTTGATCCTCCCCGTTTGCCTCTGGGGCTTCGTGGAAGAAGTCGGTTGCTAGCACTTCTCCATCTTTCGTTCCCGACCTTTGTCCTTCTATGCATGTCGGTCTCTTTGGCAAGTAAGGCATCATGACTCTCCTCCCGATGGCTCCGTTTGTGGGATGATGGATCCTTATCTCTGGCACTTGACCCTTGGCGTTGAAGAAGTATCCGCCTTTAGATATACTCTTGTCGCTGAATAGCCCGGCTATTATCTTGAACTCTCTTTTAGCGAAGGTGCCAGGTTATATCCTTGTCGTTAAAGGCCGAATGCTTCTACCTTGGGCGTTTGGCGTTCACCACATGTCGAGATATGGTTAAGCTTCTTCTCTTCTAATTATCGGTAGGAGTACCCGACGAAGCCATCACCCTAGTTGTTGGGGCATATCTCCTCGTCAGCGGTGCCTTTAAGTAGTGCATCTCCATCTAATACACGTGTCATAGCACATCCCCCTATATTACCACAAGTTGGAATTATGGTCGTCGAGATGTTGCCTTCTTAGTTGGCTCGTTGATGTCGGGGTGTTCCTCCTTTCATTGTTGAGGCCACTCATGTCCTAGGTTCGTCAAGTGCTGCCACTGCTACAAGAGGTAGTGTTGCGCCCTGACGATGTCCTGGTGCCGCGTTGATGATCTTGACATGATCGGTGTTGTCTCTTATTCTAACATTGGGTGGCCGAGCAGTCTTCTGCTTGAGGGCATTTCCCGAAGTGTTTGGAGTCGAAGGTTTGCTTGGGCTCTGGTCGTTTCTCCCTCGTACTTGCTCTTCCATTTTTATCTTGGGCTATGGTTGTGCTTCCTTGTTTCCTCCTCTGGTAGTCGAAGTGAAGGAGCTTCCTGATCTAAGCGCTAAATCTGTAAAATATGACTCTAAACCCATGTTTCTCCACTATATATGTGGACATCCTAGATATACAATAGACATATACGCATTTACATTGGGATTTTAATTCATCCACTTTTGCAAAACAACTACGAAGATCTACCTAATTATTTATACTCCTTTAGGGTTTCCCCCTCCTTGATCGCGTTTGATTCTTCGGTTTTGCTGCATCTTCTTCGTTCTGGTTGACTCCGGGATTCCTTGAGATGCTGCTACTATTGTTGAGCTTTATGTCTGATCCGAGCTGATCACCTCAAGTTGCGAAGAGTGTTCGTCGATGTGATCCCTTGAAAAAGATGCTCCTCCTTATTGTGTATGTTCGTCGCGAGGAATCGGGAACCGCCACGCCCCTACATGCGGTGTGTTGTTGCAAGATTGCTGATTGCGGTGCCATTGATCGAGCTTGAGTAGGGTCACCTGGCTGTTGCAGTCGGGCATTCTTGAATGTCTTCGAAGCTCTGAGATCGTGGTCGGTAGGCGTGCATTGTCATTCCCGCAGTTGAATTTCGAAAAGTCGCGACTCCTGTTGCTTGGGCTTTGCTTTATTCGAGGTGGCTCTCCTGCGGCACGGAAGTGTGGTCATCTCCATTGCCCCTACCATGTCTCCTTCTGGTCGCCTTTGCATGATTTGTACCGGCGGCTAGGTCGTTTCTCCTCTCGTCCTTTGGGTCCTATCCATTCGAAGTCTCGCGACTCCTTGGCTGACGTAGTAAAGCCGTCCCTTCCTTTGGTTTCTAGGTGTTCCCAGGTCCGAATTCTGTTTGAGCGTAGATATTCTCCTCCTTGGTCTTGCCCCCCTAGTCTGAGCATGCCTTCGAAGTCCTGAAATGTTCCTTGATATCGTCTCCTCCCTCTCATGGTCTCCTACCTTTTTGGAACCGATGAAAGTTCTCCTGCTGGTGCAAAGGGAGCTGGAGGCTCATCTTGGTCAGCCTTAGGTGCTTTGTGGTTGCCTAGCTTGGTTACTCCTTTTGTTGGCGTTGCTTGAGCGGGTGCAAGGTCGTGGTGATCTTCCCTCCGGTTTCTATCGGCTCTGTGTATCGCCATGAGTTGTCTCCCATCTGGAAGATTATGCCCTCGGCCCTAGCTCATGATGCTAACGACACATCGATGCCTAACATCTTCCTTGCACTGTATTTTGTTGTCTCGCGTTCTTCCATTTGAAAGTCATGTGCGTCGAGTTGGTGAAGGCGTTGAGATCCTCTTTCTGATGTGAGCTCGTGGACGTGGTAGCCGGGAGGTTGATATCTAGAACATTCTTGGTGCCGTTGGTTACCAATATTCTTCCCATTTGATGGAGATTGATGATAGGTCGGTGGTGTCCTGTTCTACTCGTTTGTCGGTTGTGTTTGTCGCTGTGCTTCCCCTCTTGGGTCCGCCTTTTCGGTCTCCTCTCCTTATCTCTGCTTGTGCATTGGCTGGGACCTTGATGTCTTCAAGAAGTTGCCCTTAGCTCGCCTCTGTGGCTCTGGCCCCGCCCTTCAAGGCAACGCCGCAGGTGTATCCTAGAGTCTAAGAGTCTACTTGAAGGGCTCTCCTACAATATTCTGGGCTCTATAAGCAAGCAAGATGGCTCGAGCGAGCGGCATTACTAGAGACATATCTATAATCTACAAGTCTATGGACATTAGGACGTGTGGTATGGCATGACATGAGGGTTGTTTTGCAAAGCCCCTCATGGTGTTTGAGGTATACTCTAAGGTCCCAGCAAAGTTGGTTTGGGGGTCCAATCTCTACACATGGAATGACTTGGGCAGCTCTAGGCTCTAGCTCCTTTCTAGGTATCCCGGCAATAGGAAGTGTCAATGTATGCTATATAAGTCAAACTCTATTAGAAGGACAATGCACTAGGTCAAGGTTTATGCCTTTGGCTCGAGCGGAGGTGGTGTACCAACAGTTGGACTTGGGTTGCTATGCTAAGGTCTAGATGACTATAACAAAGGGGTGTTCCCGAGCACTTCTACCTAGGAGTAAGGCATCGACTTCGAGCGAGATCAATACTTGCGAGCTACTAATGGGGTATGCTTCTATCTACAAACAAACTACAGTTTGGGAAAAGCAATTCAAGGGTTTGAGCAATTTTGGTCATTTTGAGATGGGGTTTGACATTTCTATCCTAATTTGAGGTCATAAATGGATTCTAGGCGCCTAACGGTCCTAACGCAACAAATTTCTCGGGCATTTGGAGCTCAGAGCTCAAGTTATGGAGGTTCAAAATTTGGAGGTTCTCCGCGTTGCTGCACCGATTTTGAGAATGTAGAAATCATTCCCGGCGCGGCGTGTGAGACATGGGTCCCAATTGGGCTAGGCTTACTCAATTTAAGTGATCTAAGGCTGTAATTCCACTAAACTCATCGAGTTAGGCAGAATTGACCCCTTTGGTCGATTTGGAGCTGTTTTGGGCATTTTTGGGCATGGTCTCACATGTTGCCCGGCCCGATTCCTAAAATCTAGAAATGCTGTCTGGCCGGCGACGTGTGTGAGACATCGCCTCAATTTTGCTCAAAAGCTCCAATTTGACTAAAACAAAAGCTAGAATTCTATAACTTAACTTAATTAAGTAACTTTATACGCTTATAATTTACTCTAAAACACGTTGTATTAAAACAAATTTTATCATTTACGAAATTAATAAGGTTCTCCTTTGATATGATTGATAAGTGCATATCTTTCTTCATTAGAGTTACTCCCTTGGTGTGTATCTTTGTGCGGTTTGAGTCTTCAAAATGTTGGACCAGCTTTTTCTCTCTTCTTCTTGACCCCTGGTCTCCCGCTCTCGCTCGCCCTCTCCTCTTCTTGTTTCCTTCACCTCCTTGGCCTCTCGGTTGTTTCGCCTTGTCGAGGGAGTCGAGTGGTCTGTTTGGTGCGCGTCATGTCGATCGGAGGCTTGGTGTCTATCAGGATGATGACTCTATCTAGCTTAAGGGTCTTGGTTCTAAGTCTAAGGCTTGGCCATTAATATTATCTAACATTATTAAAGCTTAAATTTAATTAAGAATTATAATTCAAACACAAACGATGCCCGCCCTCAGTGGTTGGCACGGGGGGGTTTGGGGGGGTTCAACCCTATGGGTGGGAGGTTCAATTCTCGCTACTGTGGGAATTCTTTTAAGATGAGGTTTAAATAGATTAGAAAGCTAATCTAGCTAATTCCTAGGCTGGAATTCGAATTACTAAGTTACTTTTCTAAATTTTTTTGGCTTTTGAAACTATTTTCAGATCAATGTCTCACACTGTTTTCAGATCAATGTCTCACACGTTGCGCCCAGACAGGTTTCTACATTTTAGAAACCCAGACAGGTTTCTACATTTTAGAAATCGGCTCTTGCGCGACGTGTGAGACCATCCTATTTGGCTCACACTGTTTTCAGATCAATGTCTCACACGTTGCGCCCAGACAGGTTTCTACATTTTAGAAACCCAGACAGGTTTCTACATTTTAGAAATCGGCTCTTGCGCGACGTGTGAGACCATCCTATTTGGCTCACTAATTTTTTTCTTTAACTGCTACTAATTCACTTTAACTGCTATTAATTCACTTCAACTGCTACTAATTCACTTTAACTGTTGCTAGCTTAGCATATACTACAAAAATGAGAAAAAATTTCCCATCTCTCGAGGTTTGAGGATCCTATCAAGTTAGTACTGCTGGGAGCATGGTCAGTGCTTTGCTCTTGGTCTCCAAGAACATTGCTCTGATACCACTGTGACGTCCCCTACTCGCATACAGTGCCCTCACCGTATACAAACAGGAGTTCATCCCCCATACCAGCTCCATGCTAATACAGGGCCCTCCACGTGACACTGCAACCGTGACGGGTTCCAGTGGGAAGAGTGGAAGGGTCATTGCACCCCGTCTCCCTCAGGGCCTACCTAGCTGCGGAAGCGTAAACATACATGTCAGTAGCACATACATCAACATCATATGACCATCACGAAGGATGGTCCTCCACATATCTGCATAGACAAAGATCAAAGACATCACATAGGGAATCCTACCCAAGGCTCGGACTCAAAGGGATGACTGACGCGGCTTGGGTCCGTGAGTTCATTGCGCATGCCAAATTCATGGCAATGGATTTGGGCGGCATATGAACATGGCTTAGGGTTGTCCACTCCATCCGCCCCTCCCCGCACACTTTGCGAGTAGGCTGAAAAGTGTTGGGACTGGATCAGCCCGCCGGATGCATAGCCAAGGGGCTATATCCTGGGGTTGCATCTCCCCGCCTCCGATGGGGCGGTAGGGATCACTCCCCTCCCGAGATCTCCATGCTTGACTCAAGGTGACTAGAGGGCCACTGCCCGTGTCGACTTGAACTCAATGGAAGGTCATATTCACCACCTCCACGGTGTCGAGCCCATGCCTTGCCCACACGCTAAAGGCAAGCCATTAGACCTAGTCACAATGATCCCCCGCGGTCTTTACACACCGTAGGGATCGTTCAAGAGTCGACATGAACCTCCTTCTCGGCCGGTCGCCCCCTTCACCCACATCCCTGTGTGGCTCTTGTGCACAAAGGGCGAATCTATAGTGTGCTAGAGAGGCTAATCTAGGAGCATCTACTACCAAGCTTTGGGTCTCTACCCCCTTCCCAATACAAGGAGTTCACGTGAGATACATCATCCATATACATCACGGAAGAACTAAAGAACAAGATCTAATCTATATCATAGAGTTAGGTTCTTTAGTTAGAATCTGCTATCTAGAGATCTAGAGGGCTGCTATGGGCAATTTAAGAGGCTAAACCCATTGATTCGATGGCTGAAATGGGGTTTAGACTACTAAATTGCCTAAATACCCCGATCCTTGAGTTCCTCCTCCTCGACTGAACTCGACCATCCCCGCTTTGAAATGCTCGAATCAAGGAAAACTAATGATGCGAGTTCTCGCATTTCCAGTTCGGGAGGCTGTTTTGGCTCTTGAGGCAGCCAAAACGAGCTCTAAAACCCTAGAAACGAAAATGGGCAAGTTAGGGTTCTCCTACTTAAATAGACAAGGGGGTGGCTAGGGTTTCCAATTATCCCCTTTAGGCATGTGGGATAATGGGAAAAGGGCCCACTGCCTTTAAGGGCTAGGTGGCCAAATGTGCCCACATGGAAATGTGTGCACCCAAATGTGCTCACATGGAAATGTGTGCACATTAATGAATGTGTACATTGGAAAATGTGCACATTAATTGCACCTATGGGTATGGCCCACTTGGCATCAAGTGGCCACATGGAAATGTGTGCCCACATTAATGTGTACATTGGAAAATGTGCACATTAATACTAATGCACATTCTTAGCAAGTTGCCCCCTAGGGGCTACCCACTTGGCTACATCGCCATGGCGTACACGCGTCGGTCGGGGTGGTAACGCGGCGTGGCGTGGGCGGTACAATATCGCCCCGGGGCGTATCTTTGTGCCGGAACGTCCGCGAGCCACAATGGATCTTGTGTCACATGTAGGGATAGGGTTTGAGATACCTCCCTCTGCTTCTTGCACCTCCATTGTCCCACCCCCATCCGTTGATGTAGACCTCTACATCGGGACACTACACATTGAGGTTGAGGGCCCTTCATTGCCCACTTCCCATATTCCCATTCTACCATTCACCCTCTGTACCACCTCCCTTCCTGACTTTCCTCCTAGACCACCACCTCATACCACGTCTTCACATGTCCCTCCACCTTTCATGCAGGGATAGGTTCAATACGCTGTACGTTTTATACAGAATGCGTATGAATTGTATGATACGGCACATATTTGCCGTATAAAACATAAAAAATACGGCAAAAAAAAATTTCGTCGCGGAAGATTTTCGCGTATGCAAAAAGCTCTAATTCGCGTACGTGAACTTTTTTTCGCGTACGCGAACTCTAAAAACTGCGTGCGCGAAAAGTAAATTTTTTTCGCGTACGCGAAAAGCTCTAATTCGCGTACACGAACTTTTTTCCGCGTACGCGAAACATTTTAAAGTTCGCATACGCTGTTATCAGAGTTCGCGTACGTGAAAAAAACTTCGCGTACGCGAATTAGAGCTTCTCACGTACGCGAAAATCTTCGAGATGTCTTTTTACATTTAGAAAGCAAAAAAAAATATTTGCGCCCCTGTTTGGTCTATTTTGTGGCACTGTAATAGTATATATAAGAAAAATGTGATTAGCCCTAGAATTCACCTCAAACGTTGACTGCCAGATTGAGTCAAAATACTCCTTGGGAAACGGTTTGCCTTTGAGGTGTCGTTTTTGTGTCGCGGGCCTGATGTTGGATACTGAAAAGTGAGATTACTCCGTCCCAGTGTTTTCCAGCCTTGGGTTCACATCTGCTTCCTTAGAATATCCTATATGCTCCCGTCCAACCCCCCTTGATTCTCGTACGGAACGTCGACGTAACATATGCATTGTGAGCTTGCTCCTTTGCATATATACGTGTTCCTTTAGTTCGTGTAATCAAGGAGTCTGATCAACAGACATTATCAGCCAAGCTAGCAGCAATGGCGACTGGTCATGCATCTACCTCAGGAGGTGCAGGCAGCGGTCATATATCCACCTCTAGAGGTGCGCGGACTGCGTGCGCACGTGGCAGGGCCACGGGAACTGCACCACGTGCACGTGGTCGCGTTACTGGGGTTGCCGGTCGGAAAAGATGTTCAGAATGGGATTTTGTGAAAGAGTTTGACGTAAATGAGTGGGAATGTGTGTCGGTAAATGGTTATGCAACAAGAATTCGAACTCACATCTTACGTGAAAGAGACGTTGGTGTCGCGACTTGTACTGCATCTGCTGACTTGCAAAAGGATGCCATTAAAAGGTTGTCTCGACTGGATGTGATACGCAAACGAAGAATAATATGAAAAAAGACGAGTTACGGATACTTAAGAGCAGTGCCGAGCAGAAGCAGATGAAAATAACTATACCACCCCCCCTGTTGGGACAACATACCAATCAGAGGGTGGACTAGTATCAATAGGTATAAGTACGGGAGAGCAGAGAATGATAGAGACAATTGAAATAGTGGAAAGACAGACGAAGCAACAGATGGTTGATCGTTGCTTAATATCAGAGCAACTGAAGAAGACGCAATTGAAGATTATAGAGGCATTTTTATATGCCGGGTTGTCTCCACATATTTTGGAGCACAAAGCAATGAAAGAAGCCTTCCAGGAAGTTGTCAAAGCAGGGCTGGCTTTTAGGTTGCCTTCATACAAGCATGCCAACAATAAAATGGTTGATAAAATACATGGAAAAATGGTCGAGAGGGTGGAGATGAAGTTGTGTCGTATTACTGAAGCCAGGCCACTGCCCTTCGAGAAATGCTTGGGCATGAGACGTTTTGGAAAGGCATAAAGAATGTCGTGAGGTGCATGCAACCTGTTTGTCATGCCATCAAAACCCTTGATTCTTCGAAGGCAAGCACTGGAAAGGTCTGGAGGTGTTGGCACTCAATTCAATCCTTCCTAGAACGTGATGGCCCAATGCACCCTTGATAATGCTAAGCGCGCAGCACTGCCCAAAGACTTCAATGAACGATGGAAGAAGTCGCATTAAATATATCTCATGGCACCGCGACATGCCGTGAGATCCACACAAATCAATGACATGGACCGCCATACCGATAAAGAAGTGATGGGTTCGAAGACGGCTAAAAATGTACTATCCTAATAAATACAATTACAAGCTACAAGCTTTTCATTGCCGTAATTAACCTGGTCACCCGTAACTTGAGGAAGGTGGAAAGATGAAGAGCTTCACGACGACCGCAGAGTCATAAGAAGGAACCAAATATGGAATCTATGTATAGGCAGTTCATCGCAAGTTATCGATATCTTGGCAGTACTGTACTACTATCCTCTCCCTTGGTATCCTCCAATAGTGCAAGTGAGAGGTTCGAGTGCCTATAAGCACATATACGGTCACCCGCCGTTAACGCTGGTTACATAAGAAGGCCGACAAACTTGTATACAACTTCAAACCGCTATTGAATCGCGAACAGTTGGTGCATTCAAGAATCGACAACCATGCTTCCTTTATGGATGCATTCAAGTGAAAGAAAGCCAAGACGTTGAGGACGAAGCTACTTTGCAATAAATGTCGCGAAACCATATTGACGAAGACATTCGCATCTACTTCGCTGATGACCAAGATGATATAGGCCAAGTCATATTCTCAGACGAGTCAGTCGACAGCGAGGATACCGAGGAGTCCGATACAGAAAGGCCAGGTCCGAGCAATGCAGTTGAGGACTTGACTGGCCTACGTGATCCATCGGACTCTCCAATGCCAATTACCTTGATAAACAAAGAACGTGCTAGAAGAAACATGCCTCGAGGACGTTGCACTAAGGGAAAAGGTCATAGGAGGTTGAACCTAGGTCAGCAGGCAGAAGAGGATGGAACTCTGAATGATGAAACTGATGAAGATGGTGCTGCCTAAAAAGAAGAGGCTTTTAGTATCTTCAAACTATTGTAACCGTGGATGAGGATCTTTAAACTTTTGTAACCGTTCTGGCAGTATTAATAAAAAAACGTTTTTGTCATTTTATCAATTTGTTACCATGTTTCATGTATAATAATTATTGTCGTTTTAACACTTTGCCACCATGTTCCACATTCCATGTATACTATATGTATTGTTATTGTATATGTAATTCGAGTTCAAGATTCAACCTAAGTTCGGGGTTCAACATTCGACCTAACTATCTTGAGAACGAAGTGTTCCATAACTTCGATCTAACTCCGTCGACCGTAGTGTCTTGAAAACCCTCCCCGGATCAGATTCGTCTCGACTTCCATTGCTGCTTGCCTCTTCGCATGCCACATGAACTTGCTGATGAGAAGTAATCTACGCGTGCCAAGGGGCCAAACAGCCACAGACCAGTTGAGACGAATCTGATCCTGAAGATGGTTCATAAGATACATGATCCACATGTGATATTCGGGTTCAACATTCGACCTGAATGCCTTGAGAGACTTCACCCCTCGTCAAAACTGAGAAGGTCCATTAGTTCTATACCATAATAATGCTTAACATCGTCCCATCCACTTGATAGGTAAGGCGTAACTCCGGTACGCCAAATTGGCATTTGAATGCCATCAGGACCTATAATCTGTACTCATTGAGCTTTGTAAAACATTGAGTACAAACGGAACCCTCACTAGGGATAGATAAGTTCGAGAATGTGAACTTTAAATGCTCCGAAACTAGACAATCATCGAGAGCATGATGATACTGAAGAATACAACATAAAAGATGGTTTTACTCCGCCAATTGGTCGATGCAAAGGTGAGACGACCTGGTGACTGCTCCTCATCGGAAAGAAGAATAGCGCCTTCTTAGGTTTTTGAGGAAAACCCAAGCAAATAGTTGAAGCATGACCCCCTGCACTCGGCAACCATAAGACCTTAAAAAATCCTGCAAAGTCAAGGCTGAAAGAAAAAATAACCCGTCAATGAGTTAGATGCCGTAGGCAAGGAGACTCGGAGGCTCCAGGGCCACGCCGAGAAAGAAACAACAGCCGACCAATCGGGAACCGTCCACGGAATCACCATCGCGGGAAAAAACAACCGATTAGTGCTGCCTCGGAGGCTACAGCGCCACGCCGAGAAAAAAGAACAAATATGATCTCGGAGGCAACAGCGCCACGCCGAGAGAAAACATGAATAATAAATATTGATTCAGAGGCTACAATGCCACACCGAGAGAAAACATGAATGAATAAATAAAATACTGTCTTGAAGGCTACAAAGCGGCTGTCTTGAAGGCTACAATGTGGTGTTGAGAAAGAGAGATATCACAAGAATAGAAGGCCACTAAGCCACACCATAGACTGAACACGAACCCACAAAAAATTATATGAAAAAACAAGCTGAAGAAGGGAGAGGCAGGCCGGAAATTTTCACTTGACATGTATTGACACGCACACAAAGTAAACTAATAAGTACGCCTCAGAGGCTACAAAGCCATGCTGAGGACATAAAGAATGCACATTTAAAGGACATAGAAAGAAAAAGAAATAACGAACATGATCAAATGCAAATAACCATCACGGGAGGGAGGGTGAGAACTGATAGGATAGAGAAGAAGGAGAAATTTAGCTCAAGAGAACGCCGATGATAGAACAATGAAGAGAGGCTGAATAAATAGAAGGAGTGACAAAGGGACGTCCCCATCCAAGGAATGTCGGTTCTATTGCTGTCGCAATAGAACCGTGGCATTCCTTTGGGTGGCACATGCTCTGAATACCTAATGGGTTTACATGGCAGGTGCCACCCAAAGGAATGGAGGTACAGATTATAGGTTCTGATGGCATTCAAATACGCTTTTGGTGTACTAGAGTTATGCTTTACCTATCCAGTGGATGGAACGATGTTAAGCCTTGAGAACGTATCTCATCCCAATCATCACCACCCTCAGTCGACCTGAGTGCCTTGAGAGACTTCACCCCTCATCAAAACCGGCTTGACTTCCTTTGCTGATTGCCCCTTCGCATGCCACAGGCCAAGGGGCGAAACAGCCACGGACCGGTCGAGCCGATTTTGATGGAGACGAAGTCTCGCAAAAGGGCATGATCCACTGTTGATGATTACGATGTACTCTCTCGTTAAGAAAGGTTCACAGTATACATGATCCACAAGTGATATTCGGGTTCAACATTCAACCTGAGTGCCTTGAGAACCTCCCTTTGAAACCACCGCACCTTATTGACTTCTGTTGTGGTTTCTCCCTTTGCGTGCTACAGAATCTTGCTCCAAAAAAATCTTTGCATGTGAAGGGTTGAAACAATCACAGATCAGTCTAGAAGATGCGGTGGTCAAGGAAGGTTCACAAGGCCCATGATCGACTGTATTGTTCATACATAGTGGCCTATAGCATGACAAGAACCACCATCTGCTTGAACAATGGAACTTGGAATGTAAACTAAGCTACATTGCCCAAAGAGGGGAAAGAAAGATTGGGAAGTCTCGATGCTTTTACTCATCAATCACATGATGAGTGATGAACCCCTCCACGCTTGGGCCGCTAATCCCAATGACATCTGTCCCTCTACATCAGACCCTTCTTTTCAGTGGTCACCATGATTTTATCTGCCATGTTGTTCAAAGGAAAGAAGGCCTGACTAGAGGTCCAGATGTCAAAGGCATTATTTGTCCAAATGTTTTGATTCAGAACTCGATGATCTTCCTGTTTGAGAACTGCACCCGTGACTCCGTCTCACCATCATCTCGTGAACTTCAAGCCACAGTCAGAATCGCAAGCAACCACTAGGTTGTATCATCCATAGCCACAATTAGATAGAGTACTCAGAAATCTTGTTACCTCTGTCCTTGTTAGTCCTGTGCCTCCTGGTACAGGACTATTCATGCATACGACAGACCAGGTCAAGCTCAAGGATCCTCAGTCAGCCACGGGTCAGCCATCAAAGGCTCAGCAGAAGACCAAGCAGCAGACCACGCAGTCAAAGCCTATCAAGAGGCGCCGCTCAGACAAGTGACGACGCGTCAGCATGATTCTAGGCACTTCAAGAGGCACCGCCCACATTCCTGCAAATCAGGCCTCCTTCCAGGAGTCGGCACCGAGATCAGTCAGAGTGTCTACATTGGGCCCAAGGCCATTGTACTATATATATGACTAGAGCTCGCACATGAGCTCTGGATGAGTTTTGAGTCTTGTCTCCTTTCAGTTTTTCTCTCTATTGCGAGAGCTCATGTATGTTCATCATTGATATCAAGGAAGCTTATCATTTTCCTCTCATTTGTTCTGTTTTCTTCTTCTTCTTCTCTTCTTGCAAATCCCGCGACATAGTCCCCGGACTCTCTGTTAGATCCACGGGTCCTCACGGAGGTCAGTTTTCTTCGAGAGTTCGAACCCGACCCCAAACACATGCGGCCGATCCGGGTCGATTCCATCCTACTTTCTTACATCGCCATGTACGTAAAAAATTTCCGCCGAAGAACTCCTTTCTCGAACGGCCTCTAAACTTGGGCGCCATCGGTAGAAAGCTGTTACGACATGTATGGATCTGCTTATGACATAGAGGCCATCTTGGTCTAGGGCTCGGTCGGCGCCACCAACCCCTCGTGTCTGTCTGTCCGGTTCCCCGCCCCAAAGCGTGCAAACATTGCTCACAACCTCGATCCACCTCATCACTATCCGGGGAGCCCTATCGGGCTCAACCTTCTCAACCCGTACTTTCATACCCTGAACATGCCTACATCCATCATTCTTGGGGCCATACGCCTCTTCCTTCACAACCATCATCTCCCGGGTGGGCAAGGATATCCACCGTCTCTTTTTCTAGCCTACCGGGAATATCCTTTCCCTACATTTCCCCTTTGCCCTTCACGTTTACAACCTTACCCGATCTCAAAGCCAATGCTCCGGCAACCCGGTTCCTCAACCGCATGATCACCCCTTCATCGGGGTCCTTGGGCACCATGCCACATTCAACTCAACCTCAATATCCTCACTATCTTTGTTCTGTCCAGCCCAGCAGACTTTCACATCTACCTTTCGGACTTTGAAACCCGACTTATCCCACCTTTGGCAACACGAAGGCAAACCCTTAGACCAAAGTGCTCGAGGCCCACATGGAAGAATTTGAGGCTCTAGCTGTCCTAAATGGTCATGCGCAACCTCAACTGAAATTCCACATCTTTTCCACCACCTGCATTGGCTCTCCTCATCAATGGCTCATGTCCAACAAAAGCCATTGGAAACAAGATCTGGTCGAAATGCGAACCGCTTTTACGTCTCATTATGGGACCACGGATGATGATCAACTTCATCTCAAGCAACTCAATGAACTTCAACAAGAGCCCACGAGTGCCGGGATTTTGCGGATCGACTTCACATTCTCGCTAAGTAAGCTCAAGGAGTACCCCACACCGAGCCGCATTTTGGTCCGGTTTCTCCAAGGACTTCCTCCGGCTATTTGACTCATGATGAATACCACCGTCCCAAGACTTTGGAGCGGGCTATCGACCTTGTCAATCACTTTCGATCAATGTTTCCTCCGAGGCGGGCTCTTCAAGAGCTCCTGTTCATTCCACCTGTCATGGTTCCACAGACGGCCGTTTCAGCCTCAACACGCTACTCCACAGTAGCGATCGGATCACGGTGCCATATTTGCAAATACCAAGGCCATTTGGCAAATGAGTGCAACTCCACCAATGGTCCGCCCATTGCAAAAGCGATGCAACATGTGCAATCATGCCGCGGAAGAGTGCACTTCGCACTCATCCCACACCGCGGATCCGCAACAAAATGGTTTATCAAGTGCAAACCACACCTCAAAGAACAATCGCTTTTATCGGCTGACCACCACTTCGTGCAACCCACTCAACTCTATCGAAGAAGGGAGCAACAACGGGGATCCAACCCACGCCCTCCTTTTGATCCTTCTAAAGCTTCGGTGTTATCACCGCCAAGAATGGGGTCATACCACCACGGCGTGTCCTCAACTTCCACAAGTTCGTGCATGCTTCACGGCACAAATCGGACCACATCGGTCCGCCTCACGGCTTACCAACTCTGGATTGCTAATGGCAAACAAGGCCCGAGACCCGTTCTTAAGAAGCCACCAAGAGCACCTCGGCAATCACGCTATCAACCAGCTCCAAAGAATCAACCTCACCGGATCAACAAGCACAAGAGGAAATTTTTCGGGCACTTAATCCTCCAGTCCACCACAAATTGGGTTGGTTTAGTTTCACGCCGGACCAAGGCATCACGTCCCTTGACCATTATTCGAATGGCACGCAACCCGCCTTTGCGGTTGACACCATTCCTCATGAGGGACGAAAAAAGGTTCACTTTGCACCGACTTGGAGAAGCTCATGCCACATGTCATGCCAAAAGTTCGCCAAAGCATTTTGAACCTCATGCAAGCCTCTTGAAGGCCGCACATTGGCAAATGTTCATGCCACCACCACGAGCTCAACAAAGACAAGATACACCTTCCACATCTCAGGCCTCCTCGCTCTCGGGGCGTATCCCAATATTGCTGCGGAGGGTTGACTTACTCAAAGAAGTTCTTTGCTTCACTACCACGCACTCCGGCACCGGAAACCAGCAGATCCTTTTTCTCATGTGCCTCTAGAACTCCAAGAGGAGCTAGCCAAGATCAAGATTCCTTTAAGCTTGGCAACCATTTTGAAACTTCATCCCGCTCTCAAGGACCGGTTACCACTCCCGGATTTGTTCTAGTTGGGGCTGTGGCTACCTCTACACCCACGTCCATGCCACGGTGGGTAATCGACAAGTCAACCATGTTCAAATAGATGGAGGTAGCGCAGTCAATCTCATCACGGATAAACTCCGCCAAACAAATGGGCATCACACAACTCTTTAGGTGCCCCATATGACATCAAGTTGGCTAATGGCCATATCCACGAGACCTCAAGGCGTCACACCTCTTCTTCACATCAACATAGGTGATCTCCGCTTCCCCATGGAATTTGGAGTGTGGAAAGGCGAAGATCCGGTGACTATGAAATGTTGGTCGTGCAGACCTTTTCTCCGCCGAGGCCAAGAGTATCCATTCTTTGGGCCCCTTTTACCCGCTTAGTCATCAGCGATGGTCATCTCAATGCCACCATGGACTTGCAAGCGAGGCGGGATCATTTACGCTGAACATCACGGAACCCTCTCTCTCGCACCGCAGCATTCTCAAGAAGCTCAAAATATTTATCAAGTTCGGGCTCCACCGCGAAATCCGCCTCTGTCATCCTACCCGAATATCTTGATCCTTGGGGAGAAATGACTCTTGATCGGGACCAGGTGTGGGCTGCTTTGCTTGACCCTTACGGCTCCTTGCAATCGAATCCAACGTGTTGATCACTTTTCGGATCTTGAACCTCCTGCGCAACTCCCTGTTGATGTACACGCCATCATGTGAAGCAACCTCTGGCTGGATGGCCGGCAA
This sequence comes from Isoetes taiwanensis, assembly GCA_021234155.1. Lineage (NCBI taxonomy): Eukaryota > Viridiplantae > Streptophyta > Lycopodiopsida > Isoetales > Isoetaceae > Isoetes > Isoetes taiwanensis. Next base: position 2,068,538 of record JAJEKV010000054.1, on the reverse strand, counting down.
CCCCTCTTTTTCACCACGCCAAAGTGCCACGCATCCGTTATGCTCCAACCTCCTGCACACATTGTCCAGATACTGAAGTAATACCCCATATTCGGACTCCGAAGTCGAGATCGTGGGCGTGGGCAACAATCAACCCTGTCGCATTGCTTGCAAATCTTCCGGCCCCTTATCGCATCGTAACCGGGGGCCAAGTCAAATTTCAAAAAAATTCAAACACATTTTCGCCGGAGTTACAGAGATCTTGAGGAATCAACAAAAGCTTGGGGAACTCACCATTCCTACCAAATCGATGCCGCGACCCGGTTTAGCAACGGCGATTACCGGCTCAACCCCTAATTACCGTGATCGCGTCAAGGCGGAAATTGACAAACTCCTTGGTTTGCGTTTGATCTATGAGGTCAAACATTCTCGAATGGGTGAGCCCCATCGTCATTGCCCTCAAACACAATGGTAAGATCCGCGTCGGTGGTGGACTACCTAAACTCAATCGAGCCCGCGGAGCGTGATCATTTTCCACTTCCTTCACGCACCGGGTTACGAAAGAAGTGGTCGGACATGAGATGTACTCCTTCATGGATGGTTTTTCTGGCTACAATCAGATCTCAATCAAAGAATCTGATCAACTCAAGACTACTTTCACCACCCCGTGGGGCACTTTTGCCTACAAGGTGGTTCCTTTTGGATTATCAAACTCTCCATCAACGTTTCAACGCATCATGCTCTCAGTTTTTCATGATTTCATGAAGGAAAATCCCTTCTTGCAAATTTTTCAAGATGACTTCTCTGCCTACAGTTCCATGGCTGACCATTTGGATAAATTGGAACTCGTCTTCCAGAAATGTGATGAGTCCGGCATTAGTCTCAATCCTGAGAAATGCACCTTTTGCGTCACCTCTGGTGTTCTGTTAGGCCATGTTGTCAGCAAAGCAGGTATCACCACAGATCCTGCCAAAATCAGTTGTGTGCTCAAGGCTCAAGCACCAGCCAATATCAAGGAGACACGCTCTTTCCTGGGTAAGGTCAATTATTACTCCACCTTCATACCGACTAGCAGCCCATTGCGATCCCATTCATAAACTCACGGGGGTGATTAATCCACCGGGCTTGGAATTCCCAGCGGATCTTTGCTTCAACAGCTGAAGCTTTTACTTACTCGTGGGCCGGTTCTTGTTCCTCCTCAATGGGACAAGCCCTTTCATGTTCATGTAGATGTCTCGGCGTTTGCTATTGGAGCTGTTCTTTCTCAAGAATATGATGCGCACACTGACAAACCAAATCGCTACGCCAGCAGAAAACTCAATTCTGCTGAGCGCAACTATTCTGCCACAGAGCGTGAAGCTTTGGGTCTCATTTTCTGTGTCCAACGCTTCCGTCACTACCTTTTGGGCAGTCAAATCAAGTTCTTTGTGGACCACCAAGCACTCCTTTATTTGATCAACAAGTCCACGCCCACGGGCGCATTGCTTTCGTTAGGTCCTTCTTCTCCAAGAATTTGCTCCTTTTGAAATTGTTCATAAGGCCGGGCAAATCTCATGTCGCCCCGGATTATCTTTCACGCATCCACACGATGATCCCTCAACCGAGTCTCGGGACGCCTTTCCCGATGCTCGGCTCTTTTTTTAGTCACGGCAACACCACATTGGTTCCATGATTTTCCAGCAGCACCTTCTCACGGTGCTCTTCCACCGAAGATCGAGGCGCTCTCTCCGCCAAGCGACAATCCCGTCGCCATCAATTTCCTCCGCGAGGTCCGGTGACTACACCATGGTTGCGGGACATCTCTACAAAAGGGTAAGGACACCATCCTTCGACGCCGGCGTGTTCTACCTCATGAAGTTCCGGATATTGTTCGAGAAGCTCATCAAGGGCTAGGTGGTGGTCATTTTCATGGTGACACCACGCACGCAAAATCCTTCTAGCCGGGTATTATTGGCCCACGCTCTTCAAAGATGCTCACGCCCACGCCCGCCGCGGTGACGCTTGCCGGGCCGGTGGGACGCCCCCACGGCCCGCGGCGCTTCCCTTGACGCCGGCCGCCACGCCCACTTCCCTTCCGCCAAATGGGGAATGGACTTTGTGGGACCTATAGATCCTCCCCATACGGCACACCCGCGTGCGCTACATTCAGTTCTCACCGACTACGCTACCAAATGGGCGGAAGCTTGTGCACTTCCGGACAACACCGCAAAGAAACACGGCTAGGGTCCTCTATCAACAAATTATCACGCGATTCGCTGCCCTTACCGGGCTGGTCGGTGATCGTGGTGTACATTTCATCAATCATACTATCAAGGAGGAGACGGATTATCTCCCGATACATCATCACAAGAGCACACCTTACTATCCTCAAGGTAATGGTTTGGCGTAAAGCACCAACAAAACTCGTCACCATTCTCAAGAAAATTTGTGACGCTTCCCGCGCACGTGACCGCAAACAAAACTTCCCTCGTTTCTTTGGGCCTACAATACTTGTTTCAAGATTGCTACCGGGTCACACTCCTTTTAAATTGGTTTATGGTCGAAAGCTCTCATGCCGCTTGAATACATTCTTCCCACACTCCGTTTTCAACTCACTCTTTGCTCATAATCCACTGCGCACTCAAAGAAAGGGTCTATCAATTAGAACAGTTGGATGAACTTCGAAGGATGCTTATATTCGTGTTCTTCATGGACAACGGTTGCAAAAATCTTTACATGACAAACGTCCCGAAGGCGAAAACATTTAAAGAAGGCGATTTGGTTCTTCTTTATGATTCCAGGTACAAAAATTTTCCGGGTAAACTCAAGTTTCGTTGGCTTGGCCCTTATCAAATTGTTCAAGTGGTTAGACCAAGCGTTTTCCAACTGGCAGAGTTAGATGGCACTCCATTACCTACCTTGGTTAATGGTTTTCGTCTCAAAACATTTCATCACCACGTAAAGCGAAATTCAACAAACAGACATGATTCAAGAAGCAAACACCACAGAAAGTGACTAGAAAGGCGGCATATTATATTATAGTGGAGATTTTTTACAAAATGTGGGCGCAGCCCAGCTATTTCCGCTATGGGCACTGCCCTATATACAAAAACGGGCTCAGAGCCCTATCTACTAAGTCCTAAGAAGAAAAACCCTCTACTCCGGGTTTGGAGCAGAGGTGATGCGCAGGAGGTGGTAGAGGTTCTGCTCAGGATCCCAGCGAAGGTGCAGAACCACCTCCATCCCGTTGGTCTTCGGGTCGGGATGTTCACCATCGGCCTGCACACCAGCCGCCCATTCTCACGCCACGATTGTGGCAGCCAGAGGTCCGCACAATTCATCTTGCGGGTAATCCACTCCCCGGTTCGCATAGTGCAGTCCTCGTTCAAACCAGCAGCAGCCATGCTGAGCGCCATCGGATGCCTTCGTTTACTCCCGGTTTGTCTTATATAGCCAACTGAGGAACTCCTTGTCGACGTGGACCAATCAGAAATTCGCCAACGTGTTTGCAATGCAAGGCTCTTTCTAAACTGAGAATCTTTTCTCCCGCCGCAAATCTAGCCAGGGTACTCTCTGACACATTCGTTTTCATGATATCCCACTTCGAGTTGCCTGCATTAAATGCCCTTGCTTCTTTTCATACCCGTCAACAATTAATATGTGTCCTTTGGCCACCTGTCACATCCAATCCTTCTCTCACGTCTCATCCTCACCGTTCATTGCTTCTCCCTTACGATTTTCGGGGACTTAGCCAAATTTTTGCCTCTCAATACATTCCTTGGCATCTTTCGACACCTGGCACCATCAACGGCTCCAGTTTCACTCTCTTCATACCTCTTAAGCCTCGGTTATTAACCCCTAAAACCTTTTCGTTCCTCTGCGCCTTTGTCCTCCGTGCTTGGCTTTCGTCCTCCGCCTTTGAATCACTCTTCGTTTCTGCAAATCGTTACCATGGCTGCCCCAAGATTTTCTACACTTCAAGCTACTGCTCCCAAGGATCCGGCTCTTTTTGCGTCTGTATCCTTCTTGACGCCCACTTTCCGTGAAGCCCTTGTTGGCTCAAATAAAGAAGTCGCTGAACGACAAAAGCTTTACGAATTCTCTCAAATGGAACTTCCGGCTCCCAATCCTGACCAACTGCAGCAGTTCATCGCCAATATCGTTAACAGCCCGCAGGGATACACCACTGTGGTTGATGGCACCACCATTTCGCTGACTCAACATTTGATTTCTGAGGTATTTCATATTCCCTTGCAAACCCCTTGTTTATCATGGTCTGCCATACAGGATCTAGATGTCACTGAGTTTGGTGCACCTCCTTATCATGCCAATGTGCATCGTCTGACCAATATCGACAAGCCTCACGAAACCTTTGTTAAGTTTACGTAAGCGCCAAGTTCCTTGGGTATTCTATCAAGAACACCCATATCAATAAGCCTTTCTATAACATGGCCATCAACGCTATACACTCCAACCACCACATCGATTGGCCCCAATTGATGTTCTATCGTCTTCTCCAAGAAGTGGACCGCCGGGGTGCCACTTCCATTTCTCGTTTCGTGGGGGAGGCCACCTTCAAGCCCTCATCCGTCATTACTTCCCTCCCACACCACAAAATTCTCATAATTCCACTCGGCGGTCCCTTCCAGCGACTAACCGAAGCTGGCACTTCACGCCCTTCTTCCACCGGTCATGTCCAAAGTCCGCGACACCCATGTCACTTGTCTCCTCCTCCGCTACACCATCCGGTTCACACCATCTTTCCCAAACATCACAAACCGTGGGCAAATTAAATCCACCACCACAACACCCTCGTCGGTTGTTGTATCGATGACGCCAGGATGCTCAAGCCGCTTTGCTCTCAAGTTACAAGAATCCCAAAACGCTCTTATGAGCGGGGTTCAACGGGCACTAGAGGCCTCGATGAGCAGACACCTGGGACCTTCAAGCGCGCCACGCCCAAGTTGCAACTTTGGAGGCCAAACTTCAAGACAAGCCTGAGCTCTCTTACGTGCTCATACTGATCTCTCAAAAGTGCACAAGATCAAGTCAGCCAACTTGCGGATCAACAAAGCTCAGCTCAATCGAAAATTCAGAATTTATTGGAGCACAACAAGTCCACAGAAGCTCTCCTGGGTACCAAGGACGCAGATATTGCCAAGCTCAACGCCTTGTACTCCGAACTTTGTGAAAATTTCAGCACTCAAGTTCAAAACCTTACAGAGCGGGACGCTCAAATTGCCTCCTTGACGGCTCAGCTTTCTACACAGACCTCTCAGCTCACCTCTCTTCAAGATCAGCTTACAGAGGTGCAGAAACAGAAGATTCTTGATGACGCGGAGATTGCCGTGCTTCGTCTCAATACTCCGGGGAAATCCTCCTCCCAGGTCAACACTTCTCAGAAACGGGTCCGTGACCAATCACGCCTGCTGCTAGAAAAGGACAACCGGATCCGTGATCTTGAACAACAGCTGCAGCAAGCTATTCAGTCTGCTGATGAGGCTCAAGCAAAACTTGACGCCCATACCGCCATTATTAACAGAATGCCTGTTGACTTCCCAGTTCCTTCCTGCTATCACGATTATGTGGTTGCTCGCCGCCACCTCTTCCTTTCGAAGTGGCATGCGGCAGATGGACCTGTGGATATTCCCCTGAGCACTGCAGATTTTCTTCGGATTTGGCCAGAACTCTCCATTGAAGACAAAGGGTTATGCTGTGCCCTTGTGGTCTTTGATCTCATCCACTGTGCCGATCCAGACTTTATCACCTTCAGAGTTGTTCAGCCCATGGCTTACATATTTCATGATTTCTATCTGGGTGATACACAGGAACACTTCGGAAATGGGCCACGCCAGCTCTTTCAGGGTGACCCCACTGTGCAATGGTTGCTTCAGGATAACAATCCATATCTAGCGGATCATACTCAGACCCACACTCTTCATCAGGAGTACATGCCTGAGCTTGCCAATCATTTATCTCTCGGCAAGCGGCAAGCGGGCTACTAAACGAATAAGGAAGTATCTAGGACATCCCGGGATCTTCCCTATGCACAAATTTATATCACGACACCTCGCGGGTTATAATCCATTCACGGGCTCTGTTGGATAGCAAGGCGGTCCCCACGGGATGGGATAGCCCTCCCCGCCAACTCTCAACTCTCTCGCTTCTCTTTGGGATCGTTGGTGTCAAGCTCTTGATCCGGATCTTGTCGATCAATTCGGGGGAGACCGGCTCGGAACCCACGCCCGCGGGCATGGTTCCTTCTCCCTATGCTTCCTGGGCGTACCTCCACGCCCCGTGTTCCCGACTTGATTTAAGCCTCCTTTTTGGACCAAGGTCATGGATGGTCATGCGGATGGACTCCACCTCGGATCTCGGCCGGATCTCGGTGGGATCCACGTTTTGTTCGGCGCTCACATTGGGAAGAAGGTGCCACTCTGGATACCACCACGAATTGGATCTATATTGCTAATGGCGTGGTTGGCAGCGGCCGGGGATGCGCTTCATGGTCTTGACACCTTCTTGCGAGAATGCCACCACCTCCCCGGATCCTTGATCCATCTTCAAGCAGGTTTTTGTGCTGCTCTTAAATGCATTTTGCTCAGCCTTAAATCGGCAACGCCCCATTTTTCATTGCAATCCGAATGCCGATTAATGCGCCTTTGGCCTCGGACCTGCCTCCTCATGGAATGTCGGTACATTTCTTCGAGGCGCCCATGCTGCCCGCGAAGACATGGTACGATCTCGCTTTCTTATTGATGCAGATCACGCCCTTGGCCACAACACTCCTCGCTCTTCAAACACGCCAGGGATCTCATTGCCCGATACCATAATGGTGCCCGCCCTCACTCCCTGAGGATCACTTTCGAACCAGATGGCTTCCCAGCCTCGAAACCCTTCCTCCTTTTCTTCACTCGGGTGTGTCGTTTGGTGGGGGAGTGTTAGTCCTGTGCCTCCCAGTGCAGGACTATTCATCATCTGACAGACTGAGGTCAAGCTCAAGGATCCTCGGCCGACCACGGGTCAGCCATCAAAGGCTCAATGAAGACCAAGCGGCGGACCACGCAGATCAAAGCCTATCAAAGAGGGCGCTCGGACAAGTGATGACCCGTCACGACGCCTGTGTCGGCATGATTCTAGGCACTTCAAGAGGCACCGCCCATTCCACCAAATCGAGGCCTCCTTCCGAGAGTCGGCCAGAGATCGGTCGAGTGTCTATATTGGGCCCAAGGCCATTGTACTATATATATGACTAGAGCTCGCACATGAGCTCTAGATGAGTTTTGAGTCTTGTCTCCTTTCAGTTTTTCTCTCTATTGCGAGAGCTCATGTATGTTCATCATTGATATCAAGGAAGCTTATCATTTTCCTCTCATTTGTTCTGTTTTCTTCTTCTTCTTCTCTTCTTGCAAATCCCGCGTGACATAGTCCCCCGGACTCTCCTGTTAGATCCACGGGTCCTCACAGAGGGCTGTCTTCCAGGAGTTCCCGAACCCAGACCCCAAACAGTCCTTGTACAGTCTACCACGACTCTGAAGGGGACACGTTCTCTAATTTCAAGTCACAGTGCTACTCAAGGTTCTCCATCAATAGCAGGAGATAGGATATTCCATGATTTGGTGCCTAACAACCGCTATACGAATGGACAAAGCTCAAGCAGCACTTTGGCTTGAAATTAAGGAACGCTCTCACCTCTGACATTATAGCAACTTGTATACGAGAACTTCCACCTCTAGAAAGGAAATCCAGTTCTACTCCATCTTCTCATTTAGAGCCCTTGTGTAATGCAACCTATCAAAAACACTAAGCTACATTAGTACAGAAGTTCTAAAGAGAGCGAGAGCAAAGCTCGCCTTTGTAAAGGAGGTAACAATTCCGGAAATCTATGTATTGTTTGTCGTGGATAATACAAGTCTGGTTAGTCGACAACCATTCCGGTGGGTATGGAGAAGCTAAATCGCACTCCAGCTCACTCCTTTCTCGATTTTCCTATTTGACTAATCTAAAGTGCCACTTAAAATGAGTGAGCAAACTCATCCTAGGGGGGAACTTTAGATACATCAAACTGGTTAATGTCTGGCACTACCTCTCCTTCGCACGACTCCTCCACTCCCTCCACAATTCCATCTCGCGATAACTCTCAAAAGTATGCATTTGCCCATCTCTTCTGCGAGCGACTAGTTGTGGCAAAGCTGGCATGCCACCTTGCATATTTAATATGGCATATTGCAATTCAGGAAAAATCCATATGTCTTACATTGGACAGAAGCGGCTTTGCAACATCCAATCAAGAACACATCGCATGTGCATACGATGCGTACACCCTAGAGTGTACCAGCCCACCTGTGTCAAAGTCTGCACACCACACGCAATGTCTATAATCAGCAGCCTTTAGCTCTTCCCATTGGCTCTCATACAAGTACTCGCGCGGGAGATATACAATTGACTGCTCCGAAGTCAACCTAAACGGGTCAAAGTCTGTGACGTTCCAGCACAGTATACGGTCCCAGGACGTATACTGTACTGCCTCGTCACGCGTACATGCCACCCCGACTGACGTGTACGCCGACATATAGCCAGGCGGGTAGCCCCTAGGGGGCAACTTGCAAGGAGTGTGCATTTATTAATGTGCACATTTACCCATGTGCACATTTATCTAGGTGCACATTTTCCCATGTGGACACTTTATGCCAAGTGGGCCATACCCAAGTGTGCATTTGTCATTAATGTGCACATTTACCAATGTGCACATTTATTAAGGTGCACACTTTTCCATGTGGGCACATTTTGCCACCTAGCCATTAAAGGCAAGTGGGCCCATTCCCAGTTATCCCACATGCCTAAAGGGGATAATTGGAAACCCTAGCCAACCCCTTGTCTATTTAAGAAGGGAAACCCTAACTTGCCCATTTTTCGTTTCTAGGGTTTTAGAGCTCTGTTTTGACTGCCCCAGGGGTCAAAACCGCCTCCCATACTCTGTCTGAGCGAATTGCCCCATTAGTTTCCCTTGATTCGAAAGCGGTTTTAGCGGGGATGGTTGAGCTCAGTCGAGGAGGAAACTCAAGGATCGGGGATTTTCGTCAATTTAATAGCCTAAACCATCTTCTAGTCATTAAATCAGTAGGTTTAGCCTATTAAATTGCCCATAGCAGCCCTCTAGATCTCTAGATACCAGACTCTAACTAAAGAACCTAACTCTATGATATAGATTAGATCTTGTTCTTTAGTTCTTCTGTGATGTATATGGATGATGTATCTCTATGAACTCCTTGTATTGGGAAGGGGGGTAGAGACCTAAAGCTTGGTAGTAGATGCTCCTAGATTAGCCTCTCTAGCACACTATAGATTTGGCCTGTGCATAAGAGCCACACCTGGTTGTGGGTGAAGGGGCCAGACTGGCTTATAAGGAGGTTCGTGTTCTAACTCTTGAACGATCCCTATGGTGTGTTAGTGCTACCGGGGATCACTGTGGACTAGGTCTAATGGCTTGCCACTGCGTGTGGGCAAGGCATGGGCTCGACACCCGTGGAGTGATGCGTCACTCTCCATTGGGTTCAAGTCGAATAAGGGCAGTGGCCCTCTAGTCACCTTGAGTCAGCACATTAGGGCGGATTTGGGGTCTCAAAATGGCCCATATCTTGGATGCCAGAATTCCACGTCATGTTTCTCGCGACCAATGATGTTTGCGCATTTTTTTCCAAAGTCAGTATTAGTTGGCAAGTAGAAAGAGGAGCAGGCTTACTTGGCATCCACATGGCGAAATTTCATAGGACATGTGTGTGCATTCATTGCAACCACATTAATGGCCCGCATTTTTTCAAAATCGTGATCGCGGACCAAAATAATGGCTACTTTTCCCCCATCGTGTGCACATGCCCACATGCACCAACCAGCTTATCAAATTTTGGCACCAAGATTTCCATTGTTCACATTAGCCCATTCGTGCATCCTCTCCTATCGCTCTTCATTTAGAATCCAAGTCTCCAATAGTGTCTGTGTTTTTTTTAAAGGCGAAAGCATAGAGTTAAGCGACAACGGGCGATGTGCAAAGCGACAAGCAAACGTATGTTACATGCCATGTTTTACTACCCAAATTTTCATTCCGGTTTTCCTACTTTTCAGCTCTTCCCATTCATCGTATTGCTCTCTGCCATTCATTCTTACAATTCAACGACCGATCGATCTGACGGTGGAAGGATGTGGGTGAGAATGCTATCCTTAACGAAGGGTGACTATGGAGTTACATCGTCGGAGCGACATTCATATGCAATGAATAGGTAGAACTATAGGGTTCAAAATAAATGCTATGGATAGTATATTGCAAAAAAAAAAGGGAAGGGAGGGGGGAAAGGGATTTGAAGAGGAGAATATTTGCAAATTTGCACCCTCAATAATACATGGATCACACCATGCGAAAATGCATATGCACTTTGTAAATGTGTAGTGAGATTTCACATGTGATCCTTGCTTCTTTTTTCTTCCCTCTTCTTGATTTATATTCACTTACTGAATCAAATATTTTTCTTTGGGCTATATTTATCAGATGTCGGGGATTTGAGACTAGGGAAAAGCATTACTAGCATCGTTGTTGTCTAACATATGGACATAAGAGACATGCTTTTCCAAGATATACATTCAGGGCAATGGGCATCTAGTTTTACGTTGTAAAGTTGTGGGAGCCGAGCTTGAAAGTCGTCCCATGATCTCTTTTAAGCGCATTGTGCAAGCCTTATGAGAATGGTGTCCTTGCAATGAAGAAATGTTTGATAAGACGTGCATCCGTGGTTGTTGAAAAATGAGTTACAAAATATTTGCTCCATTAGAGGTGTTTACTAATGCCACGACACAAAAGCTCCAAAGACATATTGTATAAAATGTCGCTTTCATGAGCCTTTGGATCAGTTAACTCAAAGTGTCACATATGGAAACATTGTTAGGTTTGATAAAATAACATAAAAATCTTATTTAATAAAGCTTTGGTTGTTGGTAAAATGTTGGCTTATTGATTAAGTGTTTGTATTTTGCTTTGGGACCCTCTTTGAAAAAGTTTACTTCATAAAACATAATATAACTTGGAATGATACATATTTTATATGCAAATGGGAGACTATTGATGAGGGACTTGGTGTTATTATCTATTGACAACAAACAAGAAAGTTGATCACACCATGCGAATTTAGTATATTCCAACCTTTTAGCCTATACAAAATTTGCTTGGTGTGATCTTTTTGGAAAAAGATGACTTCCTATAGTAAAATTACTTTGATTATCTTTTAATAAAAGAAATATATATGTGTCTTATTTGAAGTTAAGTGTGGATATGTGACGTGCTCATTTATTGATAAAGTGTTTGCTTTTTGAAAAGGGCTAATAACTTTATGTACTAGTAGAGTTGGTAAAGTATTTTAGATGCAAATAGGATGCTTGATGTGATCCTTCTTAAAAAAAGATATGCTCTTTGAAAAGGACTAATAACTTTATGCACTTGGGGTGGTAAAGCATTAAATGAGAAGGGGTACTTGTGTTTAATTTTAATTTGACAACAAATAAGAAAGTGGATCACACGATCACGAATTTAGTGTGTTCCATTTTTGTTTCATATGTACTATTCGCTTGGTGTGATCCTTCTTGAAAAATAATATGCTCTTTGAAAAGGGATAATGACTTATGTACTTAATAGTGGTAAAGCATTTTAGATACAAATAGGAATGAGTACTTGTATTTAAGTTTAATTTGACAACAAATAAGAAAGTGGATCACACCATGCGAATTTAGTGTGTCCCTTTTTTTTTGCATATGTATTATTCGGCTTGGTGTGATCCATCTTGAAAAAAAAAAATAGCTTTCAAGTAAAAAAGAAAAGAAAGAAATATCTTATTTAAAGTGTAAAGTGTTAGTATATAAAGTGTTGGTTTATTAAAATACTATTTGTTTTACGCTAAGTTGTAAGTTCAATATTTGTGTTTCTATTTAATGTTTTACTTAAGGATCACACCGGCTAATTTCTTATATGCAATTACTTCACAAGATGAAGATTTCGCATCATATGATCCTCTTTAAACAAGGATGGCTTTGACCTTCAATGTTCATAAATTTTATGAATGTTTGCATATAAGAATGTCACATATCACATTTTCTTAAAAATGGTCATCAAATGGATAACTAGTCAAAGAGTTCTTCTACTACTTAAAGAGTTTCAAGACTCATTTTTTATTATAATTTAAATGGCAATAGATTTTTAAAGGAATCTATTGTTAAAAGTAGTCAAAGACTTCTTGTATTAATCTGTGGTATCTAAACACAAACACCATAACCTTTGTACTTCAAGAATGTATAAACCCTTCACATTGCAAAGTATAATGTCATTTATTAGCATCTTCACGGACATTTCCCCTTCCTTATCGGAAGCATCTCATCTCAAGGAACCGTATTCGATTCAATGCCTTCATCCTCTCAATCTCTCACAATATCCTAGGAGGCCGAGAGTTACCGCCATCACAAAATCGGACTAAACTTGAAACGTCCCCGAAATGACGATTTCTTGCCACTCAACGGATCCAATGGATATAAACCGTCATCCGCCCAGATGTCGACACTTTTGAGCCTGCAAGACACAACACGCCGAGGTCTAAGTTCTTATTTTTAGGCCTCCTTTTTGCGATTGAAGACTGGAGCATATTCGTGAGTCGCTTGATCCTTATCTACACATCATTTGGAGCTTCCATATCGCTGTGGATCGCACGACGCCAAATGAAGGTGTACAATTTGTATGCCCCAAAGACAATTAAGCCGTGTGGTGAGCCGAACGTTCATACTAACCTCGTTTTTGAAATTTGCAACGTGCATATGGAAATCGAAAAGTCCATTCTCCTACAATCCATGCTTTTATGCATTAAGCAAATTCAAATTTCGAATTGTAGGGGGCGGGAAGCCTGTATTGGGATGAAGTAAAGATCCCGGTTAATGCTGGGTTCACATGGACGAATCACTTGGGTTACCGGGTTAAAACCTCAAAACTTGGGCGAGGCAAAAAATTCAGCCCGTTTTGGAAAATCAGCCCTTGCAAGATCCAACTTGCGTAGCTAATGCAGCGCTGAATTTTTTAATCAGTGCTGACTCCGCAGAACTCAGCGGCGGGCCTAAACTTCTCCATGTGAACCACCCATAAGGCGCAGCCGCAGCGCCTCGAAATAAAAGTATGATACAAAGCTTCAACCTACACATTCAAATTTTGAAATGTGGAAGGCGGGAAGCTTGTATGGCCATGGCCTCTAAATGAAAATAGCGCAAGAATCGGTGACACGCACGCTTGGTATCTGACAAACGAAGAGACACCGTCATGAGTTGCCGGTATGCTATAATGCAAGTGGCTTTTTAGAAGCGCCACATGTTGCATCAGCCTGTCTGACAACCAACAAAATTAAATACATATGGCGCCGTGAATGCGCAATCCCCCTTATTCCGGGAGAATATTCCAAGCAAATCTGTAATTATGAGAGTTTGGTATCCTAGGTGGCATGGGAAAAAGGGAGCGGAAATATGACGTGGAATGGCTGATAGGAGGCCATTTTCAGACCCCAAATCCGCCCTAATGTGTAGATCTCTCGAGGGAGAGATCCCTACCGCCCCCATCGAACCGGGGAGATGCAACCCGAATAGCCCCTTTGGCTATGCATCCCGGCCGGCTACAATCGTGTCCCAACACTTTTCAGCCTACTCGCAAAGTGTGCAATGTGAGGGGCGGATGTAGTGGACAACCCTATGCCATGTTCTTATGCCAGCCAAATCCATTGCCATGAATTCATGCGCAACGAACTAACTGAGACCCAAGCCATCGGTCATCCTTTCGAAGTCCGAGCCTTGGGTAGGACCCCTATGTATGATGCTGATCATTGTTTATGCAGATGTTGATGCACCACCCTTCAAGGTGGATATGTGGTTATGTTTTATACTGACATGTATGTTTACGCTTCCGCAGCTAGGTAGGCCCTGAGGGAGACGGGGTAAAATGACCCCTTCACTCTTCCCACTGGAACCCGTCACGGTTGCAGTGTCATGTGGAGGGCCCTGTATCGGCATGGAGCTGGTATGGGGGATGAACTCCTGTTTGTATACGGTGAGTGCACCGTATGCGAGTAGGGGACGTCACAGTGGTATTAGAGCAATGTTCTTGGAGACCAAGAGCAAAGCACTGGCCATGCTCCCAGTAGTACTAACTTGATAGGATCCTCAAACCTCGAAAAGTGGGAAAAAGTTTTCTCATTTTTGGTAGTATATGCTAAGCTAGTAACAGTAAAGTGAATGAGAACATAAAAAGACAAAAATTAGTGAGCCAAATAAGATGGTCTCGCACGTTGCGTCAGAACAGATAATGAAGATCTCATTTTCAGCCTGGGCGCAATGTGTGAGACATTGAGCTTAAAAGAGCTTAAAAAGTCATAAATTTCACAAAAATAACATGGTAATTTGAATTTTAAGCTAGGTATTAACTAGATTAGTCTAGCTTTTCAATCTATTTGAACCTCATCTTAAAAAAGGATTCCCGCAGTAGCGGGAATTGAACCTCCCACCCACAGGGTTGAACCCCCTCGTGCCAACCACTGAGGGCGGGCATCGTTTGTGTTTGAATTATAATTCTTAATTAGATTTAAGCTTTAATAATGTTAGATAATATTAAAGGCTAAGCTTTAGACTTAGAACCAAGACCCTTAAGCTAGATAGAGACAGCATCTTGATAGACACCAAGACTCCGATCGACATGATGCGCACCAAACAGACCGCTCGACTTCCTCGACAAGGCGAAACAGCCAGAGGCCAAGGAGGCCGAAGGAAACAAGAAGAGGAGAGGGCAGAACGAGAGCGGGAGGCCAAGGGTCAAGAAGCAGCAGAGCAGAAGCTGGTCCAACATTTTGAAGACTCAACAGCCTGCACAGTACACGCCAAGAGAGTAACACTAATGAAGAAGGACATGCAGCTTGCCAGCTACATCAAAGCTGAGCATTATTAATTTCGTAAATGATAAAATTTTGTTTAATACAAAGTGTTTTAGAGTAAATTATAAGTGTATAAAGTTACTTAATTAAGTTGAGTTAGTAAGTTTTAGCTTTTGTTTTAGTCAAAGCAGACATCCTAGGCCAATTCGAGAGGATGTCTCACACGTCGCGCCAGGACCGAAAATGAAAAGTTCATTATTGGTCTGGGCGCAACGTGTGAGACCATGCTGTGAGACCATGCCCCAAAAGTGCCCAAAACTGCTCCAAATCGACCAAATAAGGGGTCAATTCTGCCTAACTCGATGAGTCCAGTAGAATTAGACCCTTATATCACCAAAATTGGACAAGTTTAATCCATTTAGAGCCAATGTCTCACACGTCGCGCCAGGACAGAAAATGAAAAGTTCATTATTGGTCTGGGCGCAATGTGTGAGACCTCCAAACTTTGAACCTCCATAACTTGAGCTACAAAGCTCCAAATCGCCTGAAATTTGTTGCAATAGGACCGTTAGACAGCCTAAAATCCATTTATGACCTTAAATTAGGCTAGAAATGTCAAACCCCAGCTCAAAATGACCAAAAATTCTCAAACCCTTGAATTGTTTTTCCAAACTGTGGTTTGTTTGTAGAAGCATACCCCATTAGTACCTCGCAAGTATTGCTCTCGGCTCGAAGCTGATGTCTTACTCCTAGATAGATGTGCTCAAGAACACCCAGTTGTTATCGTCATCTAGACCTCAGCATAGCAACCCAAGTTCAACTGTTTGTACATCACCTCTGCTCATGCCAAAGGCATAAACCTTGACCTAATTCTGTGTCCTTCTAATAGAGTTTGACTTATATAGCTGCCACATTGACACTTCCATATTGCCAGGATACCTAGAAAGGAGCTAGAGTCTAGAGCCGTCCAAGTCACTCCATGTGTAGAGATTGGACCCCCAAACCAACTTTGCTAGGACCTTAGAGTATGCCTCAAACATCATGGAGGTTTTGCAAAACAACCCTCATTTCATGCCATACCACACGTCCTAATGTCCATAGACTTGTAGATTATAGATATGTCTCCATGTCTTGCCGCCGAGCCATCTTGCTTGCTTATAGAGCACAAAATGTTGTAGGAGAGCCCTTCAAGTAGACCCTTAGACTCTAGGATACGAGCGTTGCTTTCGAAGTACAGGGCCAGAGGCACAGACGAGCTAGAGGCGCAACTCCTTGAAGACATCAAGGTCCCAGCCGATGTACAGACAGATAAGGAGAGGAGACCGAAAAGGTAGACCCAAGAGAAGGAAGCACAACGACAAACAACTCAATCGACAAATGAGTAGAACATGACACCACCGGCCTATCATCACTCTTCATCAAATGGGAAGAATATTGGTAACCAACGGCATCAAGAATTTTTCTAGATGTCAACCTCCCGGCTACCACGTCCACGAGCTCACACCAGAAAGAGGATCTCGACGCCTTCACCAACTCGACGTACATGAGTTTCAAATGGAAGAACGCAAGGCAGCAAAATACAGGTGCAGGAAGACGTTAGACATCGATGCCGCGTTAGCATCATGAGCTAGGGCCAGACGGCATAATCTTCCGTCGAGGAGAGAAGTCATGCTGACACATGAGCGTATAGAAACCGGAGGGAAGGCAACCACGACCTTGCAGCCCAGTAGCACAAGCGAATGTCATGCAACGTCAACAAAAGGAGCAACCAAGCTAGACAACCACGAAGCACCTAAGGATGACCAGGACGAGCTTCCAGCTCCCTTGCACCAGCAGGAGAACTTTCATCGGTTCCAAAAAGTAGGAGACCATGAGGGGGAGGAGACGCATATCAGGGAAGGAACATCTCCAACTTGAAGGCCTATATCAGCATTAGAGGCAAGATCAAGGAGGAGAATATTCCGCTCGAACAAGAATTCTGGACCCAGAAACACCTAGAAACCAAAGGAAGGACGACTTTACTACGTCAGCCAAGGAGTGCGAAACTCGAATGGATAGGACCCAAAGGACGGAGGAGACGACCTAGCCAGCAGGTACAAATCACGCAAAGGCGACCGGAAGGAGCCATGGAAGGGGCAATGGAGACGATCACACTTCCAGGCACAGGAGAGGCACCTCGGAATGAAGCAAAGCCCAAGCAACATGAGTCGCACTCAGAAATTCAACCTGCGGAGGAATGACAATGCCTGCCTACCGACCACGATCTCAGAGCTTCGAAGACATTCAAGAATGCCCAACTGCAACAGCCAGGTGATCCTACTTAACCGATCAATGGCACCGCACATCGGCAACCTTGCAACGACACACTGCATATAGGGACGTTGAGCGGTCACCGCATTCCTTACGACAGACATACACATTAAGGAGGAGCATCCTTTTCAAAGGATCACATTGACGAACACTCTTCGCAAATTGGGGTGACGAGCTTCCGGATCAGACATGAAGCTCAACAATAGTAGCAAAAGATCTCAAGGAATCCCGAGTCAACCGCGAAGAAGATGCAAAGAAAAACCGCGGATCAAATGCGATAGGAGGAGGGGAAAACCCTAAAGGAGTATAAACATTTAAGTAGATCTTCGTAGTTGTTTTGAAAAAGTGGATGAATTAAAATTCCAATGTAAATGCGTATATGTCTATTGTATATCTTAGATTAGGAAGCTCCTTCACTTCGACTACCAAAGGAGGAAGCAAGGAAGCACAACTATAGCCCAAGATCAAAATGGAAGAGCAAGTACAAGGGAGAAACGACCAGTGGCCAAGACACTTCGGGAAGTGCCCTCAAGTAGAAGACCGCTCGTCCACCCAATGTCAGAATAAGAGACAACACCGGTCATGTCAAGATCATCAGCGCTGCACCAGCACATCGTCAGGGTGCAACACTACCTCTTGTGGCAGCGGCAACACTTGACGAACTTATGACACGAGTGGCCTCAACAATAGAAGGAGGAACGACCCGACATCAACGAGCCAACTAAGAAGGCAACATCTCGACGACCATAATTCCACCTTGTGGTAATATAGGGTGATGCGCTAGGACACGTGTATTAGATGGAGAGGCACTTACGAAAGGCACTGCGACGAGGAGATGAGCCTTCAACAACTAGGTGATGGCTTCGTCAGGTACTCCTACCAGTAATTAGAAGAAAAGAAGCCGATCGTATCTCCGACATGTGGGACATCAAACGCCCAAGGTAGAAGCATTCGACACCTTAACAACAAGGATAGCAACTGAAGCACCTTCGGCAAAAAGAGAGTTCAAGATAGTAGCCAGGCTATTCAACGACAAGAGTATATCTAAGGCAGGTACTTCTTCAACTCAAGGGTCAAGCTGCGCAGATATAAGGATCCATCATCCCGACAACATAGCCAGCAGGAAGGAGAGCCATGATGCTTTACTTGCCAGAGAGACCGACATGCATAGAGGGACAAAGGTCAGGAACTGAAAGCTGGAGAAGTGCTAGCAACCGACTTCTTCCACGAGCTCCCTAGAGGCAACAGGAGGATCAAAACTGACGAGCACAATCAAAACCACCGGAAGGTACCTCAAGACAAGAAGACGGCATAGCACTGAGGAACGTGACAATGTCCAAGCCATGTGACCGAGGGGATCAAACAAGGAAGATTGGAAGCTCGATGGAGAAGCAACTAGCTGAGGCGAGGCGAGCCGATGACTTGCACGAGGACTTGCATGCAACTTGGTGAACCCAAGGATGGATGATTCAAAGAACAACTGCAGAAGAGAACAACTCCAGAGGAGTATAGCCAAAAGAATCGCGCACAGCTTCAAGAGACGCCTTCATATAGCTTCAAGTATCATGAAGGGGGGAACAATTACCGCCCGAGAACAGGATCAGGAAGCAGACCGAAATGTCGAGGCATCAACGACCAGCACACCTTTAGTTAGAATGTGATGCAAAGCGTGTTGTGCCATAGTTGACAAATACCGGAGGGCCCAAGTATCTCAACAAGTTACCCCGGAGTACGAGCTGACGCACAAATAGGAGGATATATATCGTCAACACCATTGCACCGGGAGGAACACCGATAACATTGTCAAGGAGTAGGTGTGCAACTCGAAGGGAGGCACAAGGGGGACCTAATAGCTCTAGTAGTAATTGTAATTATGTAAGCTATATGCTTTGCATGTATAGTTCCCTTGTTATTCCTTCCCTCCCATAGCGTAACAGATCAAAGGAAGAGATGTCACGCAATTTGCAGGGGTAAAGCAATCAACATCCTCAACACTCTTCGAGCAACACAATAACGACAAGAGGACTTGACGTATGAGACGTCGATGGAGTCGGAGAAACAATATTGGATACAGAGTCGTCCTTTAGCTGCCAAGACAAAGAGTTCAAGATGAAAGATCTTTTTCAACGGCGCCACCTTCAGGCTTTTGAAAAGCGGCATGGAAGATTCAAGTGATCAACTACGCCATCAAAGCCCCAGCCTCTACATCAAAGAGGAGCGACCGTCAAGGAGACTGAAGTATCGAGCGACTCGGAAGAACGTTACCTTGCTGCTTCAAGCAGGCAACGAGCGGATGAGCTTCTAGCAAGCTCAAGGATCTAAGGCCATGGGGCCTAGTAGGTTAAATGTAGGGATGGTAACATCCATATTGGGATTAGAAGGCATTTCCAGATATTCGCGTTGAAAGGATTGCCCCAATATTGAGCTAAGCGTCAAGGATTGGGAAGGAAATGCATAGGAGTAACTATAATTATACACGATTGTTAACAGACATCCAACATATTGAAACCACTTGGTGAGATTGATCACCTCGCTAAGAAGGAATCATTACTAGGATAATTGTTGACCATGTATAAATCTAGTACCTCCAAAAGAATAATCCAACCGAAAGAAAAGAAGTAATCTAACAAGTCCGGCCAACTTGTTACGATGGCATCAATTCGATTGGTAGGAATATTCCAAGAGTTAAATAACTAAGAAAGGGGGAATCTCTAAAATATAAAAGAATAATACATGTAAAGTACATCTAAAATAAGAATTATAGTAATCAAATAGTCTTTTGAGACAAAAGGAATTGTCGTCATGACAAAACCTTGTGGTTTAGAATCGTTCTAACTAAGTAGGTAACCCATAACTATATTGAAATAAATGATAACATAATATGTGCATCCATCTTAGATGGTTATATATGTTAGCTAAGGCTAGTAAATTAATGCGCTAAGTAAGAAGCGTATAATCTCTTAAGGGGAGAGAATAGATATGACGTTGTGTACAACGTCATTGCGAAGGGTGCAGAGACCATTTTCTTTTTCGATGAAAGTGGGAGGGCTCAATCTGATGATTGAACGTACTTGCATCGAATTGACCGACCCGTAGAATAGAGTTCACTCCGGCAATGGCCGAAGCAAATAGAGCGTAAGATAGATAGATACCTTAGTGCTCAGGAGGCCTTCAACGTGCGAGACTGACGTAGTAGCTAACTACACCAATGAAGTGGAGCAAAAGTATGGGAGCAATGCAACGACCAAGTCATCTCCAAATTACTCGGCCTTGACTCAATGGGTGGATGCGTTCTAGCCTTAGGTAAGGTGTGCGCATGTATTATAAGCTTTAATGTGTCTTATAGATAAGTTAAATATAGATCCTAATAACCGATAGAAATTGTTTATGCGTATATGTATCATAGGGAAATAAGTTAAATAACAACGATAATGTGAGGTAGCATGTTAATTAATCCTTCGCAAGGATGCAATTCCTTCCAAGGATAGTTATATGACCTCGGGGTCCTTATAAATATAAATAGAAAATAGAATTCGGATATACTTAAGTACATCTTAGGGATATACGTCCAAGGGTAATGCAGGACCCAAGGAAGAGAATAAGAAGCACATCTAATTCTTGTGTATGATAATTAAAACCTTGTCTATGTGACAATGGGTCTAAATTAGGGTTATTGTTTAAATAATCGCGATCTAAAAGTCGTTAAATATTGCAAAGCTTAGTGTAAATATAATTGTACTATCGGAAGTAATGTATCCGATACTATGATAATGTTAATTCATAAATATTACCTTAGGGTAATTATGTTAATCACATGCATTAAAGGAGCCAAAGAAAAATGGAAACCGGGCATGTCGATTTGTGTTTAGATTAGTTTCATGTGTAGTTAAGATTAATCTACGCATGCAACCTATGCCAGGTATGGGTTGCATGCGTATTTACCGATGATGGGACCACTACGGTGATCTCTAGGGCGTGGTGTAATGCCACTGTAGGCATGACCGCATTTCCGCTTGGATGAGTGGAAGGTAGATTAGAAAGTCTACTTCTGTTCCACGGAAGTAGGCGACCCTCGAGAAAGGAGGTCATTCAGAATGCATTGATAGGAAAAAGCATCTCTAGCCCCATATATGCTTTGATAGGAGGAATCGTCCTTCACACCCCATATCACGGGAAGGACCCTATCCTCCACCGGGGCAACTAGGGTGTAGGCATGAGCGCATATAGGCATTATAGGTATTGTCTCCACTACCACGATGGAAGAAGCATCCTCTTCCCTCTGTGAGCCATGCATTCATGTAGATAGGTGGGGTGGTCACCATATAACCAAAATTTTATTAATAATTAAAATGGTAATAATGTAGGTCTAATTGCACAGGCCAATAGAAACTTGGGAGGGCAAGGAGGTCGAGCTACGAAGACTTGCAACACAAATTTTGTTATAATGTGTTGCAAGGGATGAAGAGTACCTTAGAAGTGTAAATTTTGTATGAAATTGATAAACTTTGATAAACTTAAATGTTGTATTAAGTAACGTTAATAATTACCTTGCGTGGATTAAGTTATGAAGTGATAAGTTAATTGGATAATGAAATAGCACAAGGCCCCCAAAAATTAACTCGCATTCTTAATCATGATGGAAACCAGTATAAGAGTGGTTTTTACGACATGCAATTCAGAATATCAAGAAAAACTATATGGCTTTCATAATCACTACTAGTACGATCATAGTTCTTATATTAATTTTATATCTAACACTAGTTTCTTAAATTTATTACTAGTTTAAGAGGTGATTTTTAAGCATACATTCTCAATATTATAATTTAAGATGATTTTACAGATTGCTTATCACTATCATATATACTTTTTAGCCTAGTTTTAATGCTCCCAAGTTTTTTAAAAACCATGTTTGATTTTGCAAGTATACTGAGGTTTTTGCACATGCTTATTTAATATGCTTGTTAGCAATCTATTATGTTGGTTTATGTGGTTGTTTTTCCAATATACGTGTTTCAATTCTTAGTGTCACTACTGACTTTGAGTATAGTTTTTTTAGGTTAACTAGTAATTTCGACTATTATATCTAATTTTGCCCTACTTTTAGGGTGTGATCCTTAATTGTGTTTGTAAACTTATATTATGTACATTGACTCTTTTTACTGGTTGCACGGTATCTATGCATCGTTTCTTGTTTTCTACCATTATATGTAGCGGATCACAAGAGAGGCTTCAGCCTACTTGCCCAAATCTGATGTCCACTCCGGCTTATATTGTGTTAGAATGGCATCCCTGACCCATCCATGCAATCCCCTAAAGTATACCTAACAAATCAGGCAGATTCCAGTTTTATATCAGACCAAGTGTATATTTGTACTATTTTTCTTCCAATGTATTCTTTGTGATATACTAGTTGGTACACATATGAGAGCGTGCACATATTTTGTTCCAATGGTGAGGAGTTATAGATGTATGGTGTAGAGCATCAGCATTAAGCAGTCTCCTCGAGCAAATAGGTCGAATCCTTTTGCTACACTCATATATCATTCTAGCAAATGTTGTTGCATGTGTCCATTTTGATAAGGGGTATGTAATGTCCTAATATAAAAATCTAAATAATGTCAAGCATAAGACTTTGATATTCCTGAGCAATGTTCAGATTTTAGACGTATGGATAGAAAAATATGGTGGTGAATCCATGATACATTTCTCCATCCTCATTATTGATAAAGGAAAAATGGTAAAAAGGATGGTAGTCTAAGATGCAAATCTCTCTTCCTTCAAGCTCAAGTCCTGAAAGCTATTCTTGGCAATTAGTCTCCAGCCATGGAGTTCATTCGATTCTGGCTAAATAAGAGTAAGCCTTTTGGGAGCTCCACTACGAAACACCAGCTTCCAAACTCAGCCTTCTATGATTTTAATTGTGCTTCTAATAATGAGAAGTATCCTTAATAATGCATGGAAATTGGTGGCTGCTGTCTTTGAGCATGATAGAATAACCAACTCGGTTAGAGATACTTCTATTTTCTTGTCCTCCATACTTGCTCCTGAGTCTCTGTCTGTATGGCTGCCAAGCACCCCATCTGCTACAAGCAGTAGCATGCTGCTAATATTTTAACTGTTTTAGACCTTAGTGATGAGGGTGGTGACTGGTTAAGCTGGAACAAGCTGCAGGACCACCTTGCCAGCAATAAAACCAACAAAACCATTTATAAGCATGTGCTTAACATTTACTCTCCTTATTTGGGTTAAGATGGTTCTGATAGTAGCTCCACTTCTATTAACTGGTTCCATAAGAACAAGGGCATCTATAAGGTTTCTAAAATTTATCAGGCCCTCCTCCCTGGTAAAGGGGCTAAACATGCTATTAAGCAAGGCATCTTTGAAATCCTTTTTAAGAAAAAGATCCAGCTGAATCCTATTCCTCCCCTAAAATTAGAGCCTTCTTCTTGTAGGTCCTCCATGATGCCTTGCTAAGTAAAGTTGGGATGATCAAAAGAAACTTCCAAAATGTGGACTCTACCATCTATTCTCTTTGTAGCAGTCATGATGAGACAGTCTTCCATATCTTCTCTTGTCCTTCAATTAGCCATTTTGGGTTTGGCTCTCGCATATTGATAAAAGATATAATATCCCTAATATCCAGAGCCTCTCCTCTTCTGGTGAGGTCACCAGTGATGGCTTTATTGTCCGAGAGATGAACCTTCCTAAACTTTTTGAGAATGGAGATGGAGGATGAAATGGGGCCTGTGAAGATAACTCATATGACAGAATGGTTTCAAGACTCCTAGTATTTCAAGTGTAGAATGGGTAAGACTGAGTAGGGGACGTCAAGGTCGGTTACTCGGCCTGTTGAGGGGTTGCACGTAACTCCAATCCATTCACAACAGTTTCTGCTTGTCCAAACGGCCATACGATCGTACAAGCTTTTCTTGATAATGGAAATGTTACTGTAAAAAAAAAAAAAAAAAAAATCAAATTTTGTTGTTCTAGTTGTTTTTTTTGTTTTTGACCAAAACCCCAAAAAATCACGTCTCTCATAACAACCACAGGTACAAGCTAGCTAAATTTTGGGATGTGGTTGCTGAGCAGTTTACATTAAAGGTAGCTTTGGAAATTATTTCTCACCTTTTTGGAAATTATTTCTCACCTCTTTGTGGAAAAAGGATTTATTTCGTTCGGTCATTTACTGTGCAAAAACGTTTTGAGGAAAGCTGGGCTATGGAGATTCCATTTAGGGTTAGGGCTTTTGCCAAAAACGAGCAATTGCTATTCTGGATGGTCCTCTTGAGCCGGGTGATGCCTCTCTGTCTTTGTAAAGCAGGTGAGCTGATCTATATTTTCGAAGCATGGGAGTCGATTCCTTCTACTCATAATAAACAAAAGTTCTGGCATCCAGATTTGGGAAGTAGGGACCCGATTACTCTTAGGAAAGAAAATTCTATGACGGTTTTGGAGCCATTTCGTTGATGATATGGGAAGCCTCTTATGACTGAGGTAAGTACTATGGCCAAATAGATCCATTGAAGAGTAGAGCTTTGGATTCATACGATTTACTCACAGATGATGAGGTTGTTTGGAGAAATTAAACAGGGCCGTATACCGCTGGATACCCTGTTGGTAAAGTTCTGACCCTCTTGTGCTGACTGCGCTCTTGCATCAAGCGAAAATACTCATATAACGCTGGAGGCGAAACGATTCAGGTTTGTTTCTAGTGTTTACTGGCGTTTTTGCTCTATGAGTCAATGCATTGTATGGCTGTGTTCTTTTCTTGGGAGCAAATGCTGTTATGAAGCTCGGCTATGGATAGCCTATATCCATACCCTGTGCAAGTATGTGTAGGCTTTTTTGTGATCTTACACATGTAATAATTCTTTGAATGATTATTAATTGCGTCATTCGACTTGATCCATGCCCTGTACAAGTATGTGTAGATTTTTTTGTGATCTTACACATGTAATAATGCTTTGAATGATGATTAATTTCATTGGACTTGATAGTACTCATTGCATGTAGGGCTTTATAGGTGCTTTGGGCAGATCTAGATTGCTATAAGACAGTAGTATAGCTGCAGACAATATAGTTGTTTTAAGTATTTATAGGATAGACACTTTGTGTTTCTAGTTGTTTGGAAGGTAGTGGATCGCCATTTAATTAGACCTTCTTCAGGTTGTTGTTATGCTTGCTTAGCTAATGCAGCATCAGATTAGGTGAGGTCGGTTGCAAGGGTGCTTTGATAGGGAATAGGGGTAGCTGGTTGTTGTTAGGCAGTTGGGCATTGCTGTGTTTTGTTTGCATAGGCAGCTTTGCTTCCTTAAGCCCTAGGTTAGCTAGTTAGAACTAAAATAGAAAGAATACAGTGCAGGTGGTTATGGATTTTTCTGCCTGGCCTTAAGTGCTTCAGTTCATGTCAAAAAAATGTAATAATGCTGTTGAACTTATGTTGTAGATGCTGAGTAGAATGGGAACCTAAAGGAAATGTTCACTTTTAGTCCATGTAGTATTGTTTGGGATTGCAGGGTGCTAAATGCTTTGTATTTGGGACTGATAATTGTTTCAGAAGGCAACATACAATGGATGGTAAATAGATGCTGCACATAAGTACCTGTGTTTTAATATAACTAGTCTAGTTTAACATAGCTGGTTAATGATGGTGGTAACTTGGACGACTCTTATTGCAGCATGTGTTCATAATGGGCATGGAAAGGAGGCCTTGCATCGCTATCTTCTAATATTGTATACTATAGCAGCAAGTTTTGAGAAGCCTTTGCATTCTATCGAAGCTCATAAGGCACAGGTAAATTTTGGGTTGTTTGTTACTTGGAATTGCAACTCTCCTTAGAACCTAAATATTTTGCCATGCACCTAAATATTTTGCCATGCTGTTTACTTGTTCATAGTTGTATGATTGCAGTCATATGCATAGTGTTTCTCAATCTGTTGATTCTAACAGGTGCATCACTATGGCAATTTTACAAGCCCAACCTGTGAAGGTGGTAAGGAATTGAAGTTATTGTAGACGAACAATAAACGGTGTTGAACTCAAGTTCCGAAGCCAAGGAGGTGTTTATTTGCTGTGATAAAAGCTACACAACTCATAAATTAACCTCATTGATACTCATTAGGGCATTTGATGGCTGTAAAAGCCTGATACTATTGTTCTGGTAGCAAAATTTAATGGACAAATTTTTGAGCACCTTTGTCTTTTATAGTCTTTGCTTTTGTAATACCTCATGAATAAAAATACTGATAAAAAAAAAACCCAGATTTGGAAAAAATGTCCAAATGAACAATATGCTGAAATTTACCATGTATATAATCGTATTGATATTGTAAAACAAAAAAGCACACTAGTTTTTTTTCACATTCAAAGTTAGATATGTTTACAACATTCTTTAATTGTATTAGTATCATGGAAAAATAAACATACTATAGTTTTGTTGATGAGATTAGTATGATAAAATATCATAATAAATACCATGCAAAATAACAATGCAATAAATCAAACATAATAAATGTGATCAAATACCACTCTGATAAACTTAATAAATTCAGTAATAGCGCATATCATATATTTAAGTTGTCATGAAAACCAGCTACAATTATCATCTTTCAATACCATGTTCTGAAACAGTATTTGTTTATCATATTATGAAATTGCATTAATGAACTATATTGTATAACTAGACATGGTTTGTAAACGTTTTGGCCCACAAATCGATATTGATTTTAAGAATTGGTTTTCATTATGAAATCATTAGGAAAAAGTCATACTAATTCAATTTTGGGGGCCTTGTGTAGTACAGTAATGTCTTAAACATTACCTTAAAGTAATTCTAATAATTAACATAGTAAGTATGTAATTATAGATATTGTAAAATTAATGCAGGATTTTAAGGTGCGAAGACTTGCAACACAAATTTTGTTGGAATGTGTTGCAAGGAATGAAGAGTACCGTAAATAATAATTGTATATGAAAGTGTTAAATTGTGATAAACTAAATGTTGTGATAACGGAGACTAATAAGTACCTTGTTTTAATAGAAGTTACGAATTGACAAGTTATTTGATAATGTAATGGCGTAATAATGATTTAAAAATATTACCTTAAGGTAATCTTAATAAATGTGTAAGTATTATAGTAGTATATCGGATGCATCAGGTTGATTGCAGGTTAGGAAGATTCCAAGGTGGGGAGACCCACGATGCTGCGGACAGCATCATTTCAAGGTGGGGAGAATGTGACGTTCAAAGACAAAGATATCACGGTCCCGGGACGATATCTTGTACTACCCTAAATCACGCAGACACGCCACCCCGACTGACGTGTACGCCGACGTATAGCCAGGCGGGTAGCCCCTAGGGGGTAACTTGCAAGGAGTGTGCATTTATTAATGTGCACATTTACCCATGTGCACATTTATCTAGGTGCACATTTTCCCATGTGGACACTTTATGCCAAGTGGGCCATACCCAAGTGTGCATTTGTCATTAATGTGCACATTTACCAATGCATTACATTTATTAAGGTGCACACTTTTCCATGTGGGCACATTTTGCCACCTAGCCATTAAAGGCAAGTGGGCCCATTCCCAATTATCCCACATGCCTAAAGGGGATAATTGGAAACCCTAGCCAACCCCTTTGTCTATTTAAGAAGGGAAACCCTAACTTGCCTATTTTTTCGTTTCTAGGGTTTTAGAGCTCTGCTTTTGATCGCCTGTGGGGGTCAAAACCGCCCCGAACTGCCCCGAGCCGAATTGCCCCATTAGTTTCCCTTTGATTCGAAAGTTTAGCGGATGGTTGAGCTCAGTCGGGAGGAGGAACTCAAGGATCAGGGATTTAGAATTTAATAGCCTAAACCATCTTCTAGTCATTAAATCAAGAGGTTTAGCCTATTAAATTGCCCATAGCAGCCCTCTAGATCTCTAGATACCAAACTCTAACTAAAGAACCTAACTCTATGATATAGATTAGATCTTGTTCTTTAGTTCTTCTGTGATGTATATGGATGATGTATCTCTATGAACTCCTTGTATTGGGAAGGGGGGTAGAGACCTAAAGCTTGGTAGTAGATGCTCCTAGATTAGCCTCTCTAGCTTACTTCATAGATTCTACCTTGTGCATAAGAGCCACACCTGGTTGTGGGTGAAGGGGCCAGACTGGCTTATAAGGAGGTTCGTGTTCTGACTCTTGAACGATCCCTATGGTGTGTTAGTGCTACCGGGGATCACTGTGGACTAGGTCTAATGGCTTGCCACTGCGTGTGGGCAAGGCATGGGCTCGACACCCGTGGAGTGATGCGTCACTCTCCATTGATTCAAGTCGAATAAGGGCAAAGGCCCTCTAGTCACCTTTGAGTCATGTGACGCCCCCTCTAAACATACGGCCCCTTTACCAGATACCCGCAGAAATCCCCATCCGGCCAAAGAACCGCGATGGGTCTTATCTACCCCGCGACTCGAGGTGACTCTTAGTCTTGGGAGGGAACACGGCGGTGTCTTTGGCGCCCTTTCCCCATGGGCTCCTATAACAAATGAAGCGATAACACGCCAGAACTAGCATAAAACATATACAAATACTACCTCGGAGGGTAGTGCATCGCACATAAACCAATGCATAGATGATAATCACGAACCATAAAACAAGGAAGCTCCTACCCCGCTCGCACTGTGGGAGGGTGGACCGACCGCTAGGCCTCAAGATAGAGCAGGCGAAGTCATGGCGATGGCGCAGGGCTGGCATAGAACAATGGCTAGGGTTGACCACTCCATCCGCCCCTCCCTGTGCATACTTTGCAGATGGGCTAGGATCAGGCTCGGGCAGGACTCTAGCCTTCCTGGATACGCAATCCCATGGCATCACCCATCGGGACTACTCCAAAGTTGCATCTCCCTGGTCCGATGAGGCAGGAAGGGTTGCATCTCCCCTTCCTGTGGTCTAGAGGTGCCGTGGCTGGCTAGAGAATCGTGGCGACACACCCATTCGTACCCGACTGAACCCCCAAAGCGAGAGCCAAGCCAACACTTGCAGCTCCCGAGAGGCAGGGGGCAACACCATTGCCCCATGAGGTGTCCCACCCATGCTCGCCCACCGCAAGTGACCGACCATAAGCCTAGCCCACTATGGGATCCCCGAAGCCCCCCACTCGGCAGGGATCCTCCCTCCACTTTCCCTCTAGCCCGTTATTCGGGTGGCCGAGTCATAACATAGCCTCAATAGCCTCTGTGGGCTCCTATGCACAGGCATGCAACTAATAGGAACTAAGGGATCTACTCTAGGAACATACACATATGGCCCTAGGTCTCTACCCCCCCTTCCCAATACAAGAGGAGCAACCATGATCAACCAACATCACATAATCATCACATCATGAGAATAATCATAAGAAGAACATCTTAACCTAATCATACAACTAACTAAAACGCTTAGGGTTCCTTGATTAGGGTTCAAGATGTTGAATATGGGTTCTAGGATGACTCTACTCTAGACACAAAAACTAGCACACCTGAATGCTAATCCCGGATGAGCTATCACAACTACTATCCTACATACCTGCTCCTCGATGCTCTCCCCTCCAGATCCAAGGGCCTCCATAGTCCTCGACTCACAAGTCGCTGTTCCTCCTCCAAGAACGGGTCTCCCACCTGGCCGGGTCCGCACAGCCCTATGCCACAACGAATCCATGTTCTAAACGGGGTTTCGAACGAGTGGGTGAGTCTCCGGGTGCTAGGGTCGGAAAAAGGTCTAGGGTTAGGGTTTATGCCTATATAAGTTAGGGTCCACCTAGGATGCCACATGGGCACCAATCGGGTGAGAGTCCCTGGTGGCGGTGCCCCAATAGGTTAAGGCCACGTGGATAATGGCTTAACCTATGGTGGGCTAAGTTATGGGAATAACTTAGCCATGCCCCTAGTGCCACAATCTATGGTATACAAGGCTATGAAGATAGATTAGTGGTGATCGGATCCGTGAATATACGTGTTTATGGTATATTCCCCGACCGTCACATTCTCCCCTTAGGACAATGTCGTTTCTCGATTAAATGCCTAAGGTGACGAAACCTACCTTATGCCCCGCAAAACAACAACATGTCATAACCTTTAGTTTAGCTTAGCAATCAAGTTTTTATTAGTTCAAGTCAAAATTTTAGGCTATATTTGTACTTATACAAAATTATATAGCCTTAACACCAAGTATTTCTTATAATAATTCAAACTACTATTATAAGAGTTATTAGGGTTCATAATCTAATTATGGCTCCCCTATCTTCTCGTAACGCCAGCCCTCGTTGAAGTCCTCCTTCTACTTGCCCAGCAAAAAGGAGCACATTACGTTAGTTTAGTTAATAATTTGTGGTTTTAGGGGACCACCCCCTTACCTCCTTGAGCGAACCACTTGGCTCAAGGTTGTCCTACTACTTGCCCAAGATCATGGCCCTTTCGATTTGAGCTTAGGGATCATTTAAGATGCTCCCATCATTGCCCATGATCGAGTGCTACCTTGTACACGATCCCCCAGTCGAGTACACCCCAAGGCATCATGCCCCAGGGTTTCAGCTAGGGGAACGTCTCACGATCCCATCATCGCAAGATGATCACTTAAGCCTCACCATGACCCTCCTACGGCGGTGTCGTTCCCGCGTCGGTGGCATAGAGATCATCCGATCGATGTCCCATCATCGCCCACCATGCCTCATTCCTCACTCACATGACCCTAGTGGTCATGGCACCTCTTGGTGCGTGTGGCCCCTGAGAATGCCCCTAAAGGCATCCCATCATCGCACACATCCCATAGTTCTCGCACATGCACCCTACTAACTAGAATGCATGCCCGGCTCAAGGCTAACTAACAACATACTAGCTCACCACCGGCAAGTCTGGGAAGTTCCACCAAGTCCGAGACGACTCGCCCATCGAACTCCTTTCATAAACTCGGGTATTGCTTCTCCAAGTCTTGCTTCAGTACCCATGTCGCATCTTCCACGGGCAAGTGCTTCCACTTAACCAAATATTGGAGGAACCGAGACCTCCTAGTCTTCTTGAATGACTTATCAAGAAGTAACTTCGTGCACTATTTCTACTTGCTCCTCAATTCATTTCCAACAAGGTTGGAGTATCCAAAACCTCCTCGTGGTTAGGATTGTGCCTCTTTAATAAACTTTACGGGAAGACCTTGTGGACCTTAAGATGGGCTGGAAGATCCAACTTGTAGGCTTGAGAGCCCACTCTCCTCCAAAAATCTTGAACAGGCCAGCCCACCTAGGGGCAAGCTTCTTTGCAGCTCCCAACCATTAGCTTGGCTTGCTTCACCTTGATCTTCAACCAAATCCAGACGCCCACCTTAAACTCCCTTTACTTGTCCTGCGTTTGTCGGCTACACTCTTCCACACTTCTTGCCGCCAATAAATAACCCCTACTTCCTCTACTAGCTGCTACATATCCCCTAACATCTGCTGGGACACTTCTACCTTGGACACGTGATTGTGCCAGGTATCCGGGTTAAGCACTGTACCAGATTCACTCATGAAAGGAGACATCCGAGATGACTCCGCTTAATCACTTGTGGCATTCCACCAAGTGAATGTACTCATCCCACTTGGACCGCTTGTTCCACACATAGCTTCAAGCATGTCTTCAATGATCCGGACTCGGCCCTTCCGTCTCCGCCATCCGTTTGGGGATGATATGCCGTACTCATGGAGAGCTTCGCCCCGCATGGTGCTAAAGAGATCCCCGCCAAAAGGCACTCATAAACTTAGAGTCTCTATCGGATATTATCTCCCAGGCATGCCATGGAGTCTAAAAAATCTCCCCACGAATAACTTGGCAAGATCTAATGCGTGTGTCAGTCTTGCAAGGCACAAAATGTGCCATCTTAGATAACTTATCTACGACCACCATCAATGCATCCTTGCCTCAAGAGTTCTAGGAGACCCGCGGATGAAATCCATGCTTATGACCTCCCACTTTGCATTAGGCACCCCAATGGCTCTAAAGCACCCTAACTGGTTGTTCACTTTGGTCTCCACCGACATAACCGGGTAATCCCTCAATATGCAGCTATCCGCTTCTTCATTCCTGGCCGGTAGCTACTTCGGCTTGAAATAGGTCTTCATGAAGCCAGCATGATCGCTATTGGGTCGTTATGTGTCATGAAGAATTAGCTTCCTTACCCCTCGATGATTCGGGCACACACAACTTATGCTTGTGATACAACAAAGTTGCCTTCCTTCTTATAATGCTTGAAGGTTTCCCCGCCCCTTATCCGCTTCGCTTCCTTTGAAAGCAGTTTTCCCATACCTCCCTCGGGTCCACACGGGTTGGCAAGGACTCCTCAATCTTCTTGCCGAACTCACTGAAAGAGTGGAAATCGTGATACAATGCGCCCTTGTCCGAAAATGGCCTCCTAGAGGGCATCCGCTACAATATTAAGCTTACCGTGCTTATATATAATATCAAAATCGTGACTAAGGAATTCCATCCACCTCCTTTGCCTTAAGTTGAGGAGTGGTCGGTGAAAAGATACCGGCGCTCGTGATCGCGATCTAACTCCCGAAACTTCCTTCCCAAAGAAATAATGCCTCCATATCCTCAATGCCCCGACAATGGCTAGCAGCCCCGACATGGATCGGGTAGCGCTGTTCTGCCGCTCATCTTCTTCGAGTCGTAGGCGACTACCCTTCCTTCTCAGATCAAGATCACCGCTGCTATCTTGCTTGCATCCGCTAAGCTACCAACTTATCCTTACTGATCCGAGAACAAGCACCGTGTCATGAGTTAAGGCCTCTTTAAGCTTCCTCAAAAGAAGCTTGACTTTCTAACCAATGGCTAGCCCAATCCTTAATCTTCTTGGCCTTAGTGAGGTCCTACTTAGGGACGCCTTCACTTAGCAAAGTCCTTTTCACTTAACTTTCTGTAGTATCCCGCCAGCCCGAGAAAGCTTCTTACTTGCCACATTCTTTTGAGCCGGCCAATCAACTATTGCCTCAATCTTAGATGGATCTGTGGAGATTCCCTCTGGATGTTACTACATGCCCCAAGTACTCCACTCTACCAAGGTAAAGTGGGTGGCACTAGAGAGCTTCCCATACAACCGATGACGCCTCAACTTCTCCAACACTTTCCCCGAGATGCCGACAATGCTCTTCAAGGGACTTTAAGCTGTGATTAGGATGTCGCCGAAGAAGACACAACAAACTCATCCAAGAAGTCTCCGCAAGATGTCGCTCATGAGGCTATAAACGCTAAGGCCGAGCATTCATAGTCCAAAGGGCATTATCAGAACTCAAAAGTGACCATACCGCTGCTCAAAGCTGGCCTTATGGATATCCTCTTAATTTTATCTGATGGTATCCCTCGACTTCAAATCGATTTTAGAGAATACCTTTGCTCCTTTGTAATCGGGTCCATTAGGGTCGTCCGCCTCTGGTAATGCATACTTATTCTTTATCGCTCCGCTTGTTGAGCTGGCGATAGTCTATGCACACTTAAGCTCCCATCTTTCTTCTTTGACAAAGAGTATAGGTGTTCAAAGGAGACACATTTGCTCTTTATAAATCCAAGCTCGAAAGCAATTCCTCGCACTGCTTGAGCTCACCAATTTCGATGCTCATTCTATATGGCTTTACATCGTAGGTTTCATCCCGAGCCACGATCTCACATTCTACACCCCTATAAGGTGGCAAAATGCCTGATTTCATCCGAATACATCCTTTGAACTCGGAATAAGCCTACATTCTGCCCGGCAAGTGATTCCCTTTGGGTCACTTCCTCCCCGCTGTTCTCGCCCAACTGATTCCAACCTCAAGATGTAATCCACTTTATTCCTTTCTATACTTTTCCTTAGCCGCGCCAAAGAAATACACCGCATAGGGAGAATGTAGCTTCTTACCTTTCACTATCAAACTTGCCCGCCCTCGTGCCGCCATGGTGACTTCATTCCTGGCCGCGAATCAATCATGGCTTTACTGGCTTCAAAAATTCCATCCCCACTATCAAATCATATATCTTCCAATGTCCATGACTACCCCCCATCGCTACTTAGCCCCACTAAGGTCTATGTCAAAGGTGATCCTCCTCCCCTTTAGTGTGTTTAATGGCGCCAAGTATATAGCTACCGCCTTGGCTTAGACTTCAATACCTTATTCTTCATTCAGAGCAGCCAATCTAGAGATGCAAAATTATGAGAGCTACCGTATCTATGAGGACTACATAAGATTACTATCTATGATCCCATCAATGACGACTTTTGACCTGATTCTCTATCTCATCCGGACTCAATGTTTGCACATATGTGACACCTACCATCTTAGGAAGTCGGCCCTCCCGCCAGTCAGTCATCATTGTCCTCGCCCTGGGAGAGTCCTAATCCAAGAGTTCCCCCGGCCGATCAAGATGATCTAGTCAGGACAATCATATGTGTCCTGCCTGGCCGGAAGCACCCGGGAAGCACAACTCTCTCAATGGCCTCGCCTCTTTCTCCTCTAAGCATCACGAGACGCTTTACATGCTGCCCCCTGATGCATTCTCAGACACGGTCCCCAAAAAGCTGCCTTTATCCCCAATACCTTTGCTGACTCCCGGCTGGTGGAAGGCTGATTGCTTCACCCCGGGACATTGTCCCCGATCGCCCTGAACTCCCCACCTCGGTTGATCGCCTCACTGAGTTGCCGGGTGCCTCCTCCGAAACTTATAGCTTTATCTTTCGCCCGGGACCGACTTCGGGTTGATTGTTTCCAACAGTTTCGATATTGCTGTTAACCCTCAATGTGGGTATCCACGGCTTGCCTCTCTGAGACTCCGTGAACATTCCACCAGCCTCATAAATTCTCAGATATTTCCTTAGCCACCGAGCAAGGTACCCCGATTCAACTCAGAAATCACTGGATTCGGCTTTACTGCGAGTATTCCATAGTGCTACTGAAAGCCTTTGTTAAACGTTCAATTGTTCCTAAACAGCGACTTAGCATATCCCTTCCACCGCATCTGCGGTTTCACCAGCGATAGTCAGAGTAACTTTCTCCTATATCCTTGTCTTTTCATCCTGCAGAGTACTAAATTCTTCCTTATTTCATCAAGCCATGTTTGTGCTTCTCTATGCTCATCTGTTTTCCCTCGGTGAACCGCCCAGCTCTTTGTCTTCCATACGTTTCGCAGCACTCAACGTCTTTTCGTAATCATCCGTTTTCTTGCCCTTTTTCTGCCTTTGTAAAGCGAGTCATCATCGAGCTGAGCTGTCTCACCGAAGTCAGTCGATGAGCCGAGCTAGATGGAGTGATGGACTCTGTTCTCCTCTTTCCTCCTATCCCCCGACATTCCCCGGTTGTTGCCCTCCCCTTCCTCGGGCCGAGGAACTTCATACCACCCGAAAACAAGGTGGAGGTGGGTGACCATCTTCCCGCATTCATGAGAGGTGTCGCCAAATGATTAGGTGTTGTATTTGATTCTCATCTCAAAGGCACTTCTAACCTTGCGCGACCAGTGAAGGACATCCCGCCGGAGCATCTTCTTGTTCCCCGCCAACAAATTTCGGTACCCAATTGCGGCCTGATCTTGGATCCCGACTTGAGCGTTCCTTGACCACTGTTTATTTTATTTGGTTAGATAGCGTTTAATCAATTTTTCTCGCAAATTGAATATCTTCTGAAGGCAAGAAATCATACAAAGTTCATTGACAAACCATTAATAGTCATTAATATTATTAAGTGATCATTAAGGGAATAGGAGAAGATATCCTAGCAACAAAGGCGAAACATTGTTGAGTACAAACTTAGTAAATTTACAAATCGTTTCAATATTCCTGAAGCCTCCAAGAAAAGTTCTGACATCCTCACCCGAGGCCTTTTGCCGAGGGTTACAAGATGTTCCTCAAGATCTTCCTCTGTGCTCGCCATCTCCGTTCCGGAGTTCTCGCGGCCGCGCGCCCACCGAAGTGCATCCCTCAGCCCTCCTCGCAGTCGAGGCAATGGCTGACCGCCTCACAGCAGAAAACGATGACCAGACAAGATATCTTCGAAAAGTACGCCTGGGTTCAAAAGCAAGGAGGAAGTGCCAATGGATTCTTTCCCCAGCCTGGGAAGACTTATCATCGGCCCCGGGCCGAGGGGCTGGAAGATAGTAGCGGCGTTGCACCTTTCCTACGCCCCGCGATCCGTGCTGCCCCTTCCTCTCGAGGTCAGCTTTCGGGCCAGAAAGGGTCCACCGCCATATGTCTGCGGCATCCCTCCATACCGGTTGCGCTGTCCAAGTTAATGCCGTTGGACCCTTCCTCATGCTCCCGGCTCTCGAACTCGGGTTTTGAGCTTGGGCCCTTCCCTCGGTTTGTAGAGTGTGCCTTCATCCGCCGGAACCTCCTCCGATGATAGTTGCCTCGCCGCTGCAGCAGAATCTCCCTTTATCTACCGATAGGCGTATCCGCACATTGGCCTCCCCAAAGATAAGAGTGTCTCCGCCAGCCCTCGATCTCCTGCTGAGTAGTCGATGCCCCAGGTTTTCCCGGTGCTACTGGCACGGGAGCTCGCCGCATTCAAGACCCCCTGCTTCCCGGAGCAGAGGACAAATTGAGGATGTCATTTGGTAAAAATGTACCCTCATTATTTTACCCATTTGCTATCGGGAGATGCCGATCGGTGGATCGGTAGCTTTATACCGCCATGCTCGACAGATATCTCCGTGATTCTTATGTCTCCTGCCTCCCGGCCTGGCTCGCCTCCCCTAGCCAGTCAGTCTCTATGGATCTCAGAGATGGTGCCTGGCCGGCCGCGGCCGTGGCTGGCCTCAGCTGGTGACCCCATCTGTGATTTGATCCCGGCCCCACGGGCATCAAGTAGCGTGCTAAGTCTATAATAACAGAGGGTTCCCTACTTCGTTGATTGACCTAATGCATGAAGAGGGCAAGGGTCAGCCCGAGGTACTCCAGCCATTAGCTGTGTCTACGTGTCAAAAATCTCGTGGGCATGGTCCCTAGTCCTGGTCCCATAGCCGCTTCTTGCCTCCCGGGATCCCCGCCAGCCTCCTCGGCACCCAAGGCTCAGGTGTCTCATGAAACTGGACCCTCCCTAGGAGGTGCCCATCCCTCCCAAGGCAGCAGGATCACTGGGTCATATTGGCACACATAACAACCTGGGTAGTAGTGCCCCATTGTGTTGCGCAAAGGACCAAACAAAGGACCCTAAACACAGAAGGCCTGATCCACCAGCTGGGACATGGCTCAAGATTATAATCATCCCCGTTAAAGCCACCATTGAGTTATGAAAAGGAAATGGCTTAAAGACCAGTTGATACCCAACCTGTTCAAACAGAATTAAGAACCGGTTTGCCACCCATGCACCTTGGTCAGACAGGTCTGGTGTTCCGAAAGGAACCCTACCATGAAGTGCAACCACAAAATAAAGCAAGTAAACACTATATGTACCTGTTGAACTGATGACCTGTATTCTGAACCATGATTTCATGGCCATTATTTTAATAATTTTGAACATTTGAGGAATTTGAAAATATGGGCCATCTTACAGAATTTAACCCATCTGAGGAACCATTGATAAACCTGTGCCAAGATTAGTAGGGCAGATGAACCAGACGCAGAGGCCAGCTGGTTATCTCAATCAACCTACCATTTTGTCAGAACATGATCAGTGCCTCGTAGATATGCCATGAACTCCACCACAATTAGTATCCCATTTCATACATGATTTTGTAGGAAAACTAACTTAAGAGAAATGATAATTAGAAAATCTTGAATTTACAAAATCTGAGCCTAGGCCCTCCTGCTGACCTCCATGGTCCCGAGGGAGGGTTACCTGGGTGATGGACAGGCTGAGAGGCCTCCCAAGAGCCTGACCACTGTGAGGCCTCATGTGAGCCAGAGGGTTACCCTGCAACTTATCCGGAATCATCAGAAACCCTATCGGTTGAGATCTCGCACACCGAAGTGTCAACTCCTCAAACACCCTTGAGGTATTGTCGTACTGTGGTGAACCCTTCCGGGTTTTTCCCGCCCAGGTGGGCTGAATGGTTTTTCTTTTAGTCAGTCAGCTTCACCACGACAAGTTAGCCCACCTCCTCATTACTACTGTGTGACGGCACCTTGCATGCACCAGCCTTTGAGAACCCTGCAATGTCTGCCTCCCACTTTGCTTCACCACTGCGGTCCTACCACTTAGGTGGTGGGGGTGGCCTCAGGCTGGATCCCCATGGTCTCCTCTCTTCTCCCACCGCGCCCTTCTTCCTACGGGTTTTGAATAATGAACTGCAGGCCTGGCTGCTCTTCTCTTTCTCAGCCCCACCTCCTCTCCTCCCCTTTCAGCCCTCTCCTTCAAGCCTCCCCGGCTTCTTCCCCGCTCACTCTGCATTTCTTTCCTTCTGGCACCCACCTGGCTGGGCCTGCCTCCCTCCACTCTGGTCACAACCCTCCCTTCTTCTCCCACCCCAAGGTCCAGGGATAGTCCTGGGAGGCCCACTGGGACCTCCCAGAGGCTCACCCTGAGGGCCCTGATCTCGACAGGAAAGGGATTACTTGTCTCAGTTTCCCATAAGCTCACTTTGGTACAAGATCTTATATTTGGAAGGTCGGGAAGAGAAGGAGAAGGGAGGAGAAATATATGTCGTGATATTTAAAAGGAGGGTCCCCTGGGCCTCCTGCACTATATCACCTCATTTACAGCCCCTCACAATTATAAGATATTAATTAATTATTAATTATTCATTAGCAAAGCGGCGGGGTTGTCGTGGTGAGCAAACTCCCGTAACTTGACACCATCTTCTAACCAAAGGTCAGATCTTTCACCCTAGATTTTTTTCTGCGTTCTTTTTGTTTCCGCTAATTTTTTTCTTCTTCTTCCGCTTTGGCCACTCTTCTTCCAGTCAGACAGCCCATCCGCAAAAGCGCCTGGGCTTACGGAGCTCGCAACCAGTTTAGATGGATCATCATGCTTATAAGGCCTCGATGCCGCAGCAGATTGGCGCCCCAGTGCCCTGCTTGGCTCTAAGGAACTATTGCTCATGTGATTTAGTGCTCCTCATGGTTTGCACCAAAGGTGGATCATAGGTGTTTAATGGCTATGGGGAGATGGCTGTTTTATTTATTCTGTTTGAATCGCATTACTGGCGAGGGTGAACATCGCCCAGCCTTTTGATCACCAAAGGTTCAAAGTCACAAGCTGTAGGTGATGTCAAATCTCATTTTTATTGGTGCGCCCCTTCTGATTGTTCATAATAATAGGGACAGCAAGGTGAAAAATCATGTCTGGGCCCATCCGCAACCATTCAAGAGAACATGGCCAGCCCGCATCCCGCCATTGACTTATGCATCCCTTATCCAGATGGTCGGGTTTGACGGCTGGCGGGCAACCATCTCCCAAAATATGTACGATATATAGCTTTTCTTTCAAACTATAAGTTTTCATATTTATCCTTAAAGTCAGTCAATCTCAAAAAGTTTTCCAAATTGAAGAATGGCAGAGTCTGCAAAACCCACCAAACACAGATCATAAGGTTCTGCTGGAAAGCTCGATTTGACGCCTGGACTGTGCCACCATGCGCTGCAGAAATGTCTTTCGTCCAAGAACCTCTCGATAAGAACGATCAGCCCTTTCTCCAAAAGTATCAGTGGTCTAGTAAACTGGAAAAACAAAATACTCAGGCTGCATTCTGCAGAAACCTCACATCTGAACAGAATAGAAATTCTAGTAGATCTTGTCAAATGATGTTGCCAAAGAGAAAACTATTATTATTTGATTATTTATCGAATAGTCATCACACAACACAGTCTTTCATTTGAAGATGTGCAGGGCGCTTGAAATGAGGTGATACATTTGATTTATACTCAGATCAAGAGTATTTTGCATACAGCATTCTAGATAAGGCGATTTGTTTCTAACAGTAAACTGTGTTGACTAGGGCCACAATCCCACAGGAATCATATATTTATATATGAGCTTATTTTCATGATAAGTAACCACTGCCTCCAACTGAGCTCAAATGTATAGAACTGATCACCTTAAAGGAGACTGCACAATTAATGAAGAAGGATCACAATATTAGAGATCATTAAATAGATTATATATCAAATGAGAATATACTAACAGCAACTTTATACATACAAAATCACCCATCCATCCACACAGGCATAACATGTGGTGTCACCCATCTGCCAAAGTTACAG
Organism: Isoetes taiwanensis; assembly: GCA_021234155.1. Classification (NCBI taxonomy): domain Eukaryota; kingdom Viridiplantae; phylum Streptophyta; class Lycopodiopsida; order Isoetales; family Isoetaceae; genus Isoetes; species Isoetes taiwanensis. The sequence goes on along the minus strand of JAJEKV010000054.1, from coordinate 2,028,178 downwards.
TTGGCTTGTAATATTTTGATAAGTAACTATTCATATGAGAGCCAAAGTGCTGATAGCCAGCAGAAGAGGATACTGCCAACGACTTACCAAAGTATGGCTAACAACTTATAATATAATCAAAGATGAACAAAACCAAATGCAAAAAGACAGATAGGGTTCTCTAACCAACACCTAAATAAATGTTGGGCATCAATTAACGCTGGCTTTTTGCCTTACAGAAAAATAAAAATAATTAGTGACGCAGAGTGTTTTTAAGGTGCACTTAGCAGAGGATAAGTTGAAACATGCATTGCAATTTTAGAGCACCAACCGATGATTTATATATTCAATGACGTTATTTAGAGCGAATGGAACGAATGGAGACATTTCCACCTCCTCCCAATTAAAAATACATTTAGTTGTAACGGCGCAGGAACGAATCCAGTATTCGGCATCACTATTTTTATCCCTTTGTAATAGAAATTCACGAAAGACAGCAATTGAACAATTTCAACAATGAACTTTATGTAGTTTATTGAATTGTTTCAAAGAACTGTGGCACCACACAGTTGAAGTCGTGAAGAGGCCAACGGCATAATGATATTATCCTGAATTTTCTGATCTTCCGTAATGGCCTCAAGTGCAACGTCTCCAGAATCACAATCAGATTAAATGATTCTGGACCCATCTAGAATTTAAGACACCCAGTCTGATTGACTCTCAATCCAATACCTAGCCTGAATCTCCCACCACCTTTCCATATGAAATGTCATCTGAATTCCCAGTGAACATGGTTAGATCATTTCCATATCACAGTCTCAATGAACTGATATTCCATCGTACCAGTGATCACTCCCCAAAGTAAATAGAATGCCCCTGAGGCCCAAAGAACTGTCCTGCCAAAGAACTGATCTGACTCCTGAGACCTTACCAGCCTCTGGCTCCTGAGAACAAGGTACCATCAGCCAACCAGCATTAATTTAGAAAACGACATAAACCAATGTGTGTGCATTAGATAAACTAAGCTCCACCTGTGGCCTGCAGAGGCACTCTGACCGGCCAGCACCAGCCGCGAAGGAATGAACACAGCTTGACTCCATCCCTCCTGTAAAAGGGCTTGCATGGCTGACTGTACTCCCAGATCAGCCCGACACGCAGTAATCCCATGGCATCACCGCATTTCCCGGGATCTCCAGCCCAGTTATCCCCGTCCGATGAGGCAAAGTGTAGTGAAGCTGCATCTCCTTTCCCAGGCTCCTGAGGCTGTGATGCGAGAATCAAAGGAAGTTACCCATCTGTACCCGATCGTGAATCAACCCCCAAATGAGCCAGCTTGTAATACTGCAAATGCCTCTCCTGTGAGGCAAGCAACACCATTGCCCTGTGGAGGTGTTTCCAACGCATGCCTCGCCCAGTTAATGAAGGACCAACCAAGGGCCGGCCTGGGATCCCGGTTCACTTGTGATCCTCCCTCCACTTTCAGCCTCTGTGCTCGAGCCAACAGCCTCAATAGGCCTGTGCTCCTGCATGTGCCGGCAAATCATTAGAACTATGATCATCAGGAACATACTTACAAGGTATGGCTCTAGGTCTCTCACTCCCCTTCCCAATACAAAGAGGAGCAAACCATGATCAACCACATCACACAATCATCACATCATGAGAATAATTTATAAGAACATTCAACTTGACCAGCGGCAAATCAACGGTCAGCTTAGGGTTCCTCGGAATAGGGGGTCCAAGATGTTGTGCCTATGGCCCCGAGACGACTCCCTATCAGACACAGTCATCAGGCACAATTCGGAATGCAAGTAATCCTGGTTTAGAGCTATCACAACCACTTACTTGTGCCAATGGATGTAAATTGAAACGAAGCATACCAAAACACCCAACAATGTTGGGTAACAATTAACGCCATGCTTTTGTTTTTGCTGCATCTAGAAAATGTATCAATTAGCATCATGCTTTTGCTTTACAGCACCGCATACAAAATGATGTATGATGTGTTTGAACACATTGCTCACCGGAGCAATCAACTCGATGATTTATGGTTCAATGACGTTATTTGATGAATTCTGAAATTTGAATGAGACATCACCCTCCTGCAATTGAAGGCATTTCAAGCTATATCACTTACAACACCTATATGAACGAAAGAATCCAACAAAGATATTCTGGCACTGCTCATTTTTTATCCTTGTATGTAGAAATTACGAAAAGAGTATGATGTTAAATTATCATCGCACAATTCTCTCATCAAATTTAGAACTTCTTTTATAGGTTCTAAAATTATGCTCAAGAATCATAACCATTACTTAGTTAATGTATATATTAACTCATATTATTTGATATTATCTTTAATTGAATTTTCCCAATGGTTCAAGTGCAATTTATGAATTTTGTTTCATTTTTCACCCGGCCCGATTGGCATGATTCTTCGACCCATTTTAGTGAAATTTGATGTGTGTATGCATACTCACCTAAATTTACTAGGAAGGTTCATTTGACTTCAATCTTAGTCTAACACTTAGCCTACCGAATTCCACTACCTAGGAGAAAATTTTTCCCCATCATGGCTCGTATTGGTGGAAACAAGCCTATTCCACACCCCATAGGCCTGTTAGACTACTATGGTTATGGTCGCGCTAGTTCCTAACAACCAAGAACATCGCCTCGATACTAACAGGACGGTCCTCGCTAAACAAACATATTACCAAACAGATAATTCTAGAAATCCCATCCTACCAAAGAACCGTGATGGGCTCCTCATCCACCCCAGACTCGGGAGGTGACTTAGTGCTGGGAGGGGAACACCTAAGGTGTCTCAAGGCCACCCATGGGCTCCTATAACAAATGAAGCCGATAACACGAATCGTTATATTAAACATATACAAATACTACCTGAGGGTAGTGCATCGCATTACAAACCAATGCAAAGATGATAATCACGAACCATAAAAACAAGGAAGCTCCTACCCCGACCAAGGGGTGACCTGACCTCAGGCTCCTCAAGATAGAGTGCACGAGTCATGGCGATGGCGAGGGTCGGCATAGAACAATGGCCAGGGTTGACCTTTCACTCCATCCGCCTCCCCGTATACTTTGTGCATGGCCAGATCGCTCCGACAGACTCCCCGCCTTCCTGACACGCAACCCATGGCATCACCCACGGGATCACTCCAGTTGCATCCTCCCTCGGTCCGATGAGGTGAAGGGTTGCATCTCCCTCCAGGTCTAGAGAAAGTTGTATACAGGAGAATCGTGGCGACAATACCCATCTTCGTAATCTGACCAACCCCCAAAGAGAGAGAGCCAAGCCAACACTTGCAGCCCCGTAGAGTGGCAACACCATTGCCCTGTGGAGGTGGGACCCATGCTCGCCCATACCTAAGTGACCCACCATGCAAGCCTGTTAGCCTACTATGGGATCCTCAAGCCCCACTGTAAGGGTGGATCCTCCCTCCACTTCCCTCCAGCCCTGCTATCCAGGCCGAGTCATAACATAGCCTCATTAGCCCGGTGGCTCCTATGCACAGTAACTAATAGAACTATGTGACCACTTAGAACATACATATGGCCCCTAGGTCTCTACCCCTTCCCAATACAAGAGGAGCAACCATGATCAACCAACATCACATAATCATCACATCATGAGAATAATCATAAGAAGAACATCTTAACCTAATCATACAACTAATCAGCTTAGGTTCCTCGATTAGGGTTCAAGATGTCAATATGGGTTCCAGGATATTCTACTCTAGACACAAAATACTAGCACAACCGAATGCTAATCCTGCATGAGCTAATGCTAACCAGCCATCCCACATACCGCCTCCTCGACAAGCCTCCCTCCAGACCGGGCGCCCATAGTCCTCGACCACAAGTCACTGCTCCTCCTCCAAGAACGGGTCTACTGGCCGCTGCATCACTATGCCACACGGAACGATGTTCGAAACGGGGGTTTCGAACGAAAGGGTGAGTCTCCGCAGTGCTAGGGCTGAAAGTCTAGGTTAGGTTTAAGCTCATATAAGCTAGTCCACACCCAGGGATGCCACGTGGCACCAATCTGGTGAGTCCCGTGGTGGCGGTGCCCCAACAGTTAAGGCCACGTGATAATGGCTTAATCTTGGTGGGCTGTTATGGGGAATAAATCTCTAGCCATGCCCCTACACAATCTACAGGTATGCCAAGGCCATGGAAGATAGACTTAGTATGAAGATTCGATCCGTGAAATGGCGTCGTATTTGCGATACCGAACGGGCCAAGTCAAGATGTAGATGTCCGGAGAGACGTCCCTACCCCTACTTGCCGAACCGGGAGATGCAACCGTGAATAGCCCCTTGCCGGTGCATCCCATGTATACAACAGTCCCAACACCTCTCGCCCCACTCTGGCAAGGGCGGATGGAGTGACAAACCCCGACATGTTCTTATGCCAAACTAAATCCACGGCCAGCGAATTCTGCCCCAGAACGAACTTTATGTACCCAAGCCAGCTACCATCCTTTCGAGTCTCGAGCCTTGGGGTAGACCCTAAGTGTATGATGTCGATCGCCGTTTAAGCAGATGTTGATGCACCACCCTTCAAGGTGGATATGGTTATGTTTATAATCGACATGGGCGTTTACGCCCAGCCTAGGTAGGCCCCGAGGGAGACGGGTAAAATGACCCTTCACTCTTCCCAATCGAACCCGCCACGGCCGGTAAAGGTCAGCGTGGAGGGCCCCGCATCGCATGGCCGGGTATGGGATGAACTCCTCGCTTTCTTGTATACGTGAGTGCACCGTATGCGAGTAGGGGATTTTCGAAGCAGTCCAACGATCTTGTTGTGGTTGCGCAAATGATCATATTTTCCGGAAAATTGCCTCTCTCTGCTCAATGTCGCTAGCTGCCGCTAGTATCCTCTAATTCGCTGCCATCTTCTCATACCCATCGACACTCATTCTTTTGCTTAATATTCTTCGTAGCGGTTAGGTCTGACTTCCCCTCTCATTCTCCAATTGGGCCCGAATACATAAGCTCATTCACGGGCCCACCATGCGCTATCCCCGCCCACTCCAAAAGTCGATAGCGTTAACAATGTGTATGTAATGGTATTGGGGCTCACCACAAGGCCCCACCTCGGCTATCTCCGACAGCTTAATCCTCTTGGTGCTGCCACTACCGCCTCCTTGCCTCCATTTCTACTCCCATAATTCTATGTGCACCGCTCACAAGCTCATTATAGTATACTTGTCACAAGCAAAACTCTTACCCGAACTTACTATCAGGGGGTAGGTGTCCCTCTTCTACTCTGGATGATGCCGCCTCCACCGCTTTTGTTCAAGACCACGCCAATTCATGAGCTTTACTTACCTCCTTATTGGGCCAATCCTTACCTCGACACGGTGCACTCACCGTGATACAAACAGAGTTCATCCCCATACCAGCTCCATGTCGATATGTGGCTCCCTCCACATCACACTGCAACCGCGGACGGGTTCCGGGAAGCAAGAGGAAGGTCATTTTACCCCGCCTCCCAGTGGCCTACCAGTCAAGCGAAACACACAAGCGTAAGAGAAATATAACCACATATCCACCGTGGACGGTGGTGCATCAACATCCGTATAAACAATGATCATGATCATACATAGGGGTCCTACCCAAGTGGCCTGCACTGGCGATGATCGACGCTTGGGTCTCCGTAGTTCATCGCAGACAAAATTAAGGCAATGGATTTGGTCAACATAAGAACATGGCATAGGGTTGTCCACTCCATCCGCCTCTCCGCATAATTTTGCGCAGTAGGCTTGGGAAGTGTTGTAATCTGGACCGTAGTCTGCCTTGGATGCATAGCCGTAGGGGCTGGCTCCCTCGGTTGCATCCCTAGTCTGGCTAAAGGTAGGATCTCTCCTCCGTAGATCTACATACGACTACAGGACTAGAGAAAATACCTTATTCGACTTGAACCCAATGGAGAGTGACGATCACCCACCTGCAAATGAGCCCATGCCTCGCCCACACGTGCTAAAGGGTGCTTCATTGTGACCTAGTCCACAAAGGATCCCCAGAGACTTTTACACACACCGTAGAGGGATCGCTCAAGAGTCGAACACGAACCTCTCAGGCTGGCCTCAACCTTCACCCACAACCAGTGTGGCTCCAGGCATGTATCAAATCTAAGCAAAGGAGAGGCCAATCTAGAGCATCTACTACCAAGCTTTCAGGTCTCTACCCCTTCCCAATACAAGGAGTTCATAGAGCATACATCATCCATATATATAATAGTCACAGAAGAATTAAAGAACTATATCTAATCTATATCATAGAGTTAGGTTCTTTTAGTTAGAGTCCGGTATCTGGAGATCTAGAGGTCAAGCATGGCAATTTAATAGGCTGCTTCATCGATTCTATGGACCTAAATATGGTTTAAGCTATTAAATTGCCCAACACCTGATCCTTGAGTTGCTCCTCCGACCTCGAGTTCGACCATCCCGAACCCGCTCGAATCAAGGTGAAAACTAATGATGCAATTCTCGTGACAGAAGTTCAGGAGATTTTTGCGGCTCTTGGAGCAAATGCAAAACAGCTCTAAACCCTAGGAAATGAAAAATGCGTTAGCCCTAAATAGACAAGTGGGTTGGAGCTTAGGGTTTCCAATTATCCCCCTTAGGCATGTGGGATAATTGGGAATGGGCCCACTTGCCCTTTAACGGCCAGGGTGGGCAAAATGCCCATACGGAAAGGTGTGCACCTTAATGTTTCAGTATTGATTGGCAACGTGCACATTAATGATAAAAATTTGGCCATTACTCCAAAGGTTGTCCCCCAGGGCTGCACCTGGCACCCGGCTGGGCTAACGGCCAAGTACACGCCGGGCCTGAGTGAGCGTGGCACGCTGCGGATTTAGGCAAGACAAGATACGGCCCCGACCGTGACATCAGGCCGGAACGGGCCACATTCTCCCCACCTTTGAACAGATGTTGTCCGGTGAGCATCGCGGGTCTCCCCACCTTGGATCTTCCTAACCCGCAATCAACCATATATATGATGTACCACTACTATAATACTTACACACATTTATTAAGATTACCTTAAGGTAATATTTTTGTAGTTCATTATTACGCCACTATATTATGGAATAACTTATCAATTCATAACATCATTAAACAAGTTACCCACACTTCACTTATCACGACAATTTAGTTTATCAAAATTTTAAACTCAACGCTCTTCGAGGTATTTTTCATTCCTCACAGAACACATTCCAACAAAATTTGTGCCAGGTGCTCCCGTAGCTCGACCTCCCTGCCACGGGAGCGCCCATTGGTCAATAAGCAGTCGAACACCACGCTAGTTCCATTCTTTAATTGACACAAAATTTCTTGGGTTACATGGCATCACCCCCACTCCATCTACATGGATGCATGGCTAACTCCTGCTGTGAGGGAAGAGGGTATGAATCTTCCATTATGGTTTGAGACAAAGACCCATATGCCCATATGCCGCTCATGCCTATTAGTTTCGCCCGTGAAGATGTGGAGGATATCCTTCCCGTGATATGGAGCGTGAAGGATAAATTCCTCCTATCAAAGCATATATGGGCTACAGTTTCCTCCTATCAATGCATCTCTCTCCATGACCTTTCGAGGTCGCCTACTTCCATGGACAAGTAGATCTTCTAATCTACCTTCCACCATCGAAGCGCCGAAACGTGCCGGTCATGCCTACATTGACATTACACTACTTCAGAGATCACCATAGTGGTCTCTTTAATATCGGTAACAACAAGATGTAACTCATACCTAGCATAGGTTGCATGTGAGATTAATCTTAACTACATATAGAATTAATCTTTTATCAATCGACCGCCTCGAGCCGATTTCTTCGAGATGACCTTTGTCGCTGTTCGCCGAACTCGCACGCTTAATAGATCCTTCTTGAGTACCCACGTCGCGTCTTCCACTGGCAAGTGTTTCCACTTAACCAAACATTGGAGAAAGTCCTGATCTCCTTGTTTTATTGAAAGCTTTATTTCAAGAATCAACCTGAACCATTTCCATGCCTCCGCCATGCTCCCAATAACGTTGGAGTGTCCAAGACTTCGGGTCTGGATTGGGGGTGCTTCTTCAATAAACCCACGTGGAAGACTTCACCTCAAGTGCTCGGCAAATCTAACTTGTAGGCTTGATTACCACCCTTGACTATTCCCGAAGGTCCAAATCTCCTTAATCTTGGAAAGCAAGCTCTTTGCAATTCCGATCCCGAGAGCTTTGGCTTTTGACCTTGATCTTGGAGCCATACATCCTCCAACTTGAACCTCCTCGAATCACCGATGTTGGCTTCTGCAATGCCCTTTGCTCCACCCTGTTGCTTAGAAGATATCCCCGAACTTCTTCACCAAATTTGATGCTCCGCCCCAACATCCGGGTCACAAACTTACCTTTTGATTACCCGACTGTGCCATGTCCTGAGTTAGGCATTGATAGTCAGAATTGATCAAGTAAACGGCACATTTGGGATGATTCCCGCTTTGGTGCGTACATGCAACCCATCAAGGAATAAATTCCTCCCACATACCTTGCTTTATTCCGACATAGTTTCGTAGTGCGTCCCTCCAAACTTTGGTCCGCCTCCGCTTGGCCATCCGTCTCGAGGATGATATGCCGTGGCTCGCTGATAGCTTCGTTCGAATTGTCGCAAGAAAGAGGTCTTGCCAAAAGGTACTCATAAACTTCTATCCTCGCCGGGAGATAATCTCCCTTGGCATGCCGCGTGTGAAGCTCAAGATCTCGGTGTGAAGAGTCGATTCATACCGTGTCTGGAACCCGAAGGCACAAAATGCCATCTTCGGCTAACCTGCCCACTCATCACGCTCATCAAGGTATCCTTCCTCTTACTGCCCTTAAGCCTGCAGGAACGATGTCATCACCTCCCCAATTTAGCGCTTACACTTAATGGCTCCAATGCCCTCGAATTCGTCGTCCGCCATTCCAGCATAATGACATTCCCTTGATGTGAAAGGAAATACCCCGCTTTATTCCGCTACTAATAAATTGCTAAGAATTTTAAATACATGTCTCACATCCCTATGGCTGAAGCACAATAAGCAGCGGTCATGAGGACTGAATTTTACACCGATGATTCTTGCACGCATAACTTGTTCTTATGGTATAACAGTTGCCTTCCTCTGCACGTTTCAGCCCCCGCCTCCTTATCTCAGGCTCTTCCAGCCTCCCTAGAGAGTCAGTCTGCATACTTCCTGAAACCATATCCATTGGCAAGGACCTTCAATCTCTTTACCAAAGTCACGGAGAGTCAACTCTGTATTGCAATGCACTCTGAAGTTGCGGGATGCTCTGAAAGATCCGCTACCACATTGAGCTTCCCGCTTGTAGACTAGTATCAAAAGTCATATTCTTCTGGCGAATTCCATCCACCTCGTCAGTTGAGTGTGCTGGAAAGTGGAATACATACCGGAGGGGCTCATGATCCTCGATCCAATCGAACTTTCTTCCCCAAAAGGTAATGCCCGTACCTAATGCCCGACAACCCAAGTACCCTGATCGCAGGTAGCTGCCGCATCGCTTTTTCCTTCCTGGAATCACACGCTACCACACGCCTTCTTGCATGAGCACTGCACTGCAGCTTACTCTCGTGATCAAGCATATGTTTATCTTCTCCTGGGTCCCGCAGGTTAGGACCAGCGGTTGTTAAAGCCTTCAACAATTCAAACCCTCGCTTGGGGCTTCTGTGCCAATGCTCCAATCTTCACTTCTTCCGCCTCCCTGGGCCAAGTCCTGTTAGTGGGCCGCTATCTTAGCAAAGCTCTTCACAAACTTCTGTAGTACCGCCAGGGCCGAGAAACTTCCTGACTCACACACTCTTCTTCGTGACCACCACCCCAATCACTACTCAATCTTGGCAGGATCCGCCGGGGTTCCTCCACGATATCACATGACTCAGGTATTCCACCTTCCGCTATGCAAGTGACACTTCCGGCCAACTTGGCGTACAACCTGCGCTCTCAACTTCTCCAAAGACTCTCCTATGTGTTGTACTTGTTCTTTGAAGGGATCCCTACCACACCAAAATGTCGTCAAAGAATACTATCAAGCAAAGGTGTCCAAGAACTCCCTCGAAGATGTCGCTCATGAGTCTCATGAACGCTGTCATATCTGGAGCTTTCAAAGGCATTACTGTGTGAACCTGCTAGTGCCTATCCGGTCCCCAAAGCCATCTTATGGATATCTTCCTCCTTTATCCCTCGATCCGATGATAGCCCCGACTCTTAAGTCAATTTTGGAGAAGCAAGGCTTCCTTAGTGCCCATATCACGGTCACGAAAGCTATGCTATGGATCTTCCCTCTTTATCGATGCATTGATAGCGACCTTAAGTCAATTTTGGAGAAGACCTTTGCACCTTGGAGCTGATCCATCAAATCATCCGATCTGGGGAGCGCATACTTCTTGATGGTGTGCTTGTTCAACTGCCTGTAGTCTATGCACATCCTCAAGCTGCCATCCTTCTTCTTTACAAAGAGAATGGGTGCTCCAAATGGCGAGACGCTAGGTCTAATGAAGCCTAGGTCGAGCAACTCCTGCAGTTGCTTCTTTAGCTCCGTGAGCTCCTGCGTCGTCATTCTGTATGGGGCCTTACTTGTCGGCTTCATTCCTGGTTCGAGTGCTATCTCACACTCGACTCCCCTATAAGGAGGGAGCTGCTTGATCTCATCTGGAAAGAGATCATGGAACTCCGTGATCACGTTAGCTACCTGCTTAGGTAACTTGCTGAGCCCCTCATCCTCCTTACCTTCTTCTGGCTCCGGCTCTTGGATCTCAAGCTTGAAGATACAAGCTACCTGCTCACTCCTTAAGCACTTGAGCATCCATTTAGAAGACGTACACTGCATGATGGGAACAACTTCTTTACCTGTGATCTCAATGATCTTGCCGTCAGGCGTTGGGAAGGTCACCTTCCGCTTCCCACAATCGATGATGGCCCTTGCTGGTCCAAGATACTCCATTCCTATGATCAGGTCATACTTGCCAATGCCCATTACTTCTGCCCCCATCTGGATATTAATCCCCGGCAAGTCGATGTCGAAGTTAATTCTCTTGCCTGCCGTCTGTCTTACTGCTCCACTTGCTAAGACAACGGGCCTTGGCTTCGACTTTAGTGGTTTCAACTTCAACATTTCTACCACTCTGGGGGATGCAAAGTTATGGCTACTTCCTGAGTCTATCAGGACTATGAAAGACTTGGCCTTAGCCTTCCCTACTGTAGAAATTACCTTATAATCGCTCTCTGTTTGTTCTGTATCTATTGCGGCAAAGATATGACACTCACCCTGAATGTAGTCGCGGCCTGCCTCGCCGTCGTCGTCAGACAGAGTGTCCCAATCTCCCAACTCTGCTAGTGCTACACTCATGACGTAGGGACAGTTCGCTGTCCTATGGCCTGGCTGGAAGCACCCGAAGCAAAGCTGTTTTTCTATGCATTCCTGCCTCTTTTCCTTGGGCATAGCCTGCAAAAAGGATCGCACTGCTTTGGAGTAGTTTGACCCCTCCTGCTTGTCCTTGAAGGACACCTGCTTCTTCTCCTGCTGCTTCCCCTGGTTGCCACCATATGGGGCTCTAGCTAGACCTGGGCTGGCTGCCCTAGGGCTATAACTCCCTGTTGCCTTGCCTTTGTCCTGATAATACTGCTGCCTCTGCCCGCTATTCTGAGGCCCCGTTCCTTGCAAGCTTATTGCCTTGGACTCTGCTTCTGATACTGTCTTAGGGTTTATTGCCCTTACAAGCTTGCGGATCTCATCATTCAGCCCCTCAGTATAGCTCTCCACTACATGCTTTTCACCCAACTTTGGCACATAAGGCCTTAGCCTCATGAATTCCTCTGTATATTTCTGTACTGATTTGTTTCCCTGTTGCAACCTATAGAACTGCTGCATCATGCTGGACTTGTGCTCTCTTGGGACGTAATGGCGCTTGAAGGCTTTAGCAAACTTCCTGAACCTGCAAGCATCCCTGCTCAAGCCATGGGCCTTTGCATACCCCTTCTACCATATCCGTGCTGCTCCTTTCAGGTTGGCTGTTGCCACCCTGCCTTTATCCTTGTCCTTCATACCATAAGCGTTGCCATATTCACTCATCTCATCGAGTAAACCTCTGCCTCCATGCGACGCGCGTTCTCGCTGAGAATTGCTCGAGAGCTTCTGGCCTTCAAACATTTCCCAATGCGAGGTCTACTTTCTTACGGTAATCGAGGTTCTTGTGTCCCTTTGTCGTCCATCACGTGGTATCCCTCGCCTTCCATCTGCGGTGTTCCTCGCCTTCCATCTGTTAGGTCCACAGGCACGCTCTTCCTCTTCCTCGGTCGGTCCGAATCGGAGCTTGAGTCGGAGGATTCCGAGCTGGAGGACCTCCTTCTCTTGCTCCTCTTCTTGTGCCTTCCTGTTTTCCGAGCTGATGCTTGTGGCAACTGAGTGTTGCCCACCGAACCCACTCCTGTTTGTGCGGCCAGCAAAGCCTTTATCTGCTCAAGGTCTGTCCTCATCTGTGATATTTCCTTTTCTGGGGTCATGGGTCCAAATTCCTCATACAGGTTCCTTGCCGGGGGTGGCCTGGGCGGACTCTGTTCTTCCATATGGTCTCGGCGTTGTCGTTCCTGTTTGGGGTCTGGGTTCGGGAACGCCTGCAAGACAGCCCTCTGTGAGGACCCTTGGATCTAACAGGAGAATCCGGGGGACTATGTCACGCGGGATTTGCGAGAAAAGAACAAGAAGAAGAAAACAGAACAAAAGAGAACAATGAGAGGAAAATGATAAGTTTTCTTGATATCAATGATGAACATACATGAGCTCTCGCAATCGAGAGAAGACTGAAGAGAGACAAGACTCAAAACTCATCTAAAACTCATGTGCTAGCTCTACTCATATATATAGTACAATGGCCTTTGGCCCAATATAGACACTCTGACTGATCTCGGTGCCGACTCCTGGAAGGAGGCCTGATTTGCAGGAATGTTGGCGGTGCCTCTTGAAGTGCCTAGAATCACGCTGACGCTGACACAGGCGGTGACGGGTCATCACTTGTCGCGGCGCCTCTTGGTAGCAGACCCAGGCTTTGACTGCGTGGTCTGCTGCTTGGTCTTTTGCTGGGCCTTGGATGACTGACCCGTGCCTGTCTGTGGATCCTTGGACTTGACTTGGTCCGTCGTATGCATGAATAGTCCTGTACCAGGAGGCACAGGACTAACACTCCCCCCCACCAAACGACACTCCGGGTGAAGAAAAGGAGGGAGTGTCTCTGAGGGCGGGAAGCCATCAGTCTGAAAGTGATCCTCACGGGAGTGAGGACGGGCACCATTATGGTAAGTGCCAATGAGATCCTGGCGTATTTGAAGAGCAGGAGGAGTGTTGAGCCCAAGGGCAGGATCGGCGTCAATGAGAAAATGAGAGCGCACCATGTCTTCAAAGGGCGATGGGCTTCAAAGAAACAAACCGCACTCCATGAGAAGGCAGGTCCGAGACCAAAGGCAATCGATGCCGCATTCGGATTGCAAAGAAAAGATGGGACGCCGATTTAAAAGAGCTGACCAGATGCATTTGAGAGCAGCACGTAAACCCCGCTTTGACGGTTGGCAGAAGGATCTGGTGAGGTGGCGGCATTCTGCAAGAAGGTGTCAAGACCATGAAGAGCATCATCAGGGCGTTGCCAACCACGCTCATTGGGAATATATATCCAATTAGTAGTGTTATCAAGGGTGGCACCATCCTCCCAATTGAGCGGGCGACAAAACGGGATCCCAATCGAGATCCGTCCGAGATCCGAGGGCGAGTCCATCCAAAGATGGCCATCCATGACCTTGGTCCAAAAGGGGAGACGCCAATCGAGGTGAGGAACCCGGGGCGGGAGGGACACCCGGGGAAGCATAGGGAGAGGGACCATGCCCGTGGGCGTGGGGCTGCTAAGCCTTGCTCCCCCGAATTCACCTGACAACAAGAGCCGGATCAAGAGCTTTGCACCAATGGTCCCAGACAGAAGCAGGGAGCTGAGAATTTACCGGAGGGCTATCCCAACCCGTGGGGACTGTCTTGCTATCCAGAAGAGCACGCAGTTGATTGTAACCTGCGAGGTGCTGCATATAAACTTGTGCAAAGGGAAGATCCTCAGGATGTCCCGGATACTTCCTTATCATTGCGGCGCCTCGGCTTGCCGAGAGGCAAATGATGAGCGAAGCTCCGGCATGTACTCTTGATGAAGAGCATGTGTCCGATCATGATCGATGCATATAGGGGTTTATTATCCAAAAGCAACCATTGAAGTGTGGGATCACCACGAAAGTTCGATGTGGCCCATCTCGAAATTTGTCCCGTGTATCGGCCGATAGAAATCATGAAAAATGTACGCCATTGGCTGAACAACTCTGAAGGTGATCATATCCGGATCGTCACAGTGAATGAGATCAAAGACTAAAAGGGCACAGAATAAACCTTTGTCTTCAACAGAGAGGTCTGGCCAGATCCGAAGAAAATCTGCAGTGCGCAGGGGAACATCAACGGACCATCACCGTGATGCCACTTCGAAAGAAAGAGGTGGCGGCGGGCAACCACATAATCCAGATAACTGGAAGGAATAGGGAAGTCAACAGGCAGGTTGAGAGCAATGGTAACATAGCCTTCAAGTTTGGCCTGAGCCTCATCAGCAGACTGAATAGCCTGCTGTAGCTGTTGTTCGAGATCACGGATCCGGTTCTCCTTGTCTAATGTATATGGATCAGTTCCGACCCGCTTCTCGAAAGTTGTGACATGGGAGGAGGATGGCCCAGAACAATGGAGTCGAGCTTGGCAATCTCGCGTCATCAAGAACTTTCGTTTACGAGCCTCCGTAGTTTCGATCTTGGAGAGATGTGAGCTGAGAGGTTTGCGTGGAAAGCTGAGCTTCCAAAGAGGCAATTTGAGCGTCACGCGTTGTAAGGTCTTGAGCTTGAGTGTTGTAATGCCGAGAGAGCTCTGTATACAGCGTGTCCAGTTTGGCAATGTTTTTTTCCTTGTCAACCAAGAGAGTCTCTCTTGCCTTGACCTGCTCCGATAATTCTAATTGGTGCGCAAGGGATCCTCGGTTGGTAGCGAGTAATCTGATGTTGGGCAGCCTTGAGATCTTCACGGGCCTGTAAAAGAGCCTCGTGCTTGTCTTGAAGCTGGGTCTCCAGAGTATTCACTTGCGTGGTAGCAGCTTGAAGGTCACGGTGAACCGCGTCGGAGGCCTCCAGGGCCGTTTGAACCCCATTCATGAGAGCTTCTTGGGATTCTTGTATCTTGAGAGCAGCAGCTTGAACATCCTGCTGATACTGATACAAAAGCTGACGAGGGTGCTGTGGTGGAGGAGCCTGCTGTTGCCTTGTTTGCGATGTTTGTGAGACATGATGTGAACTGGAATGCTTTGATTCTGTAGCGGAGGAGGAGACAGTGACATGTGAGTGCGGAATTTTGACATGACCAGAAGAAGAAGGGCGTGAAGTGCCGACTTGGTGAGTCTGAGGAAGGGACCGCTGAGTGGAATCATGAGAATGAGGAGGTGTGGGAGGAAAGTAATGACAGATGAGGGCTTGAAGATGGCCTCCCACAGAAACTTCAGAGATAGAAGGGGTAGCCCGAAGACGGTCAACTTCTTGGAGAAGACGGTAGAATAACAATTGGGGCCAATCAATGTGGTGGTTGGAGCGAGTAGCAGTGATCACCATATTATAGAAAGGCTTATTGATATGGGTGTTCTTGATAGAATACCCAAGGAACTTAGCCCACGTAAACTTAACAAAAGTTTCATGGGGCTTGTCAATATTTGTCGAGCGATGCACGCTTGCTTGATAAGGGGAGCACCAAACTTAGTGACATCTAGATCCTGAATGGCAGACCAAGATAAACAAGGGGTTTGCAAAGGGATATGGAATACCTCGAGAAATTAGGTCTTTGGTCAGCGAAATGGTGGTGCCATCGACCAATCGTAGTGTATCCATGCGGCTGTTGACGATGTGCTTGAGAACCGCCTAACCGGTCCGGATTTGGAGCCTAAGTTCCATTTGTGAAAATTGTGAAAGCTTTTACGTGCTCGCGACTTCACACGATTCAAAGCAACAAGGGTTTCACCTGAAAGTGGGCCCAAGAAGGATACCGACTTAAAAGAGCCGGGTTCCCCGGGAGCGTAAGCTTGAAGTGTAGGAAATTTTGGGGCAGCCATGGCAAAGAGCTTCAGAAAAGAACGGTGATGCAAAGGCGGAGAGCGGAGAACGGAGGACGAAGGACGAAGGCGCAGAGAGACGAAAAGGTTTAGGGCGCGCAAATGGAGGCGAAGGGGTATGATGAGGGCGAAACTGTAACCGTTGATGGTTCCAGGTGTCGAAAGATGCCAAGGAGGGGATTGAGAGGCAAAAAATTTGGCTAAGTCCCCGAACAACAAAGGGAGAAGCAATGAACGGTAGAGATGAGGCGTGAGAGAATGATCGGATGTGACAGGTGGCCAAAGGACACACATTAATGTTCGACGGGTATGAAAAGAAGGAATGGCATTTAATGCTGGCAACTCAAGGTGGGATATCATTAAAACGAAGGTGTCAGAAGGTACCATGGCTAGATATGCGGCGGGAGAAAAGATTCCCCATTTAGTAACAGCCTTGCATTGCAACCACGTTGGCGAATTTTTTGATTGGTCCACGTCGACAGGGAGTTCCTCGGTTGGCTATATAAGAGAAGCAGAGGTTGAAGCGGAGACACCCGATGGCGCTCAGTATGTCTGCTTCTGGTTTGCATGACAAATGCACTATGCCTTCCAACTGCCTGGAGTGGATTACGTGCAAAATGGATTGTCTGGACCTCTGGCGGTGCCACAATCGTGGCATTGCTATGGACGGGTGGTGTGCTGGCATGGCTGAGCATGCCGATCCCCACACCAATGGGATGGAGGTGATTCTGCACCTGCGCTGGGACCCTGAGCACAACTGGTACCACATCCTGCGTATCACCTCTGCTCCGAACCCGGAGTAGAGGGTTTTTCTTCTTAGGACTTAGTAGATAGGGCTCTGAGCCCGTTTTTGTATATAGGGCAGTGCCCATAGCGGAAATAGCTGGGCTGTGCCCACATTTTGTAAAAAAATGCCACCTATAATATAAATATGCCGCTGGTTTAGTCACTATCTGTTGTGTTTGTGTCTGGAACTGCATCTGTTTGTTGATTTTCACTTTCTGTGGTATGAAATGTTTTGAGGCGAAAGCCATTAACCAGTGTAGGTAATGGAGTGCCATCTAATTCAGCCAGCTGGAAAACGCTGGGTTGAACCACTTGAGCAATTTGATAAGGGCCAAGCCATCGAAACTTGAGTTTACCCGGAAAATTTTTGTACCGAGAATCATAAAGAAGAACCAAATCTCCTTCCTTGAATGTTTTTGTCTTCAAACGTTTGTCATGTAAAGATTTTTGCAACCGTTGTCCATGAAGAACACGAATATAAGCATCCCTTCTAAGTTCATCCAACTGTTCCAATTGATAAACCCTTTCTTTGAGTGCAGCAGGCGGATTATGGGCAGTAGCCAGTTGAAAACGGAGAGTTGGGAGAATGTACTCAAAAGGCATGAGAGCTTCTTGACCATAAACCAATTTGAAAGGAGTGTGACCAGTAGCTATTTTGAAACAAGTATTGTAAGCCCAAAGAACAGTAGGAAGCTTGGTTTGCCAGTCAGTGCGAGAAGCGTCACAAATTTTCTTGAGAATGGTGACCAGAGTTTTGTTGGTGCTTTCTGCCAAACCATTCCCTTGAGGATAGTAAGGTGTGCTCTTGTGATGATGGATCAGGAGATAATCCGTCAGCTCCTTGATGGTATGATTGATAAAATGGACACCACGATCACTGACCAGCTCCGTGGGGCAGCCGAATCGTGTGATGATTTGTTGATAGATTACCTTGGCAGTGCTGGCTGCAGTGTTGTCTGGAAGTGCACAAGCTTCCGCCCATTTGGTAGCGTAGTCAGTGAGAACCAGAATGTAGCGGGCACGGGTGTGCCGCGCAGGAGGGTCGATGGGTCCCACAAAATCCATGCCCCATTTGTTGAAGGGAAGTGGCGTGGCAACCGGCGTCAAGGGTAGAGCGTCACGGGCCATGGGCCGTCCCACACGCTGGCAAGCATCACACGTGCGGGCGTGAGCGTGAGCGCCTTTGAAGAGCGTGGGCCAAAAATAACCAGCAAGAAGAATTTTTCGTGCCGTGGTGTCACCATGAAAATGACCACCACCGAGCCCTTCATGGGCTTCTCGAACAATATCGGGGACTTCATGAGGGAGAACACAGCGTCGAAGGACGGTATCCTTACCCTTTTTGTAAAGATGGCCTGCAACCATGGTATAGTCACGGACCTCGCGGAGAAATTGATGTCGGCCGGGATTGTCGCTTTTGGAGAGGCGTGGCCCCTCCGTTGGAAGAGCTGTGTGAGGAGATACTGCTGAAAATCGTGAAACCAATGTGGTGTTGCCGTGACCAGAAAGAGTTGAGCGTCAGGAAAGGTGTCTGAGACCCCAGTGGAGGGATCATCGGTGTGGATGCGTGAAAGATAATCTGGGACAACATGAGATTTGCCTGCCTTGTGAACAATTTCAAAAGGTGCAAATTCTTGCAGAAGGAGGACCCAACGAGCAATGCGGCCCGTGGGCGTGGATTTGTTGATCAAATAAAGGAGTGCTTGGTGGTCAACAAAGAATTTGATCTGACTGCCTAAAAGATAGTGACGGAAGCGTTGGACACAGAAAATTAAACCCAAGGCTTCACGCTCTGTGGCAGAGTAGTTGCGCCAGCCAATTGAGTTTCCTACCGGGCGAAGGGTTTGGTTTGTCGATTAGCGATCATATTCTTGAGAAAGAATAGCTCCAATAGTGAAGGCCGAGACATCGACATGAACATGAAAGGGCTTGTCCCATTGAGGAGGAACAAGAACCGGGGCCTGAGTAAGCAAGAGCTTCAACTGTTGGAAAGCAGCATCCGCCTGGGAATTCCAAGCCCAGGTGGATTCATCACCCGTGAGTTTATGAATGGGATCTGCAATGGCTGCGAGTCCAGGAATGAAAGTGGAGTAATAATTGACCTTACCCAAGAAAGAGCGTGTTTCCTTGATATTGGCTGGTGCTTGAGCCTTGAGCACACAACTGATTTTGGCAGGATCCGTGGTGATACCTGCTTTGCTGACCACATGGCCTAACAGAACACCTGAAGTGACGCAAAAGGTGCATTTCTCGGGATTGAGACTAATGCCGGACTCATCACATTTCTGAAAGACGAGTTCCAATTTATCCAAATGGTCAGCCATGGAACTGTAGGCAGAGAAGTCATCTTGAAAAATTTGCAAGAAGGGATTTTCCTTCATAAAATCATGAAAAACTGAGAGCATGATACGTTGAAACGTGGATGGAGAGTTTGATAATCCAAAAGGAACCACCTTGTAGGCAAAAGTGCCCCACGGGGTGGTGAAAGTAGTCTTGAGTTGATCAGATTCTTTGATGGAGATCTGATTGTAGCCAGAAAAACCATCCATGAAGGAGTACATCTCATGTCCAGCAACCTCTTCCAGAACCTGGTCTGTGAAGGGAAGTGGAAAATGATCACGCTCCGTGGCCTGATTGAGTTTTCGGTAGTCCACGCAAATGCGGATCTTACCATTGTGTTTGCGTGCAATGACGATGGGGCTCACCCATTCAGAATGTTTGACCTCATAGATCAAACCTGCAGCAAGGAGTTTGTCAATTTCCGCCTTGACGCGATCACGGTAATTGGGGTTGAGCCGGTACTGTCGTTGCTATACTGGACGTGCATCAGACTTGGTAGGAATGGTGAGTTCCCCCAAGGTTTTGTTGATCCCCCGAAGATCTCTGTAGCTCCAGGCGAAAATGTGTTTGAACTTTTGAAGAGCGTGGCGCCCCTGATTACGATAGGGTGTCGGAAGATTTGCGGCAATTCCGACGGTGATTATTGCCTACGTCCACAATCTCGACTTGAGTGTCCGAATATGGGGATAACTTCCGTGTCCCGGACAATGTGGCGGAGGTTGAAGCATAACAGGATCGTGGCACTCTGCGTGGTGAAAAAGAGAGGTTCTTTGAGTTTCATCAAGCGAGGTTGCTTCATGGCCGGCGTGTACATCTACGGGGCGGCGGGGAGATTCAACATCCGAAAAGTGATCAACACGTTGGATTCGATTGCAAGGAGCCAGGTAAGGGTCAAGCAAAGCAGCCACAGCCTGGTCCTGATCAAGAGTCATTTCTCCCCAAGGATCAGCATATTCGGGGTAGGATGACAGAGGCAGACTCGCAGGTGGAGCCTGAACTTGATAGATATTACGGGCGCCCTCGGATTGGTGTCCGAGAGAGAGGGTTCAAATTGTCGACGGAAATGATTTTGCCTGTTTCCAAGTCCATGGTGGCATTGAGGTGACCATCTGTGATGACTAACTGATCCGTCGCCCAGTAATGGATACTCTTGGCCTGGCGGAGAAAAGGTCTGCCGACCAACATTTCATAATCACCTGGATCTTCTCCAGCCTTCCAAACAATTCTAAGGGGAATCTGAGATCACCAATGTTGATGTGAAGAAGAGGCGTGACGCCTTGAGGTCTCGTGATATGGCCATTGGCCAATTTGATGTCATATGGGGCACGATAGAGTTGTTTGATGCCCATTTGTTTGTGGAGTTTATCCGTGATGAGATTGACCGCGCTACCTCCGTCAATTTGAACATGATTGACTTGTTGATTGCCCACCGTGGCATGTACCGTGGGAGTAGAGATAGCAACAGCCCCAACCAAAACAGTCGGGAGTGGTAACTGGTCCTTGAGAGCAGGACAGAGTTTCAAAATTGTGGCCAAACTTAAAGGAATTTTGATTTTTGCTAGCTCCTCTTGGAGTTCCAGAGGCACATGAGAAAAAGGATCTGCTGGATCCATAGGTGCGGGAGTGCGTGGTAAAGAAGCAGCAACTTCTTTGAGTAGGTCAACCTCTGCAGCTATATTTGGATATGTCTGAGAGCGTGGAGGTTGAGACGTGGAAGGTGCTTCTTGTCTTTGTTGAGCTCTAGTGGTGGCATGAACATTGCCTTCAGCAGCTTGCATGAGGTTCAAAATGCTTTGGCGAACTTTAGGCATAACATGCGGCATGAGTTTCTCCAAGTCAGGTGCAAAGTGAACCTTTTTTTCTTCTTCATGAGGAATGGTGTCGACGGCAAAAGCAGGTTGCGTGCCATTAGGAATAATGGTTAAGGGACGTGACGCCCTGGTCTGGCATGAAACCAAACCAACCCAATTTGATGGCTGGACTGGAGGATTAAGAGCCTGAAAAATTTCTTCTTGTGCTTGTTGATCCATCTGAGGTTGATTGGCAGGAGCTGGTTGATAAGCGTGGATTCTTGAGGCGCCGCGAGGTGGCTTCCGGAAACAGGACCGCGGGCCTTGTTTGCCATTAGCAATCCAGAGTTGGTAAGCCGTGAGGTGGACCGATGTGGTCTGATTTGTGCCAGGAAGCTGCACCTGAACTTGTGGAAGTTGAGGACACGCCGTGGTGGTATGACCCCATTCTTGACAGTGATAACACTGAGCTTTCGAAGGATCAAAAGGAGGACGTGTGTTGGGTCCCCGTTGTTGCTCCTGTTGCTGATAGAGTTGATTGGGTTGCACCTGCAATGGTGGCTGCTGATATTGCGATTGGTGCTGAGGTGTTGTTTGCACTTGATAAACCATCTTGTTGCGGAAAGGTGTAGGATGAGTGCGAGTGCACTCTTCCGTGGCATGATTGCACATGTTGCATATTTTACAATGAGGCGGGCCATTGGTGGAGTTGCACTCATTCGCCAAGTGGCCTTGATATTTGCAGATATGGCACCAGATCTGACTGCGCTACGGATTGGCGTGTTGAGGTTGAACAGCGATGCGGGAACCATGGCCGGGTGGAATGAAAGGGAGCTCCGAAGAGCCACGCCACGTGAGGAAACATTGACCGAAAGTGATTGACAAGATCGATAGCTTTGTTCCAAAGTCTTGGTAGCAGTATTCATCATGAGTCGGATAGCTGGAGGAAGTCCTTGGAGAAACCGGACCAAGATCCGGCTCGTGTGGGGTACTCCTTGAGTTTGCTTGAAAGCGAGAATGTGAAGTCGATCCGCAAAATCCTGGCGGACTCCGTGGGCTCTTGTTGAAAGGTCATTGAGTTGCTTGAGATGAAGTCGATCATCATCCGTGGTCCCATAGTGAGAAAGAAAACATTTCGACCAATCTTGTTTCCGGTGGCTTTTGTTGGACATGAGCCATTGATGAGGAGCCACGCCACGCGATTGTGGTGGAAAAGATGTGGAATTTCAGTTGAGGTTGTGCATGACCATTCGGGACAGCCGAGCCTCAAATTCTTCCATGTGGGCCCGAGCACTTTGGTCTAAGGGTTTGCCTTTAGTGTTGCCAAAGGTGGGATAAGTCAGCTTAAGGGTCCGAAGGTAGAGGTGAAAGTGCTTGGCTGGATGGGAACTGGATAGGGATTATATTGAGGTGGAGTTGGAGGTGGTATGGTGCCGGAAAGAGCCTGATGAAGGGGTTGCTGAGGTGGAGGTACTGGAGGTGCCTGATCATTGGTTTTGAGGTCTGTAAGATTGTAAACAGGAAGAGCGGTGGGAAAGGTAGGGAAGGGAAAGTCCTGTGGAGGAGAAAAAGAGACATGTGGATATCCTTGCCCACCCGGGGGAGATGATGGTTGTGAAGGCAGAGGCGTATGGCCAGACGAATGATGGATGTAGGCATGTTCTGGGGTATGAAAGTAAGGTTGAGAAGGTGGAGCCTGATAGGGCTCCTGATAGTGATGAGGTGACTGAGGCTGTGAGCAATGTTTGCATGCTTGAGGTGGGGAATTTGGACGAGACATGACACGAGGGGTGGGTTGCCAAAGGTAGGATAAGTCAGCTTAAGGGTCTGAAAAGTAGAGGTAAAAGTGCTGGGCTGGATAGGAACATGATAGTGAGGATATTGAGGTGGAGTTGGCGGTGGCATGGTGCCTGAAAGACCCTGATGAAGGGGTTGCTGAGGTGGAGGTACTGGAGGTGCCTGATCATTGGTTTTGAGGTCAGTAAGGTTGTAAACAGGAAGAGTGGTGGGAAATGTAGGGAAGGGAAATTCCTGGGGAGGAGCAAAAGAGACATGTGGATATCCCTGTCCACCCGTAGGAGATGATGGTTGGGAAGGCAGAGGCGCGTGGCCGGAAAGACCCATGGATGAAGGCATGTTCGGGGGTATGAAAGTAAGGTTGTGCAGGTTGAGCCGGATAGGGCTCCTGATAGTGATGAGGAGACTGAGGCTGTGAGCAATGTTTGCACGCTTGAGGCGGAGAATTTGGACGAGACATGACACGAGGGGTGGGTGGCGCCGACTGAGCCCTAGACCGAATGTGGCCTCCCTCAATGTCATAAGCAGATCCATACATGTCACGAAGAGCTTCCCTTCGATGATGGCGCCCAAGCGAGACACCGTCACAGGAAAAGAAGTTCTTATGGCGTGAAGTTTCCGGACGGACATTGCGGCGAAAAAAGAAAAATCGAATCGGACCCGGCAGGGTGGCGGTGTTTGGGGTCCGGGTTCGAACACACACAAGACAGCCCTCTGTGAGGACCCTTGGATCTAACAGGAGAATCCGGGGGACTATGTCACGCGGGATTTGCAAGAAAAGAACAAGAAGAAGAAAACAGAACAAAAGAGAACAATGAGAGGAAAATGATAAGCTTCCTTGATATCAATGATGAACATACATGAGCTCTCGCAATCGAGAGAAGACTGAAGAGAGACAAGACTCAAAACTCATCTAAAACTCATGTGCTAGCTCTACTCATATATATAGTACAATGGCCTTTGGCCCAATATAGACACTCTGACTGATCTCGATGCCGACTCCTGGAAGGAGGCCTGATTTGCAGGAATGTTGGCGGTGCCTCTTGAAGTGCCTAGAATCACGCTGACGCTGACACAGGCGGTGACGGGTCATCACTTGTCGCGGCGCCTCTTGGTAGCAGACCCAGGCTTTGACTGCGTGGTCTGCTGCTTGGTCTTTTGCTGGGCCTTGGATGACTGACCCGTGCCTGTCTGTGGATCCTTGGACTTGACTTGGTCCGTCGTATGCATGAATAGTCCTGTACCAGGAGGCACAGGACTAACAGTTCCCTTGAGCCTAGGCCTCTAGCTGCATACACAAGTAATTCATGGCTATATGATTAGTTTTACTTGTTCTCTTGCATTATATGTGGTTTGTTGGCATAGTTGTGGAACAAAATATATCAACAAAGCATTTAAAGTGCAAAAGAAATTCATTTAAAGTGCAAAAGAAATTATCTTTATATTATATAATATTTTAGTACAAAATCTCCGGGATCAAGAGTCTACTAATCTTGAAATCGCCGGTAAGATGGGTTGTCCTCAAGGAACTTTTTAACTTGGGCCGTTCCTATGGAGTGTCCCAAGTTCCTAAGGACATTGGTCGACGTCCCGCCCTGCAAGGCCGTCACCAACTCTTCCACTCTGCGGTCGGAGGTGTAGGCCGCGGTTACTGCCAATCTTCCCTGCCGTCGGTAGGGCACGGCAAAGTCGAAGAGGTCAAGTGCCATTGCTCTCTTCACTAGGATAGCATAGTCGACATTTGTCGCTATTCGAGCATGCTTGCCGAAGCCTGAGAGTGCAATAAGCATGAACACTCCTTCTTCACCCCGTGGGCTGAATTTGCGGTGTATCACCGCTATTCTCCCATCCAGCAGCAGGGGCAGGTAGTACCTCAGCGACCTGTCGTTGTGTGTCGCAGATGATTCTCCACTTGCTTGGCCTCCAGCTCTATGACATCCGGCGTACTCGTCGACCTCTACCTCAGTCAGTTCTTGGTAGTCTGCAATTGTTGCGTCGACTCGCCTGATGTCGATTCCTGCTCCTCTTGCTGGAGGTGGTGTCGAGGGGTTCGGCATCAAGATGCTGGTGGTCTTGCCACGGATCCCCATCTGTTCTTGGAGGGCGAGGAACTCCTCCTCCGTTGGCAGCTCTCGCGCTTCCATCACCTGTCTTATGCTGCTGTAGGCCTGGATATCGGAAGTCGACTCCCCTGTGTAGGTGTCGGCTTCTCGCACTTGAAGCGGGAAGTCTGAGGCTCTTCGGACGATGAAGTCGTCCAAATCTGGTTGCTGCCGTAGTTGGTGCAGCAACTCATCAAGCCGGAGCTCCCTCTCCCTGCATTCGGGGAGATTCTGAATGTCACTGAGGAGTAAATACTCCTCTCCGTTGATGATGATGGGGGCTAGGCTTGTGATGCCTAGCCCAAGTGGGGAGCGATTACAGGGTCCGCTCGGCTCCGATGTTGGCCAGCTCCTCCTCTGCTTGGCGCCGTTCTTCGTCTGAGTCGAGCTCCGTGTACTCTTCGTCGTCCGACTCCTCTTCTTCTTCTCTTCCTTCTTGCTCCTGCTGGTATTGCAAAAGCATCTGCTCTTCTGCTTGGGCTGCTATGGGGTCCACCTCCATCGGAGGGATAGAGGTTGCCCCCATTGGGTTTTCGGCACGGTGGGATAGGAAAATAGCTAGGGCGGTGGTGTAGGAGAAATACTTGGTCCTGTCAACTGTCAGGACCATGTAGTCTGGCAGCCTCTGCGCCTTGTTAGTTAAGTACTTGGCGATGTTCGGGACATCGCCCAAGGCTGTTTGAAGGGATGGGCGGGGAACAAAATAGCCTATGCAAGGGGGTAGCTGGACGAGGGAGGGTCCTACCCTAGCTTGGAACTCTGCTAAAACTTGTCTATATGCTGGGGTTGCATTCAGAGTGGCTTGGAAATCTATTTCTTTCCCAAAGACTCGGAAGATGTCATTGACATCCGCCTCGGCAGCATGGGCACTGGCGCTGTACCATCGCCTGAAGTCAGCAGTGGCCATTGATCTAGCGAAGAAGAGACTATCAAACAGATGCAGAAGCGCCTCAGGGAGCTGGAAGATCGCCTAAGCAGTGGAGAGCAAACTTGTAGGGTGCTAAATGGGAAATGGGGGACCTATTTATAGAAAAGGGGGAAAACCCTAATTTTTGGATGACCTAGAATTTACTGGGATTGGGCGATTCTGATCTATTAAGAGGTGCAATTGAGAGCTTGAAGACTACTTTTAGGATTAGAGCATGCTAGGAACAACTAAAGGACCTATTGCAATGACTGGAGATCATTTGGGTATGGCATGGTGAAGAAAATGTTGCGAGGTCTCACACGTTGCGCCCAGACCGATAATGAAAAGTTCATTTTCTGCCCTGGCGCGACGTGTGAGACATGGGCTCTAAATGGGCTAAACTTGATCAATTTGGGTGATCTAAGGGTCTAATCTTACTGGACTCATCGAGTTAGGCAGAATTGACCCCTTATTTGGTCAATTTGGAGCAGTTTTGGGCCAATTTGGGCATGGTCTCACACGTTGCGCCCAGCCCGAAAATGAAAAGTTCATTTCCTGTCCTGGCGCGACGTGTGAGACATCGTCTCAATTTTGCTCAAAATGTCCAATTTAACCAAAACAAGAGCTAGCATTCAATATCTTAACCTAATTAAGCAAGATTAAACATATTATTTACTCAAAAATTCTTTATATTAACAAAAATTTCCATTATTTACAAGAAGTTCAAGGGCGTTCTCCCTTGATGTGTCTAGCCAGATGCATATCCTGTCTCATGAGTGTGACCCTCTTCGCGTGAACTGTGCAGGCCATCGAATCTTCAAAGTGCTGCACCAGTTTTTGCTCTGCTGCCTCCTGTAGGCATCGGTCACTCGCATGTCTGTGTTATACTCTTGCATAACCTCTCGGACCAAGCGTTGAAACGGTGCCCGGGGGATCAAGTGTTGTTATAAGTCATGCCATGATTTATATGAGCTGCAATAGTTAAGCCTCGTACAAGGTTAAAGGGATTGAGTTTCAATGGTTGAACCTATTAAGACTTATGGAATATTATATTGAAGCGAAATTGCATGGTCGAAAGGATAAGCATATTTTGAAGTCTAAATTAAGCTGGTCTCGTTGCCTTGAGCCAGCACAGCCTTAGTCCGATCGGTCCTGCTAGACCGACGGATCATTCAGCATTTAGCTGATCTGTACAATCGATCTGGTATCTCCTGGTGCCGGATCCGACCTAATATAAGCAGAAGGTTCTGGTTCGAACTAATGGTTGTCTTGTAAATGTGATCAATAGAATGGTCGAATCCACTGCTACAGTAGCTTCTAAGATTGTTTAATGGTTCAATATATACAATGGTCTTTTAAATGCAAAGAGTATGACATGATCTTAGAAATATAAGTATGGTAATTGCATTGACATTTGAATTGCTATGATGAACTGATAGTGGTTATTTCTGACTTCATCTTGAGTCCGTAACTTCGCTGGAAGTGCCGGATTTCCTTGAGGGCTCTCTGCTCCTTCTGCTTGCTGTTGGTCCGCTTCTTTCCTGGTGCTCTGGGAGGCTTGGGCCTGGGTGGCGGCGGCTTCATGGTCTGGCTTTTTGTCGGGTGTCCGCCTTCAATTGTTCTCACCCTGTGCTCCTGGTAGTAAGCGTTGTATGCCTCCCACTTCGCCATGTAGGCGTTGTGCTCCCTGATCTTCTTCTGATAGACCTTGACGGGATCTATCACGTACGCCTCCCGTTGTGGCCGTGGGGCTTTGACCCTATCCCACGTCGGGAATGGTGGGGGCTTTGGCGCCTGCCCGGGCTGCTCCTGCTCAGGTGCCACCTGCTCGGGTACTTCCTTCTCCACGACCGGGGGTTTTGAAGAGCTTGCCCCCTCAGTGTTGGGGACGTAATCTTCGTCCGAGACGTCGGTAGAAGGCAGGGTCTTCTCGCCTGATGGCTCATTGATGACGGGACCTTTCGCTCGCTTACCAACCTTCACAACTGTTCTCTTGCCCGCCTTAATGCCTTTGGCCCTCTTCCTCTTCGGCTCGCCGGCTATGGTTGGCTCGTCCTCCCATCTTTTTGTCCTCCTCTCTCGGCGGCGCTCTTTGGCTTCATACTTGCTGATGAACGCCGCGAGGTCTTCTTCTTCAGCGGGGCTAAGCTTCGGCTGCCGCTGCTCCTCTCTCTCCTCAGCTTCCTGTAGACGGGCCCAAGCTTCGAGTTGTTCCTCGACGGTCGGCTGTCCCTTTTGCTCCCGTTCCTCCTTGCTCCTCCTTTCCTCCTCGGCGATTTCTTCGAGGATCTGGTGCATGACATCCGGCTGCTCCTCCCCTATGACCTCTGTTCCCGCATCAGAGTGTGCATCCTCCTCTTGCTGCTGGGATCCTTCACTTTGGTGTTCTGCCTCCTCACTTGATGAAGACTCGCCTTGCCTGAAAAGGCGTTCTTGCAGTATCCTCTGTATCAGGACGGGGTCACTGGTGCTGGAAGATTCGCCTGGGCGGGGCTTCCTGGCAGTTTGCTTTGTCCGGGCCATATTCGACGGTTCGCCGATCCGAGCTATGCGCCAGAAGATCGCCTTGGCAAACGAGAGCAGATTTTCTAAGGAAGGGACGCGGAAATGGGGGCCTAGATCTATTTATAGGGGTCGATTTTAGGTCAAATTTCAAACTACCTTTTTGGGTCATCTGGAACACCTAGAACACCTAAATTTAAGCATGGTCTCACACGTTGCGCCCAGACCGATAATGAAAAGTTCATTTTCTGTCCTGGCGCGACGTGTGAGACATGGTGGGTCCCGCTGCTAAATTTTATACTTTCTAAGCATATAACATGCCAATTCTACTACTTCTTAGCTTAAATTTAGAATTATCAAGTTATTTTTCTGTGATTTTTAACTTTTTAGTGTGTTTCAAGCTGAATGTCTCACACGTTGCGCCCAACCCGAAAATGACAATTCCATTATCTGTCCTGGCGCGACGTGTGAGACCATCCTACCTTTTTTGAAGGTTGGCTCACCAATTTTAGTCTTTTTTTGTTCTCATGCACTTAACTTGTTGCTAGCTTAGCATATACTACAAAAATGAGAAAAAAATTTCCCATTTTTCGAGGTTTAAGGATCCTATCAAGTTAGTACTACTGGGAGCATGGCCAGTGCTTTGCTCTTGGTCTCCAAGAACATTGCTCTGATACCACTATGACGTCCCCTACTCGCATACGGTGCACTCACCGTATACAAACAGGAGTTCATCCCCCATACCAGCTCCATGCCAATACAAGGCCCTCCACATGACACTGCAACCGTGACGGGTTCTAGTGGGAAGAGTGAAGGGGTCATTTTACCCCGTCTCCCTCAGGGCCTACCTAGCTGCGGAAGCGTAAACATACATGTCAGTATAAAACATAACCACATATCCACCGTGACGGGTGGTGCATCAACATCTGCATAAACAATGATCAGCATCATACATAGGGGTCCTACCCAAGGCTCAGACTCGAAGGGATGACTGACGGCTTGGGTCTTCAGAGTTCATTGCAGACAGAATTCATGGCAATGGATTTGGCTGGCATAAGAACATGGCATAGGGTTGTCCACTCCATCCGCCCCTCCTATGCACACTTTACAAAGTAGGCTGAAAAGTGTTGGGACCTGACTGTAGCCCGCCGGATGCATAGCCAGAGGGGCTATTCCTGGGTTGCATCTCCCCAGTTCCGATGGGGCAGGTAGGGATCTCTCCCTCCAGAGATCTACATGCCGACTCAAGGTGACTAGAGGGCCACTGCCCTTATTCGACTTGAACCCAATGGAGAGTGACGCATCACTCAACGGGTGTCAAGCCCATGCCTTGCCCACACGTAGTGGCAAGCCATTAGACCTAGTCCACAGTGATCCCCGGTAGACTTTACACACCAGAGGGATCGTTCAAGAGTCAGAACACGAACCTCTTTGTAAGCCAGTCTGGCCCCTTCACCCACAACCAGGTGTGGCTCTTATGCACAGGCCGAATCTACAGTGTGCTAGAGAGTCTAATCTAGGAGCATCTACTACCAAGCTTTAGGTCTCTACCCCCCTTCCCAATACAAGGAGTTCATAGAGATACATCATCCATATACATCACAGAAGTACTAAAGAACTATATCTAATCTATATCATAGAGTTAGGTTCTTTAGTTAGAGTCTGGTATCTAGAGATCTAGAGGGCTGCTATAGGCAATTTAATAGGCTAAACCTACTGATTCTATGACTGAAATATGGTTTAAGCTATTAAATTGCCTAAATACCTGATCCTTGAGTTGCTCCTCCTGACCTGAGTTCGACCATCCTGCTGAACTGCTCGAATCAAGGAAAACTAATGATGCAATTCTCTCAAACAGAGTCTGGGAGGCGGTTTTGGCTCTTGGAGCAGCCAAAACAGAGCTCTAAAACCCTAGAAACGAAAAATGGGCGTTAGGGTTTCCCCTCCTAAATAGACAAGGGGTTAAGCTAGGGTTTCCAATTATCCCCTTTAGGCATGTGGGATAATTGGGAATGGGCCCACTTGCCTTTAATGGCTAGGTGGCAAAATGTGCCCACATGGAAAGGTGTGCACCAGGGTTTCCCTTAAGAAAAAATTTTACCTAGGTAAATTTAGAACACGACGAATTTCATACTTTAGAAGTTAGTTAAGGTGGCCAATTGTTAGAAGTCAAAATAGTTATACACACAACTAGAAGAAAGCCAATCATCAAAAACTTGGGAACTTACCATCACCTGTAAGATTTTCCCACTCTCTTTCTCAGCTCGCAATCCTGGTTGCTTTTGTGTAGATAAGTGTGCTTGAGAAGAGTGTATCAGACGGGCATCGTAATAAGGACTACCATGAATTGTGTTGCCTGCATATTTAGCTGTATACCCTTGTTATTGTCTGGAAAAATGGAAGGGCGCAGTGAAAATACGGAGGTAAAGTTAGATTTATATCACGGTACCTGAAACTGACCTATTGCTCACAAGGTAGAGAGTGCTTCACCCTTGGCATATAAGTCGCTCAAGTTCCCCTCCTTTGCAAAGGCCGAATAGATTGGAAGACGCGTCGCCCTTGCTGCAACAAGAGCCACACCCTACAAGAAACCAAACGGAGTAAACAGCAACCCTTGCAAACCTGAACAGAAATGGCACCAGAGATAAAGTTAAAACTGGTGAACTAACTAGGCTGGTAATGTGATTTCACTGACCTTGGATGGGATGATCATCTTATCACTTGTTCGTTTTTTAACTAACCTTGGCTAGGGTTGCTAGGCCAGCAACTCCAAGGAAATATTGTGGACAGATAGGTGATATTACTTCGAGGCCCGTTCCAAAATCGTATAAGAAGTCAGCTGGTAAAGAAACACGTGCCATAGTCAATTGATACTGAATATATGTTAGCGGGAGTAATAGCACATAAGTAGCCAGTTCGTTCAACTAGAATAGTGGCTTGCTGAAACTAACTCAAATTAGTAACTGTAAAGCATAAGACAAACTATAATCAGCTGGACAAACCAGCTTCATTTACTGGAGAGAAGATACAAAGATAGATTAAGACAAACTCAGTTTAGTGAAACAACTGACATTGCACACCATTGCGTGTTGGAATGCAAAACATGTGACACACTAATAAGAACAAGAAATGCATTGAGGAAAGAAAACAAACCCAGTATCCTCCATCTCTTAGGCTGGGAGTCCATTTGTGCCCCCATACTACTTCCTATCAAACGCCCAACATGGTGCATCCCATCCTTCAGTACCTGAAACAAAATAACTACTGAATCTAGTCAAGAACTTACTGACAAGCCTATAAAAGTCTTAGTTTAAACCTACCCAACTGACAATAGTGGCTTGGGCAGGGGTGGGTTTTAATCCCGCTGCAAAAAGCAAGGACTGTAATAATATCACAATTCAGTAGGGTTAAGAAGCAAATGAATAATTATAGATAAGCCATCACCTGAGTAGAAAGCACATAAAGGATGGCACTAGAAAAATGTTGCAAAAACGTGAAACTGGGTATAGGTGAGATATCCTTCTGATACACTGACCACATATATCATGTTTAGCCCACAATACAAAACGGACAAACAATTTAAGGCGCATATAAAACAAAGCACCTGTATGGATACCCAACTGGAAAAAATTGGCTTAAGAAACTGTCCACAAGTTTTTGCACGGGAGGCCTGGTATCTTCTAAAACTCTGGTCTGTAGCAACACCAAGTCATACCAGTGGTCTTGCTTCAACTTAATTGCAAATGAGAATGCAGGAAAAAAACTATAGATAATGAAAAAGAACCTTGATGCTTGTGCCATCTGCTCCAATGAGCAACTCTCGACGAAACTTGTCTGCAGACTCCACCAGCTTCCATTGCACAGGCGCTGAGGTAGGCATGGCCGTGTATTTAACCCTAGTGAGTCATTCACCTCCATTTACCATAAAGCATTGTCTGGCACCCATAAAGAACGTGATCAGAAGAGTTGAATAAAAAGGATGGCATGAAGAATAGCGTTGCAGCTACCAGAATCCCTCAATAGCTGCAAAAGATAAACTTAGAGGATGAAATACGCATCGAATCAATCTAGAATAAACTTGAAATTAGTACCTGTGTCCATATTCAGATTTACCAGCCACAAATTCGTCTTCCTAGAACTCTTAGGTAACAACCGCTACTGGAGGTAAGAGGTGAATCAACCCCAAATATAAAGACCTCTAATCGAGATAAGGGTGAATAGTGACAATCCGGCCATCGTTTTCAAGGCGATTTAAGCTGGGCGGGAACCTAAGCGGTCGAAAGATGGGCGAAAATAAAAAATCATATTTTGTACAAAACCTACTCCAGATTCGTATTCAATTTTAAAAAAACCCTTAAATATAGCATATAAGCGAATATTCGCCCCTTAAGGGAAACCCTGGTGTGCACCTTAATAAATGTGCACATTGGTAAATGTGCACATTAATGATAAATGCACATACCTAGCAAGTTGCCCCCTAGGGGCTACCCACCTGGCTACACATCGGCGTACACGTCAGTCGGAGTGGCGTGTACGCGTGACGAGGTAGTACAATATACGTCCTAGGACCGTATACTGTGCTGGAACATCACACCTTTCAAACTCATTCTTGTCCAAATTTGTTAGCACATCCTCGTAGTCTGCTCCATGCGGACAATAGCCTGGCCCTGTCTCGCCAGCTACGTTATGCACCTCTGTGATGGTGCATTTTTCTCTCTTAGATACGTCTTCCATCGCACACAGCCTTCGTAACTCAGTCGTGCGATACTCATTCGCTTTTGCATGTGCTGCTCTCTTCACTTGCCGAGCAGCTGACAATTCAAGCTCGTTCTCTATGCTTTGCAAGAAAGGAGAGGGGGTCCTCAAATGCGAAGGTACTGAAAGATCATGTGGAGCCGAAGGCATTCCCTGCTGCTGCGATGTGTCCATATTGGGAGGAGATTGGTCATGCTGTTCATGAGACATAATTATGGTGCTGACTTGTAAAGGTGTGCTTTGACTTCTTATCTTTATAATTTTCGTTAGCTGCGACATAAAAAAAGCACACAATAAATAACACAAAAAGCACACGAAAAGAAGAGCTATATACATGGACAATAATTTCTCAAATAGTGTCAAACAAGCGTTTAATGAATTTCTTTTGAATATTATATACAAGAATGTTTGAATATAAATTTAGGTGTCGTGTGAATAACAGAATATGCACGCTAAACGTGATTAGGACCAGCTTGGTCTACTGCGTCGTCCCCACCATGGCCAAGTTGAAGAATCCAATCTGATTCTAATTGTGGCCTCGTGCACGGAATTGGAGAGCAATCAAAACTGCTCCGCATGTGTCAAGTAGCTGGGCCAGATCAATTTTTCGTGTTTTGTCTCTCATTGGCGACTCAACGCAATGCTTCAAGTAGTCGCACATTCTCCGATGCTTGCCTTGCTGCTCCAGGCTTCCTATCGACTCCATGTAGGAGTGCTTACTAGCAAAATCAGCCAAGTAATAGACAATATACGCTGCCTCGTGCAAGTCAAAGTGAACCCTTGCAACCACTGTCTTTGAGCCACTACCAAAATAAAGATCATCGTGCATATATGGATGCCTGGCCCTTTCCATCTCAATTCTTTTCTTACCCTCGCCATCCAAACCATTGTAATGCCATCGCTTTACCTCCACTGTCTCGCCCATCAACCTAGATTCACCCCAATCACAAATGCCAATATATACAGCCTGAGGATCAATGCATCCCTTCTCCTTTCCATACTCAAAATGGAGCAATACATTGCCCGGATGCAAGTCCATAGGCAAATACCTTTCTTGGGTGAAAGCATGCTAGGGTGTACCATCTAAAGTACTTTTTAGGGAGTGCGAAACTACCCAGAAAAGTACCCAACACTGGGTACTGGGAACTTGCATAAATGCTGCAATAAAAAATACGTTTGAGAGTTAATTCATTTATATTAGTCTCTAATAGTATTCTTATCCTCTGGTACTATAGATTGACATGTTATTGACCTTCAATTCAAAAATTTTCGATTGATTTTAATGGAAAGAAAAAACAGAAAGTACTAGTTTGAAAAGTACCCAGTGTAGGTACTTTTGAGGGTTCCAAAAGTGGTACACCGTAGCATGCTTTTACCCTCTTGATGAAGTTTTCGAAGGCCGCTGCAGAATGATATTGCCAAGTCCCCAACCCTAGAGGCAACAAATAATTCTTTCTTTCTGCACTCCTCAAGGCACATCAAGTCCGTCTCAACTCTGGGGACATCTCCTAACTTCTTAAATGCAAGCTCTGCAAAAGCATTGCACCCATGACTTGTAAAGAAGGTTGCCAAGGAACCTCCATTCCAAAAAGGAAAAATTAAGCCTTGTCTTTCTAAGCCGGTTGTGCTACCAATGCACACCCATGCCTAACTTGCATCTCAGACTCCCTCATGTTCCTCAACATAGCTTCCACTAATTTATTGGGATCTGTACCTGGCTGAAAAGTATTGTTTTGAAATTTTACACAATATGGTTCATCCTTAATAAAACTAGATCCTAAAATATTGCATTTATGCACTGTGCCATATGAACCGGAACCAATTCATTGTCTGTTTATTATCTGCGATGAATCTACTTTGGCAAACCAAGTTGTCTTAGCATCTGCTCTTCTACGAGCTTCCCACTCCCTATCTGTCTCACCAAGACGTTTTGGCTCTTATTGTTTGCGCCAACACTTTCTTAACAAGATGAGGGGGTTGGTGGGCTTCTTTCTTCAACTTCCTATTGCTCCATGCCGCATTCCATGTGATGGCTTTTTCTTTTAGCTCTAGCCCCAAGCGATGACTATTCAAATTTGCAACTCCCGTGATCATATTCCCAGTAGTGCGGCTAATATTGCCCACTATCCATGTATACCTCCCTTGCTCACTCTTTTCAGGCTCTAGAGCTATCATTCGAGGCTTAAAAGCCCTCTCAGCATCTTTAATAAGCCATGCATGGTAGTCTAGCCACTCGTCCTCGCTGTTGGTAATCAATTCCAAATCCTGAATTGAGGCATTGGACAGCCGATTACACAACCAGTTCATGAATTCTGGTCTCAAAGCAGACCATGCTTGTTGTGGTCTACTTCTTTTTCTACGCGGCGGTGCTGCGGAAGATGACTCAGGTTGCAGCTCTATTTGAGACCCAACGCCTCTACTGGTTGCGACTCTATTTGTTGCGGCTCTATCTGAGACTAATGCCTCTGTTGGTTGGGAGTTAACTTCTGCTCTCTCTTCTGAAGTCATATTGCTTGTTTAAGGGATTTTCTAGCTATCTAGCAAAATGCAACTCCACGACAATATGCAAATGACAAGAACACCTACAGGTCATGCAAAAATAAAACCTTCAATTTAGTGCTTAGCAAGAGCGTAAATCAACTCACTTTAACTAAAACAAAACACTAAGTTTTAAGCCACTACGTTAAGACCCTAACATCCTATCCTACTACTACTAAACGAATTTTAATTGGTTGATATCTACGTACATGCAAGGCCAAGAAGAGGAGGGGGAACACATGAAATGACCAAAACACGATTTATGATATATAGCCCATCTACTGACAAAATGCTCCCACTTGGAGGCTAGCAAGTTTAAAATGCATTGCACTTGACTCAGGTCGCGCTTTTTCACAAGACAAGACCAATCGAATACTTATTAAAACATACGTCAATCCCTATATTGGTGTCGGACTTTCATCAACAACAGCATCAGGAACTAGGGTATGAATTAGTAAGACATTCTCGTAACCTCGATAAGAGTACAATGCACATCTTTCGACACCGCGTGGCCAAAGCCAATAGCGGCATCAGGCGAGGGCTATACTTCTCAAAGAAGGAAAGACCCTAGTTGCCTTAAACTTCAGCAATACAACCCACCCTCGGCATGGGGCAAATAAATGCGGCAATACCAGGCAAGGGACACTGCCTACGCTCTTGGCAACACGAAACCCTAGGGCACTACACCTAATTGACACTACAGTTGTCCTTTCAAAAGGGAGGGCAACAAAAATTTTCTTTTTTTCTTTGTCCCCTTTTTTTTGTCTTTTTTTTTTTTTTGGTGGTCTTATTTTATTGTTTGTCCTTTTTTTTTGTTCCCTAAAATAGGTCAAGCTCAGTCCACAGAACAAGGCGCTCATCATCGTCATGCCCCTTAAACAGAGGGGCAACAGGCGAGGGCCTAACTGAGGACCTTACCTGACCTAGCTATAAAAAAATAAGCCAAAACTAACTACTTGTTGCCTAAAAACTAAGGAAAAAAAAATAGGTTTTTGAGGGGCAGGTGGGAAGGTATGGCGCAGAAGTTACCTTCTTTGCGGCGCAAAAACTGAAAAACCGCGTCGCATATATATAAAAATATTTCGCGTACGCCAGGGATGTTTTGCGTATGCAAAATATTGGGTTTCGTGTACGCGAAAAACTTTTCGTGTACGTGAAACTGAAGAAACCGCGTACGCGAAACTCAGATTTGAATTTGGCGCAACAAACTTCACCATTTCGCGTGCGCGAAAAAGTTTTCGCGTATGCGATTTTGAGGGTTTCGCGTATGCGAATTTTTTTTTTCCGACCGGCGCCCTTAAAATACGTTAAATATGTATTTTTTTAAAAAATACATATTTTTTAACTTTATACGTCAGGAATTTGGATTTCGTACGTACGGAACCTATCCCTGCTTCCATGACCCTCCCTAGTGGGTCCACCTTCCCATCCTCCGATCTTACCATTCACCCTTAGTCGCGCCTCCCTTCCTCGCTTCCCTTCCAGACCACCATCCCTTCATATATCATCGTATGCCCCTCCACCTTCCATGGCCCCCCTAGCTAGTTCATCTGCCCATGCACTATCTAGTCTTATGTGTGACATTTCAGTCCCTCCGGCTTCCACGTCCCTTATCTCTTTTACACCATTGCCTCCTTGCACTACGCACCCTTTTGCCTCATTGGCATACCCAGATGTCGCATCCTCCCTTGGTGCACGAACAGGGCGCTTGGTTTTGGCGCTTAGCGGACCGTACTGGTTATGGGGGCCGGACCAATCAATTTCATAACTGGAGTTGAACTTGTTTGTCTCACTTGGGGTCAAAACACTAAAGCCCATGGTCGTGGGGGAGCTCTGAGCAAATGGGCAGCTTTCAACAGGCGATGGGGAAGACATGAAAGGCTGCCGGATCACCTTCCAGAACTGATGCTGAGGACGAAGGCATGATCACTGCACTGTTTGAACTAGAGGCAGAGGTTTCTCACTTGCAAAAATTAGTAGAAACTGTTGTTACACAGAACACAGAATTGAAGGCCCAAAATGCAGAATTGAACACTGAATTGCTAAGAACAAACCATCAGGAGCAGATTAATGGATCAATTTTGAAATTGAAGGTAAGCTTTCCACATTAGTAGCTGAGGTCACCAAAGAGCATATGATGCTTCACCAGGAGAAAGTTTCAGCTGAATTACAAGATCAAGAATCACGAGCAAGAAACTTGAAAATATCTGGTCTTGTAGAACAAGAAAATAAAGATTTGCAAGCTGTTCTCGATCATTTCTTCAAGGAGATTATGCATCTCCACGAACCAAATGTAGTGCATTGTAGGAGACTGGGCAGATTTAGAATAGAATAGAATAGAATAGGTTTTTAGCGTCCACGGAGACCAATTGGCCTATGGGACCCAAACAAAAAAGAGAGAAGCAAGCATATTACCGTTAAAAAAACCCCGCTTTAGAGATGTTCTAATAGACTCCAAGAATTTAGGGTAGACTCCAAGAACAGGGTGCTCCAGAATCGATCATCTCTAAAGGGTCACAGAATATGGTTACATAAAGATCTCACTCCAGCACAGCTAGAGGTAAGGAAAAAGAAGATGGCCAAGGTCCCGAAGCCAGGAATGATGGGTTTGTAGCATTTTTAGATCACAATGGCAGAGCTATTATCACTACACGCATAAACAAATAGGTAGAAGAGGCCCTTAAGGTTATCGCTTGGAATATACATGGAATTTCACAAGCTAAGATGGATGCACTGGAGGATGTTTGGAATCAGCATGATCTGGTTCTCCTAACTGCATGGCAACATCAGGCTTCCACACTGCCAAGGTTATATGGTTTTCAAATCATAGACTATACCACTTCTAAATCTGTTTGCCTTTTAGAGAGAAATGCATACTTCTTCCTCTTCACTAGATTCCTGTACCACTTTGGTCTGTATTTATTACCTTTAGGAAGCAGTTTACGCGCTTTCTTGCATTCTTCATCAAACCACGAATTGCACGGCTTGCCTAAGACCTTTCGTGTACTCCAACCAAATGCTTCAGTGGTAGCATCTATGATGGCCTATTTAAAAGCCTGGGCATCATCTTCCAAAGACGAATCTTTCCATCCCTTAAGCTTGCTCACTAAGCACTTTTTGTATGCTTCCCGTTTGGCATAGTTGAGTTTGAGCTTCGGGATAAAAGCTTTTCTATTCGATATCCTTTTTGGACTGATTTTCAATTGAAAATATACTGGTAGATGATCAAATTCTATATATTTGTCCCCAATCTCAAAGCATTCAACAATGTCGTCGATTCGCGTAGCGAATCGGCATTCTTGCTCAAGACGAGCATGCATGCATTGCATGCGTCGCATGCATGCATCGCATGCGTTTTAGGCCGTTCTTCAGGTTGGGCGTTTGCTACTTATTGCGGAGTTCTTCATCGACGTTTCATCGGCGCTTCCTCTTCTCTCAACAGTACCTTATTCTCTTTGAACCCACCCTCCCCCCCCTTCTTTGTTTATATTTTGTACAAGTTCTGTTTATCATGTTTTTCCACCCGGTGGGTGATGCTTTTTTTCCACCCACTGGGTGATGCTATTCTCTGGTATGTTTCTCGTTTGTTGTGTTGGTGATGTGCAGGTGCAGGTTGGCGAGCGCCATCCGTTTTGACTTCTCCATGCGGGGGTTTTTGGGAGCGTTTCTATGCCTTACGTTTGTCTAAGCTCCTTGCCGAAGGCTTATCACTAGGGTTTTTCCTCGAAAACCCGAAAGGGCGGGGTTTTTTAATCCCGGTGATAAGCTTTCGGCAGGTACATCAGCCACTCATCTATTAGCATTGTATTTATTTTTGGGGTCCAAATGATATAATTGGATTTCCCTTTATTTTTCGTGGGTAGTTCGCATGTGTGCGGCTATCCACTGTCCACCATTGTAGAAATCTGCTGAGATGAATGAGAAGCCTATCTATTCGGGCGCTTTGTTGGTTTCATGCGAGTCGCAGTGCAAGAATGTCATTAGATAGTCTACTGTACTCTCACCCATCCATGTCAAACAGGTGGATCTCACTGATTCAGGAAACTTTGCTACTCCATTCAGTATCTTAGGTTTGCAGCAAGTACAATAATCCAGCAAGTAATCTCCCATCGTGTTCTTTGTTTGGTCAAAAGTCTTTCGTGTAAAATTCTCATCGAACACTTCCTCTAAACAATGATCACCATCACATTCAAATGTAGCCGCTTGTTGCCGTTTGGTTCTACCATTCAAATCTCCAACTAAAATGACATTACCTTTCTCTTTTAAAAAAGCAGTTTGCAGTGTAAGCTCATGGAAAGGATGGTTGTTGAGAATGTCGTCTTGCTGGTATATTGGCATGCCCAAAGGTGCATAATAGCCAAGGAAAAGATGGTTGAGCTTGATATAAATGAGCTTCTAGACTTAGTAAGAAGCATATATCATGTTCCAGATGTCAGCCAGATACTATTAACAGACATCACATGTGATCTTTTTACAGAAATAGATGTTAAGGAGCAACTGAAGCAAGTATCCAATGGAAAGGCAGCTGACTTAGAGGGCCTGT
Organism: Isoetes taiwanensis; assembly: GCA_021234155.1. Classification (NCBI taxonomy): domain Eukaryota; kingdom Viridiplantae; phylum Streptophyta; class Lycopodiopsida; order Isoetales; family Isoetaceae; genus Isoetes; species Isoetes taiwanensis. Next base: position 1,987,919 of record JAJEKV010000054.1, on the reverse strand, counting down.
CAACTGAGTTGTTGAAATGGGGTGGAGGACAGATAATACCAATTCATACTCAGTTGTTGAATGCCGCTGTGAGAGATGGATTACCGAGAGAGTAAAGTTGTTGTGGGGTGGTTCCAGTACATAAATCAGGTAGCAAATATGAGGTAAAAAATTACAGAACGATAATGATTGGAAGTGTCTTTGCTAAAATTCTAGGGAGATTGCTTGAAAGTAAATTAAGTGGATGGGCTGAAAGAGAAGGCAAGCGAGCCAAGGGTCAAGCTGGATTCAGAGGTAATCATAGTACACTGGATCATCTGCTAATACTTTGTTCTCTAATGGAGCAGGATAAGAGGCCAGGAAAGGCTTTATACATTGCATACATAGATTTTTCTAAAGCTTTTGACACAGTGCCACATTTAGGACTGGACGTTAGAATGGAGAAACTGGGAGTTCCGTCTTTATTGAGAGGTGCAGTGGCCAGACTTTATAAAGAAGTCAGAGCATGCTTATCTAAAGATATGGAAATTTTGAGTACGATTGGAGTGAAGCAGGACCTTATTTTGAATATAAGGGGGATCAAATTGAGTTGGTGAAGAGTTATAAGTATCTTGGCTTAGAAATCTGCTCTAATTACAGATGGAAGGAATGTGTAAACAAGAGAGTCACATGAGGTAAAAATGCATTGTATAGCATGTGGACAAGATGTCATAGGATCTCTCTTTAGAATTGGAGCCTACGGCGAATGCTTTTTAGAACACTGGTCCAAACTGCAGTTTTATACGGTGTTCAAATATGGGGGCCGTCAATCTCGCCTTCTCTATGGATAAAAGTAGAAAGTGTTTTGAAGATGTTTTTACAGGAAGAACTTGGGGTAAAGAAACAAATTCCATTTGCTATTCTATTAGCTGAAACAGGTATGCTTCCGCTTGGAGCTGAGGGATTGTGTCAAACTCTTACCTACATCATCTGAGTCAGAACACTTGACAGATCCAGGCTGCCAGTAGTAGCTACTGAAATAACTCAAGGTAATGGCTGGATGAGAGAAGTTATTCAGGGGATTGAAGAACTGGATTGGCCGGATACTGATGAAGGAATTAGGGATCTAGTCCAAGGGAAAGTTATAGAGAGGCTTTGGGAGACAGAGGGGTCAAGGATGGAATTTTATAAGAAAGAGGTAAATCCCATGCTTGTCTTTGCTGACCAGGATTACCTGCGTAAATCACATTCATTATGGATAAGAAGGACAATGGCGAGGTACAGAACAAGCTCACATCGCCTACATGTGGAGGTTGGCCCTTGGAATGGTACTCCTAGACTGTAACGTTCATGCACATTATGTGATGCACAAGGCACCCAAAATTAAAGCTCTAAATGGTTTTGCCCATGGTTATGACTATAAAATCATTCTACAAAACCAATGCATGTTTGTGGGTTGATATCATTAAAAACCATATGTGGCTAAACTAATGGGTTCTCTTGTGAGGTTTGTTAGGATGCTTAGATAGATGGGCTTCTTTGTAGAGTTTGTCAAAGTGGTATTACATGTTGGTAAGTGAATGTGGTATATTATACCGTTTTAAGGGTATGGTTTGTCCATGTGGTATAACATGAAGGTTGTGGATGTGGTTTAATATGGTGTTCTTTCATGTGATTCTATAATGTGGTTCATTATCGTGGTAAACTGACATGACTAAATGTCATGGTAAATACACTAGTCATGCCATGGTAAATGCACATGGTTTGCAATGTGTTAGAAATTACTGTCAATCTTAGGTGTATTTGTTTGTTCCAAATATGCATGGTTTTGTTATGGTCATTTATAAACCAATAATAAACTAATAATGATAACTAGTAAACCAAATGATAACCAGTAACGTGATTTATTAACCAATAATGATGACGAAAATAATATCTTATTAACCAATAATGATAACCAAAACTAATAATGATAACCAGTAACGTCATTTAGAAACCAAGATAACCAAACGTTATGTTGTTTGAAGCATTCCAAGTTTAGTAGACTAATTGCAAATGGTTTCTTATGGACTGTAGTGGATTCTACAAAAATTAGGGAGCAAGGGGATTTGAACCCCAACCATTTCCAAACCTCTTAAAGAATGATACATTTATTTCCAGAAATATGCAGCAGCTGCTTTGAGTGCTCCAAATTTTGAGCTAATACCGCACTTGATACTGCAAAAAACAAGGATACATAAAATAAAACATGCAACAAAACTTTAAAAAAAGAATGAATGATCAAAATGTTTGGGCCAACCGTTCTGGATCCTTGAATCATGTTAAGGAAATGCTTTGAAACTTCAAGAATATGTAGCAAATGAAGTGTTTGCAGGAGCAGAAGTTGTTCGCCATGTCAAAGCAGATATTTGGCCATTGCTACAAACGCAGAATCAGTGAAAAAGCTGATCTACATTACATGTTTGAATAAAAAATAGTAAGAAGGGGAGACTCTAAAGCTTATCTTTATATAAAACTAGTTATGGTGCCCAGTATTGTCGGGCTTTAGGTCCATATGAACTCGAAATGGGTCTTTGGGAATTTGTGTTAAAATATAAAGGGGAATAGGAGTAAATGGTTTGATATATTTGATATATTGCACCAATGTTTGTGACTTGCAAATGTTCTAAAAATATATACCACTCCATTCATATTCCATGGATCATTTGAAATTGTGGGTCATGTTGTTGTTCTTTTGTTTGTGTTTAATATATCACTTGAATTTTGGACTAAAGAAGCAATATCAAATTGTAAATGTCTTGGCACTGGGGCTCCAGTTTGGGAATAAAGAAGCACAATCAATTTGCAAAATGTAGTGGTGCTTGAGCTTTAGCAATCAGATTTATTTGGAGGGGCAAGTGCATTTAGAGTGGGAACTGGGACATGTACTAATGATAAAATGTAGACCTATCTATGGATTATGGGTTTGAGACTTGACTATCTCTATTAGTTAGGAGTTGGGAATATATGGTATTAGACTCTAGCTTTTGTATTCAACCATAATGGTCTACCAGACACAATGTAATCATCAAAGGGCATACAAACTACATTTTAAATAAAGATAATCCAATGGTTTAAGTGTTTTCTATTTATTGGTAAATCAATTCTATCATTGCTCAGTTACATCCCAGTTCCACATGAAAGACCAACAATTCTCTTTCAGTGCCTGTCATAAAATATTGTTGGACTTTGCAACTATGCAAGGTTGTCTTGTTGCACGGTGCAAATATAATGTCATAAAATGTTGTTGCTAGACTTTGCAACTGTGCTAGGTTGTCTTGTTGCATGGCGCAAGTACAATGTTGTTGCTGGGCTTTGCAACCATGAATCTACTTGGAATTTAGCAAATCCTAGACTTAGATCCGGCAATGCTTGGTTGGACATTTGATTATGAGTTTTTGCAGCATATGATTGGAGAATTTGGACAAAACTCTGTGCCAGTGGTTTCGACATGCATAGTGGACACGTTGTGTTGTTGCAATATAGTCAACCAACATGTACTATTGGTCCATTTCCAGTCCGTATCTGCTCACCTTCCACTCCTTTATCTACTTTGATAAAGTCAACGTGCAACTACTTCTAGAATTTGAGCAGATATGTGTCACACAACAGGAAGTTGCTTCTAGTGGCATTATAAATATCCAGTTTAGAAATCTCCTGAACATGATTGATGTGAGACATGATCCCTGTACCTGAAGCGTCCATGTGCCTGAACTGTCCAGAAGTGCAAGTTAGATGGTTTGGAATTGATAACCTTGGACTGATTTCTTCTCATACATTCAACTACGTTGTTGTTAGTCTTATTTCAAAGTACCTCTACTTTTTCCACGAATAGATGAAAAAGTTTCAGTTAATGAATTTAATTTATATAAATTATAAACAATCACCCCTTTTCGGATACTTAGAAGGATAACATTGAATCTGAACCTTACAATCTGCACCATGCAAATGGAAGTGAAGACAAATAATAAATAGTACGAAAGCCTTGACCAACTAAATCCTCCATGTTGTCCACTACAAACAACAGTGGACAATTCAAAATCTGCTCGAGCAAATACCACTTAAAAGAATAAACAAAATATGAGAGGTAATAGTGATAGAATCTATCTTTTAGTAGTCACCAGGCATGGGGCACGTGTGATATGTGAACATGTGCATGAGATGTTAATAACAATACTTCATGTTTTTTGAGGTATTCGACATTAAGGAAATCAAAGAAACTGAAGCGTGTGAATGCAAAGTGATACCTAAGATGTGGAGCATCACCCACGTTTTGTTGAGCAAATGGAACAGAAGCAATGCTTCTGGCTCTGGATATGGCAGCCATGCCATGCAATCCTAATAAACATGTTATAAAAGTTGGTCTACTGTAAACTATAACCTATTGTACATCTGCCCAACCCACTTGTTCGAAGCCACATGCATACCTATCTTCTCAAGATATTTTAGTTCGTTGCCCAATTGTGTCAGTTAACCCCTTAAGGCATTTGCAAACATAAGATATTAGTGGCAGACCATCATCAAACAATACAAAGGCAAAACATATGCGCCAAATAACAGGTCACAACTGGATGATAGCAATTCTGAAGAGAGTTGATTGATAAGCATATGGATGCTCACTTATTGGCTGCTCAATAACTGGCTTGCATGTATGTGACTGTTGGAGATATATACCTCCGAAGTTCTGGTTTGTATAAAGATAAAATCATAACCTATGACAACAAAAACATCAGTAATGTGCAAGAGCAAAGAAGTAAAAAGTAGGGCCTACATACTGCATTGCATCGCCATACAGCTATTAGGTTTGAGACACATATTTTTCTCTTTATTTCAAAATAACATCCTTTCATTCCCAAAGATACATTTGGTTGGATGATATAGGACTTGAAGACGGACTTGACATTCCCAAAGCAACTTCTGCAATTGCAGTTGTTAGGATACTCGAGCAACCATGAAGTGTCATTCTGAAAACAAATATTACAAATGAGGGAAAGGCATTGCTACCTCATAATGCTGGCTAGCAAGCTGGCAATTTTGCAAATGATGAGCCATATCAAATTATAATACTAAATTAAGATCTGCATATTTGACAAAAACAAAAAACAATTCTAATGATTGTCCCTCACAATAATTATCCCTGCTTTATCAAGTTTCAAAAGTAAAGTAGCTGAAGTTCCAAAAGAACCTCTTCTTCAGCTAGCAAAGAAACAATGCCATGTGACATAAAAAGGCCTAGGGGCCACATTTGAAGCAAGTCTAGATGTTATAGTTATGGTCAGACAGTCTTGAAGCAGCCAGAACATACACACTAAAAAGTCCTACAACGAATTGATTCCACAAAGAAATCCAATTATAGAGGCTGCCCAAAAGAATACAAATTCTAAGCCTATAAAGAAAAAATGGATGGATCCATCAAATAAAAAGCAGTACCTTTGTAGGTTTGTCGAAAAAATTGATGAGCAATTGTCCGATCATGAGCAACAATTGAGTTCCATCAAACTCCTGCATTTTATAAAACATGATTTGTTCTCTTGTTACCTGCTTGCCATCCAGTATTTGTACCACTTCTGGTAGAACTCTCCTGGTTCAAGAGTGGTTTGTAAAAAAGATATTCTCTCTAGTTTTCTAGCATATTTTGTAATAAAAATATCAAAACAGAAGAAAAAGCTAGAACAATATATCAAAGAAGGACAGAATATAGATTAGCCTAATCTGATTGGAAGACATGATGCTTCGTCTTGATCCATTTTGCAGGAAGTTCCATATCATTGCACAGTTCTACATATAAATGGAATGATGTCATGGCTGCATGAATCAGAAGGCTATGAGAATCCAGCCTTATTTGCAGCAATCATCCTGCAGAATAAAAGTTAAATAGTGAATTATGTTGAAACAACTGTATTCTGCCCATCGCGGTGGTGGTTTAGTGGTAAGGCCTTGGGTTGGGGTGACCCCAACCAGGGTTCAAAACCCACTAGCTACCATCGGGTGGATGGGTGCAAGTCCTACCAACCTTGCCTTCAAACAAAAAAAAAAACAATTGGATTTGACCTTTAAGAGCTTTGGTCATAAAGACTATTTCGCCTATCAAATGTGTAGAAAAAGATTATATCTATGCATCAAAATACTGCACGGTACAAATGGTTTGCCATGCTACCAGATGCCATGTGCAGTTTGATAATAGATCATGTAGACAACAATAGTCCAAGGTTGTTCTTCCCATAGCATGGCAGATTAGGGCAGCAGTATATGTTGTGTTTAAAAGATTATATCTATGCATCAAAATACTGCACGGTACAAATGGTTTGCCATGCTACCAGATGGCATATGCAGTTTGATAATAGATCATGTAGACAACAATAGTCCAAGGTTGTTCTTCCCATAGCATGGCAGATGAGGGCAGCAATATATGTTGTGTTTCCATCTATCCCTCACCAATGTATAAACGCTCCAGCTCTCAAATATCTAAGTGGTAAAATGATAGAATCACTGACACTATTCAAAGAGGCAGTAAGAGGGCTTGCCTCTGAAATGATATGATACTTTTCCTAGTGCAGCAGTCTGGGCTGAAGACCACCATCCTGTTTTAGAAGTTGTAGAAAACATTCGAGCTTTGCAGATGAAGATTTTGCAATGATGCAAAGCCACAAATACGTGTTTCAATGACTTCTAATTGATCTCATAGCAATACTTTCCTATCAATATCTAGACAATATTTCTTAACTTAATGCATGAGACAATGAAATAGAATGTTCAAAGCATTAAGGTTTAGAACCATTAGATAGCTGAATATTTTCGTTCGATAGCCCAAGCCTGCATCTTCGACAATACAGCTCAATCATATTTTACATTCTCATTCATCTTATAGGGCCAGATCCGGCCGCTTAGGCTTGGATCCGGCCGCTCAGGTCTCTTGATGCTTCCCGCCACTGTTGTATTCACTTGCCAGATCTGTTCCTTGTTACTTGTCCTTCACACATTCGACCGATGTAACCTTCTAAATATTTAACCATGTAATCTCCTAACATTTAACCATTAAATAACGTCTAATGGTTAAGCTTCACAATATAATGGTTCAACTCAACAAAACGTCTCCAACTATAGCCCTATATCTTTCTGTGTAGCATTCTCTGTTACTGGATTTAACATGACTATATTCTACATTCCCCTTTCATGTTAACATCCTCCTCGAGACATGTATCTCTAACTTTGTCATGTATGTTGAGGTAAACTTAAGAAAGCATTCATTTCCTGACTTGCCCTTTCACCTCACAATTCTTTCACCTCATAATTTTCACATAGATTTAGAACCTGTAACTGCACCATAATAGCTCCTGCATTTTAGATTAATACAACAATCAACCTATCTCCCATGATGGTCAATACAGTCTGCTTACTGCCACTGCTTCTCATAAGCAGACTATGTGAACTTTAATGTTTGTGCAGTCAAGATGTTAATACAGTCTGCCTACTGCCACTGCTTCTCATAGTCAGACTATATAAACTTCAATGTTTTTGCAGTCATGATCTTCATCATTTGCAGACTTTCTCAAATGAGAATTGGTCTGATATTTTGTTTCCTACTCATAACTTCAGAACAACATTCTGCAACTGTTTATAGTATAGGCTTTCAGGTTTAACCCTTTAACGTCACATGTTCATATTGGCTAAATCAACTGCTTCAATACTTTAGCTGATTATTCCATGAATCCTTTGTGATTTTCTGCTGTGGGATCAACCTCTGAAATTCCCAACAATTGTTTAAATTTCTGAAACTTAAATTCTGACAAACCTTTTAGTCACATTATCTCGCTATTTGATCATTTGTTGAAACATGTTTCACGCTTATAATCCCTTTGCTCACCATTTCTGGATAAAGTGCACATGTAACTCTATGTGCTTGGTTCTCTCGATGCATCACCGATTCCTGTAATTGCAATACAACTTAAACTATCTGAAAATAATATCAGGGAGATGTTTGGAAAACTTTGAGCTCATTAAGTAAACGCCTTTACCCAAACAATTTCCTTTGTTTGCAAGTGTAGTTGAATTGTATTACTACACCGTGGACATAGCTACACTAGATTGTTTTTTGCTTTTCCAAGCAATTGTTCCTCCTCCTAACATCAAGCAAAAACCAGAAGTGGATTTTCTAGTGTCTACATCATTTGCCCAGTCTGCATCAGCATATCCTATCAGTGTCAAATCCTTATTATTGAACATGAGACCATGATCCTTTGTACCCTTCAAGTATCTTAGCACTCTTTTAGCTATTATCCAGTGCTGATATCCTGGATTGTTAGAGAATCTGCTAAGCAAGCTGACAGTATAAGCAATGTCTGGTCTGGTAGAGTTTGAGACAAACAATAAACAACCTATCAATTCCCTATAAGGAACATGCGCCATTTTGATCATTTCTGCTTCATTCATTGGACTCATGTCATTTGATAGTTTCAGACCTTGAACTATTGGAGTTCTTGAAATATTACAATCTTCCATGCAAAATCTCTTTAACATACCTTCAATGTTGTTGATTTGAGTAACTTGTAGGATGTTTTTGGATCTATCCCTGTAAATTTCCATTCCCAAGAATTTTTTTAGTTCACCCAAATCCGTCATCTTGTATTTACTAGTTAGAATATTTTTGCAATATTCCAGAATTTCAGAGTTGCTTGACACAAGTATATTGTCATCCACATATAGAGCAAGAATACAAAATTGATCTCCCTTGTTGAGAATGTACATATTCCCATCATTCATAAACTGTTTAAACCCCTGTTTTTGCAGATAGCTATCTATACAGTTGTACCACATTCTGGGTGCTTGTTTTAGCCCATACACAGCACGTTTCAACTTCCAGACCGTGTTTTCTCCTTTAGGTTCAAAACCTGGAGCTGGTCTCATATAAACTTCCTCATTTATTTCTGCATTTAGAAATGCTGTACTTACATCCATGTGATGTATTTCTAAATTATTTGCATTTGCAAAAGCAAGCAAGACCCTGATGCTTGTCAATTTAACTATTGGAGAGAAAGTCTCTTCATAATCTAAACCTCTCTTCTGTGTGAATCCTTGAGCTACTAATCTCGCTTTATATTTTGATTCTCCATTTATCCCTGTTTTAACCTTGTAGATCCACTTGCTCCCTATAACATTCTTACCATCTGGTTGCTTAACAAGTTCATATGTATGTGTTCTTTCAAATGCATACATCTCTTCCTTCATGGCTGCCATCCATTTGTCTGAATTTTTTCTGAAGCAAATTTCAACAAAATTAGTTGGTAACCCTGGTTCAATAAGAGCCATAATTTGATGTATATCTAATTCATCATCATTGAGTCTTTTACTCTTTCCACTATCACTTCTGCCATATGTCTCAAGATCTACTTGCATTCCTTCCTTGAGTTTTTCAATTTCTGTTTTCCTCCTCCTCTTATTTCTGATTTCAGTGTCATCCCCATGTTCAAAAGCCTCCTCATTTTGCATTTCGGGTTCTATCTCTAATTGTTGCTCATCCCTTGAGCTGCTGACCTGTTTTGCATCAGATATATTATGATCCACCTCTGATCTTTCTTCAAAATCATCATAATTACTTTCCTTGTTTGCATGTTCATCATCCTTTGTTCCTGGAATTTCTTTTTGTTCCTTATTCCTGTCCTTGTACACCACGGATTCATTGAAAACAATATCCCTGCTTATGATTATTTGCCTTTTTTCCAAGTGGAACATTCTATATCCTTTGGTATGTTCATCATACCCTACTAAGTAACATTTAATGGCCCTGTCATCAAGTTTCTTCCTGATTTCCTTTGGCACATGTACATATCCCACACATCCAAATGTTTTAAACATGTCATAGGCTGGTATGTGACCATTCCACATTTCTTCAGGGGTTTTGCCATTAATACTTGATGTGGGAAGCCTATTTTGAATGTACACTGCAGTTTTAACAGTTTCATCCCAAAGATAATTTGGCATACCTGATTGTTTAAGCATAGATCGAACTGCATCCAAAATGGTCCTGTTCTTCCTTTCTGCTACTCCATTTTGTTGAGGTGTGAACCTGCATGTTAGTTGTCTTTTGATGCCTCGAGCCCTGCAATATTGGTTAAATTCTCCTGATAAAAATTCTCCTCCTCTATCAGACCTAATACACTTAATTTTTCTTCCTGTCTGTCTTTCAACTTCTTGCTCAAAGATTTTGTATGCATTGAATGCCTGATCTTTATGTCTTAAGAGATAAGTTGTGGTTTTTCTGGAAAAATCGTCTATGAAGGTGATGAAATACCTTTTTCCTGTCATGCTAGTTACATTGATTGGACCACATAGATCTGTATGGATCAAATCCAGAATTCCCTTTGCTCTTTTGTGTGATTTAGAAAACCTCAATCTGGTATGCTTTCCTAGCAAGCAGCCTTCACAAACAAAATGTTCATCCTTTTGTTGCTCTGCAATAATCATATTGTGCTTGATCATGTACTGAATGTTGTTTAAATGTGTATGCCCTAATCTTTCATGCCAATTTTTTATTGTAGGAGCTGAGATCAAGTTAATAGAACCATCAGATCTTGCATTGTCAAATGCAAATAAATTGCCAAGTCTCCTTGCTAAGAATTTTAATTCATTCTCAAGAAAGATTTTACAATGTGTTTTCTCAAAACACACTTTGTAACCTAAGTCAACAAGCTGACTAACAGAAATTAAATTTCTGATAATTGAAGGCACACATAATACATTTCTAAGCTCCACTGGTTTCCCTGAAAGATCAAAAATTTCTAGCATTCCAGCCAGCTCCACCTTTTGCATACTTCCATTTCCCATTTGCACAAAACTGGACCCCCTTTTCTCCTTTCCTTTAAGCTTGCTTTCATCTTTTATGACTGATCTTTCAGCTCCTGAATCTAACACAAGCAAGTCATCCTTAGTTTTTGTTTCATTTATAGACAAAGCTTTCAAAATTTCTGGATCAGTGCTTCTTACCTCTATATTTTCGTCCATTATTTCTTCTCCTTCAGCTTCTACATTCTTGGCAATATTAATTGTCGAGGTATTTCTTCCCCTTCCTCTTCCCCTTGGATTAAAGCCTCTTCCTCTTGCAAAATCCCCTCTAGGATTATCATACGCCTCTCCCTCTAGCATAGTCCTTTGGACTAGAGCAAGATTAGTCGCCATATGACCATAACCACCGCAATTATAGCATTTATTCTCTTTCACATTCTTTGGACAATTGTTTTTCAAGTGTCCATAACTATTGCACATAACAAGGGCCAATCTTATTTCTATCGGTGTTTTACCCCGCCCCTTCCAAAGAAATAATATTTCGGTTTGTTCATTTGACTCACTAATAAGAGCTTTCTGCTCAAGCTCGGTCTTCACCATTAATTCAAGATTTTCTCTATTCTTAGCTATGTTTTACGACTAAGGTAGACAAATGCTCATAGTTTGAAAAAGCACGGGCAATGGTCATTACCGGTGGTCTTGAGTGATCATCACTCCTACACCTCTAAATCACCCAACCAAGTTATCAAATTTCTGAAAAGAACTCGTGGATATTTTCTTTATCATGATATTTCAGATTTCTTAACTCCCTGTCTAAAACATCCAATTGTGAAGATGTTTTGTTCTCATAAGTAGCAATCAAATACTTCCATATAGCTCTAGGACTCATACCTCTGACCTTTAGAAGTATGCTGGATCCTAGCTTGACAAGCATAATAATACTTTTAGCTTCAACCAATTTTGTTTGCTACACTTATCTCCTCAACTTACCTCGATAAGACTTTCATCATCCTTGTCCTTAGCACTTGAACTTGAAGCAGCTTGATCTAATCGCCTCCTTCCTCTTCTTTGGCTGAAATGCTCAATCCGCTCAACTTCTCCTCTGTAACATAGGTCCACAGACCTTCCACCTCCAACACTTCTTTTATTTTTTCCTTCCACACTTGGAAGCCCCCTGTTCCTTTAAACACATCAACAGCACTTAGAAGAGATGCTCCTAGTCTAGTTGACATTTTTTCCAACCTGGTTATGCTCTGATACCAAATGAAGATTTTGCAATGATGCAAAGCCACAAATACGTGTTTCAATGACTTCTAATTGATCTCATAGCAATACTTTCCTATCAATATCTAGACAATATTTCTTAACTTAATGCATGAGACAATGAAATAGAATGTTCAAAGCATTAAGGTTTAGAACCATTAGATAGCTGAATATTTTCGTTCGATAGCCCAAGCCTGCATCTTCGACAATACAGCTCAATCATATTTTACATTCTCATTCATCTTATAGGGCCAGATCCGGCCGCTTAGGCTTGGATCCGGCCGCTCAGGTCTCTTGATGCTTCCCGCCACTGTTGTATTCACTTGCCAGATCTGTTCCTTGTTACTTGTCCTTCACACATTCGACCGATGTAACCTTCTAAATATTTAACCATGTAATCTCCTAACATTTAACCATTAAATAACGTCTAATGGTTAAGCTTCACAATATAATGGTTCAACTCAACAAAACGTCTCCAACTATAGCCCTATATCTTTCTGTGTAGCATTCTCTGTTACTGGATTTAACATGACTATATTCTACAGCAGATGATTAGAATCTTATCTTAATGATGCCCCAATGAGTTTAAAGAATATCGGAATTCTTCTACTGCACGGAAAGGAAAAGAGAGCACATAGAGAATGCTAGTTGGTTCTCAGATTAACGGAGATGGTGTAGCTCTGTTATATAAAAGCTCAGATTTTCTAAACTGGGAACTTCAAAAATGTCGATTCTAATTCATTGCAAGGGAATAAATTAAGAAATAAGGATCTGTAGAAACATGTACCAGCAAGAATAATGCTCGTAGAAGTAATCGAAGGAAAATTGAAACACCTTTTACCTGTGATTAAACATCACGCAGGTTATGTTGGGATCCGATTTATGGTCGAATACCAATTTGCATAAAAATGCCAAAGAACTCCCTTCTTCAGAAGGATCTTATTTCGAATCCAAATCTTTGTTAATCCAAGCAGTGGCCGGAACTCCATGCCATCTATTCCACAATAAACTCTAAATTCCAGAGTAAACTCCAGAGCAATCATTCGGGTATGTTGAGCTTTCGTGGCCTAGTTAAAACAATCTTGCCCTTTAAAACTTTTTTTTTTTTTTTTTTTTTTTTTTTTTTTTGTAGGAACGGCAGTGATATTATATTACATGTAATACATAGTAATACAAAAGGACAGGGACAAACCCTGTTATAAAGGCCAAAATTTAAAAATTGGCCTTGACTCTCCCAAGGAGGATAATTTATCCAAGTTCAAACACTGATTAAGAGTTTAGTAATAATAGAACTAAGATTAAAGTTATGAGCAAATCACTAAGATTTCAAAGTTCTGATAACTGCTGCCAGTCTACTGAAGCCTCATTCCTCTGTAACTCCATCCAGAGTTATAACTGCAAAAGCATGATCGGTATACTTGAACAACAAATAGTCGAGCTCAGTTGCTCCGTAAGCAGAGGCATCCAGAATGTAGAGAATCCATGACTCCCGGGCTCCTATACATATCCCGAGCTTTTCCTCAAAGTATGGCTTGATTTCCTGTTTGAATTGCCAAATGTCTTCATCCTTTAATATCCGCTGGAAGGTTCGAATCATGATTGTTTCCATTTTGACCCATAGAAGAGCTTCCAACACCACCTGATGAGACATGGGTCTAGTATCCGCCGGGACCTCCCTGACATGGCCGCCCTCATGGTGTTTGTTGACTAGATACTCTGTCAGCAACATCAGAAAGGTTATTGAAATAAGAGGAGAAGAATGTATAAAACCCTTGGAAAGAGCCCAAAGCATCCCAGCATTTATCATAATTACACCCCCTGTTCATTCTATGTGCCATAGCTGCTTCTGCCAACTCCAATTGCAGAGTAGTCTTAAGAAAGTTCAAATCTGGAGGATGGTGGTTAATAGCCACATTATTCCTGTGTTTCCAAATTACCCACAAACATAATGATCTAATTGTATCCATAAATGGGGATGTGTTTGCAAGGAAATCGAAAAGATCATGTTCAATAGCTGGAATAGCACCTATATGATTACCTATCCAGTTCCAGAAAGGGGCCAGCCAAGGACAAATGAAAATATGGGTAGAGGACTCGGCTTGACCACAACCTAGAGGGCATCTGTCAGAGTTTTGATTGTTATATTTTGCCCTGTGTGTATTGGATTTCAAGCTCTTGTTCAAGAACAGCCATCTAAAGAGAATGACCTTCTTTGCACATTGTAATTTCCACCCTTTCCTTATAACCTAGACGGCTTCCACTTCTGAGCAGTTCCATTGATTGGCAACTTTAGTACTTTGGTCACCCAGCAGCATGGAATAAGCTTTGGCCACACTATATCCTTTACCATCCATGGCCCAATTCTGACCTTCTGTTTGTGTACTCCTTCCCTTGTTATGTTTAGTTAGGGCCTTATAAATATTCCTATTGGAAATGGTGTCCTGAACAAGACTAGAGATTTCCAGCCATGTTTTCCAGTAACCAGTAGCCATGCTACCAATTGTGCATAAGCCCATATCCTTCCATTCCTTGTACTTCCTTGGATGTTTAAGGGCTAAACATCCATTATCTTCACTAGCCAATCCTTGATGCCAGAAAAAATTGAATTCCTCTGTAACCTGCTCAATTGGGAAGGCTTTAAAGCACACAGACACCCTATTCCAGGCTTGGATAATTCTTCTCATTATAGTAGAGGTACCTGACCCTAGATTGAGTTGATAAAAAGTGAATCAAGTAAGTGATGAGGGGTGGATGGACTTCCCACTAGAGTACTCTTCCCAATCCAATACCTAGTGAAGACAAGGGCAGGAGATTTAGAAGTTGGGTCAAGAGCCCTCCAAACCAACTTTGCTGCAAAAGCTTGAGCCTGAAGAAACAGATCTTTGCATCCCAGCCCTCCTTTTTTCCTAGGCAGAGTCAGATATTTCCATCCCACCATATGTGTGCCTTGCCAGATAAATTCCTTCATAATAATCTTTAACTCCTGATAAGTCTTCTTGTCTGCAATTATTGCTGATGAAAAATAGACATGAGAACTAGCAATGACACTGTTAATTATTTCTACTCTCCCGGCTAAAGACAGTGATTTGGGATACATTTGAAGCTTTTTCTTAATCTTAGTCACAATAGGTTCCCATAAGCCATGCAAACTCATATTGAGAGCTAAAGGCAAACCCAATAGTTTGGTAGCTTTTCTAAGTCCACAGACATTGATCCCTTCAATGTGATCCTCCAGGCTGTCAGAGATGAAGGCACATTTTTTCTTGTTTAACACCACCCCTGATGCTTTCCCAAACAACTCCATGGCAGCAAGAAAATTCTGAATACCATCTCCCTGCCTCTTCAAAACACACAAAAGTATCATCAGCATACTGCATTACTGATAGCGTGTCTCTTGTGTCTGGAAGGTTTAAGCAACTGATTTCCTTTTTTTGTTGCATTTTCATAATAAATCTAGAATCAACTATTAAGAAGAGGTAGGGGGGCAAAGGGCACCCCTGCCTCACCCCTCTTTTACACTCAAAAAAGGATGAGGGAGAACCATTAACCAGTACTGTTGAGCAACCTATAGCATTGAATCCAGCTATTTTCTTCACAACCTGTTCTGAGAAACCAAGTTGTGACATGGCCCTATAAAGAAAATTCCAATCAATAGTGTCATAGGCTCTTTTAAAATCCAATTTTAGAAGCACACATCCTTGATTGGTTATTCTATTCCAATGTAGACCTTCATAGGCTCCAATAAAATTGTCCAAAATACTCCTCCCTGGAAGAAAGCCAAATTGGACTGGACAGATCTTATTCTGAAGAATTTTCTTAACCCTGTTTGCAAAGATCTTAGCCAAAATTTTGTATGTTACATTTGTCAATGAAATAGGTCTCCAATCCGAGAAAGTGATAGGCTTATCTACCTTAGGGATCGGAGCAATTAGACCTGCATTAATTGCTGGGTGTAACTTTTCAGCCTGCCAAGCACCCTGTACAAATGTAATAATATCCTTATTCATTACATCCCAAAAGCGGTCATAGAGTTCAGGGGGCAAACCATCAGGCCCTGGGCTTTTTCCATGAGCCATACTCCTTAATGTACCCAAGATCTCAGCTTCCATTGGGGTTGCCAGAAGTTGTAAGTCTTGAATATGATCATCCTTTGGCCCAAGGTACTCAAAGAATTCTGACATTTTATCATTATCATTACCTTTGGCTGCAAAGAGTTCCTTATATTTGCTGTAGAACAATTTTTGAATGTCCTCTTGCTTAGACAACTCTTGATGATTATCATCCTGAATTGAGACTATCCCATTGTTCATAATTCTGCTTTTGGCGGCTCTAAAAAAGAATTTTGAGCTGCAATCATCCATCATATTCACATAAAGACTTCTGCTTTTTATTGCCAGACTTTTTGCTTCATGCTCTTCAATCAATTTGACTTTCCTCTCCAAGGACTCCTCTTTCTGCTGCAAGTTCACATTAGCTTTGTCCAGGAAAAGGTTCTGTCTAACATCTCTTATTTCCAAATAGATCTCCATTTTTTCCAGCCTCTTTTTTCTGCTCCATTCCTTACCCCATTGTTTGATCCAATTTTTAACCTGTTTGCTCCTGTATATGAATTCCTTCATGGAGCCACTTGCATTCAAACCCTCTAGTGAACTATAAAACCTGATGAAGTCTTCACAGAAGGCCTTATTATTCAGTAAGCTGACATTAAAATTGAATGGGGTATCAGCATACCTACTCTGAGGTGAAATGCCTGTGTCCAAGATCTGTGGGTAGTGGTCTGAAATTGAATTGCTACAATCATTATTAATGATCAGATTATCCCAGCCTTCTAAGGTAGAAATGCTGGTATAGTATCTGTCCAAAAGGCAGTATACTCTGTCATTCCCTTTCCTCTTGTTGCACCAAGAGTATGCATTAGAAGAAGAGGGGGCATGATATATAAAGTTATGAGCCAGTTTGTCCCATTGAGTCCTCTCCCCTTTTGACATATTAATCTTTTTTCCTGCCTTTTGTTCCCATGAGGGAGTATTATTAAAATCTCCACTAAGAATCCAGTTGCTGGTACTCTGTCCTTGCAACCAATCTGCCATATTTTTCCATTGATCTTCTCTTTCCTCAGGGGAGGTAGAGGCATAGACATTTATAATGCCTACTTGCTCCTGCCCAATCTCCAAGACGACCACCTGCCATCTACCTGAGGGATGCAAGAAAGAATTTAACTTTTTATACCCACTCCAAGCAATGCAAATGCCACCTTTTGTGCCATCTGCAGGAGCCCAGATGGATTCCCCATTGGGGAAAATCCAATTTCCCAGGTTTGAAGCCTCAAAAGCTGGTAGCCTATGCTCTTGTAGTAGAACTATGTCTGCTTTGATTTCCTTGAGAGCTATTAGAGCCCTTTTCCTTTTCAGGGGACCCTTAATTTCTCTTAAATTCCATGTGACTATCTTCATTGGGATTTGGAGCTTCTGGTGACAGGTCCATCCTCCCTGGGGGTATAGACCTTTTTCTGTCTTTTTTTAACCTGTGGCAGAGGAGTAACACAATTTTGTTCTTTTATTTCACTCCTTAACACATCTTCACCATCTTCTTCATCATTCCAAAACTTACCAGACAATCTGGAAGAGGGATCTTTCAACTCTCTCAATTGTGCTGCTGGAGTCTTAAAAATTTCCCTTTCCGAAATTGATGTGTTCCCAGGAGTGGCCCCTTCCAATTCTTGGCCAGAAGGGCTTATAGGTCTATTGATTTGTTCACTAACAATTTCCTGGCCAGCTGGAGTTACAAGTCTTTGGGGCTGGATCCCCAATTCTTGGCCAACAGGACTTACAGGCCTACTGTAGTGTTCAACATTAATTCCCTGGCCTTTTGGAGTTACAAGCCTTTGGTTTGGGCCGGTATCCAGATCCCCTGCATAAGATGGAGCCTTATGATGAATCAATTCTTTGTGTAGGGTACCTGGTGTAGGTTGTTCATCAATAGAGTGGTGAGGGATATCTATTGTGACATCCTCTATGACTGAAATCGGGTCTATAACCTCTGATCCTTTGGGGAATAGTTCCATAACAGGAAGGGGGGATTAAGTAGTATTGTTGGCTTGAAGCATCAGGAGGGGAGCTTTAGGTGAACTCGGCTCCCCTTTCTCTTTATACCCAGATGACTCCTCGGATGAGGAGTAATCATTCCCATTCAACTGAGGCTCTCTTATTGTGAGAGGCATGGACCTACTTTCTTCAACAGAAATTTTGTCTCCCATGATTCTTTTTCCCTTGGAATCCGGGTTATTGAGAACCTTCACTTTAGAAGCATCCTCCAGAAACTGTACCTTCCTTTTCCATTCAGTTCTTAGTTTTTTCTCCAAACTCTTCCCTGACTCCATTTTAGCTCTCTCTTTTTCTTTTTCTTCCCTGATTTTTTGCTTCCTTCTTTTCCTTTTTTCACTACCATTCTTGTTCTGTCTATATCTTTCTGCCTTTCCTTTATTTGGTGTGATCCAACTTTCTTCCCTCTGTTTCCCCTGATCTATTTCTTTTGGGAGCTCCCTTGGCTCTTTCCCTCCTTTACAAATTTTCCCCCCATGGAGCCTTAACCCACAGGCCGAGCATGGCTGAGGCAATCCTTGCCATACCAATTTTAGAGTTTTGGGATTACCAAAGTAGTCCACAAAGTTTATGTCGCCCGGGATTGGTTTTAGCAGGTCGATTTGTGCCCAAACTCTTGGGGCTTTATCTTGAGAGACTTCCCAGCTAATGATATTTCCGGTCTGCTGAAACAGAGTGAGCAGAGACTGCTCATTCCAATACATGGGATTTAAGCCTTGTAAGGAGGTCCAGGCTGGGTGAAACAGCTCAGAAAAGTTTTGAGGGTCAAAAGAGGGGTACCATTTTTTGAGTATTGGCTTTGGAAATGGTTCCTTGCTTGAGCGGAAGGGTAGTTGTCTGGATATTACCACATTCAACCATAAAACAAGGAAAGTCAATCCAGTAAATACTGTTGATTGCGACCCCCTGTTCCATTCTCTCCAACTCCCCTTTTATAAATTGAAGTCTGACTCCCTCATGACGAATACACCCAATAAGCCCACGAGATTTAAGAAACTTTAACTTATTTTCTACTACTGCATTCCTAAGGGGCTTACCCACAAATACCGGTTCCTTCTCTGCCATCAATTCCTTCCTCACGTCTTCCTGCACTTGATTTGCATATTCCAAGATTTGATTTAATGCCTCCTTTTGACGCTGAAGGGTCCCCACTCCAGAAGATCTTCGGGTGTTCACCATATCTGTAATAGAAGTGAGGAAAATGCCAAAAACAACAAAGTCCTTCACCTTCTCTCCTTTCTCGAGCGCTGCCAGATGACCCGCTATCTCCCGGATTTGACTGTGGCCTTTCTCACTTAGGGTACATACCAAATCTAACAGTTCCTTACTATTGGAATCTTTTTTGGCATAATTCTCATTTGTTCCTGTTACCCCCTTTTCCCCCAAATCTGACCCTTTCTGCACATTTCCCAAAGACTGTCCCATCCGACCCAACTGTTGCAAATTCCCAAACATTCCTACTTTCTGCTTCAAATCCAACACAAATCCTTTTCTTCTTTTTTAATTTTTTGTTTTTCCCTTTCAACTATTAACTATCACAAACCACTGAACTGTTATACTACCAACCGATCTTTTTTCCTGAACTCCCAAAGTCTAGCTATAAACCTTCACTACTATTATACTTTCTGTCCATGAGCAATGTGTATAAAAGACGCCTGCAGCGCTAGCATTTCTATCCCCTACAAACTCACCAACCAAGATTCAAGAAGCATTACTTCAGATTGAGGGACCACGGAAAAGATTGGAGTAAACAATTCTTCAGGGAAGAATCGATGAAATACCAAACTTTCCCATAGTTGAGCACTCTCTCCTTCAAGCCATCCACAAGAAAAACGATCCCCTTGAATCAAGATCGTGAAGATTTTCATGGCTTAGGGTAGAAGTTCTGAAACCCCGCTCGCGCTCCCGCCATCCGCCCCCATATTCCCCAGTCCCTGAATTGTCATCCCCTTTAAAAAAAAAAAAAAAAAAAAAAAAAGAGCGCAAAATTCACCGTTGCACATAATCCCCTTTAAAACTTAGACTTTAAAAAGAGCGCAAATTCACCGTTGCACATAATCCTTCAACAACAAATATGTTATTGAGAAAGAAACCGAAATTTTAAATACAAACAAAGTCATTAATAAGCCTTGGATGCTTCAATTTAGGTCCGTTCAAGAGCTCCTCGAATGCCACAAACTATTCGCCGGGCTAATGTTACTGCCCAATAGAGTTTCGCATAAGGGTTTGTAATGCTAAGACATGTCTTCCATCGGTGGCCATGCAGCAGCATGCTCAATCGCCAAATAAGGAAATAACCCATCGAAAGAAAACCCTTGCCAGTAGGTTTCCCAATGAAAGCAGGGGTCGGGCGGGGGATTTTTTGGTATTAATTTTGTTGGCCGTGCGATTGGGCTCTGGACGAACCTAGACGTCCGGATGAGAGGGGCCTGAAATAGCAAGAACATGAGCCTGAACTGATGGCATGGAATGGGCGATGCCAGGAAGACCATTTCGGGCTTGGAGGATTGGGTGATGCCTGGCGATGTTGCTGGGCGGAAAAGAGACTGGCATGTTTCAACTGCTTGTACGTTTGCTATTCTGTCTGAACGCCATGCCGAGCAGCAGGATTAAAGAACCGGTTTCCCAAATCCTGACTCAGAATCACTGGATTGATTGTTGGAGCCCTAAAATATTAGAATCGGATGGGTCATGCAGTTTGTGGATATGGCACTAATATGTCCATTGCAGTGAAGCATGTTCCATGTTTTCTTGTGTTTTTGTACTTCTTATCTCATATTTTTCAAAGCTACACAACCTTCTTTGCTTGGTTCTATCTGTTTCTCTCTGTTTCTGTTGGTTCTCTCTGTTTCTATGCATCCTAATCTTTTGCGATCTTGTCTAATCTTATCTTCTGCGATCATTAGCTGCATTTGCAACTAATCTTTATCTTTTGTGATCATGAGCTGCGTTTGCAACTAATCTTATCTTCTCGTCCTTTGCCGGATTTGGAACAGGGCATGCTGCCCTGGGCTGGGCATATGTTGCCACGTGTACGGCCCACATTTTTTGTGCATCTCAATGGTTCTTGCGGAATCAATGGTGGTCACCGTTTTTGTTTTATAATGTTTTTAAAAAAGCGATTATGATGGGTATAGCGATTAGGATGGGGGCCTTCCCACCATTAGGTGACTCATAATGCCCATACCTAGTGCGAAAAGCGGATTTATGGATATCCTCCTCTTTAATTCTTATCTGATGGTACCCGGAGCGTAGATCAATCTTTGAGAAATACTTAGCCCCTTGCAACTGATCCATTAGATCATCTGCTCTAGGCAAAGCATAGCGATTCTTGATGGTATGCTTGTTGAGTTGCCGATAATCAATACACATCCTCAGGGAGCCGTCCTTTTTCTTAACGAAGAGGATAGGAGCGCCACAAGGTGAAACACTAGGTCGAATGAAACCTAGGTTTAGTAACTCCTGAAGTTGCTTTTTAAGTTCTGCCAACTCTGGAGGACTCATACGGTACGGGGCCTTGCTGGTAGGCTTGGTACCCGGCTCTAAAGCTATTTCACATTCCACCCCTCTAAAAGGAGGGAGCTTCTGGATCTCATCTAGAAAAAGGTCACCGAATTCTCGGAGAAGATGAGCAATCCCCTCTGGCAAGGTATCGATTACTTGCTTCTGTTTAGCATCTGACTCTATGGAAGCAAGGCTAATGATGCACAGGAGCTTTTCCCTGCGTATAGCTTTATCTAACTGCCTGATGGAGATAGACTGTATGATAGGGTTGAATGGTTCACCTCTGATAGTCACGCGGGCTCCATTAGCTGCGTTGAAGGTAACTTCTCTCTTCTCGCAGTCTATGTTGGCTTTTGCAAATGCCAAGAATTCCATACCAACAATGAGGTCATATTTGCCAATATCCATCAATTCGGCACCCAAAGCAACCGGTGCACCTGGCAACTGCATCTTAAGATGGATGCGGCGGCCATGGGTATGCCTGACCTTACCATTGGCTAGAGTAACAGGTCTTGGTCGGGACCTTAATGTTTCAAGCTGTAAGACCTGGGCCATCCTGGGAGAAGCAAACTTATGTGTACTTCCCGTATCCATAAGAATTACGAAAGGCTTACTGTCTACTTGACCTATGGTGGAAATGACAGCAGGTTGACTTTCCGCATTGCCGGTTTCTATAGCTGCAAGGATATGAGACGCACCGTGAATGTACTCAGGAGCCTCCTCTTCGCCAGGTAAGGTCGACTCTAGATCGTCCCAATCGAGGTCGGCCATGGCCAGCTGGGCAGTCTGCGTAACATAAGGACAATTGTGCATAAAGTGGCCGGGCCGCATACACCTGTAGCATGCCTTATCCCGGCGGAGCTGCTCTCGGGCTTCCTTAGGAATAGACTGTAAGAGGTTCCGTACTTCCTTACCGACATTGCCCTGTTTATCCGGCGTGGTGAAGGTAACTTTCTTTTCCTGGCGGCCATAGGAATTCTGCTGAGAGGGGCCCGGACTTGGCGACCGGGGTTTGTACGGTGTGGATGGCCGGGGCTGGGGGTACGGAGCAGGACGCGGATACTGATTTCTTGGTGTGTCCTCCTCGAGGCTCAATGCCTTAGCCTCAGCCTCCGCAACTGATTTCGGGTCTATGGCTTTAACCATCCGTTTGATTGATGGAGCCAATCCTTCAATATACCCCTCTACGGCTCTCTTTTCATTCATACCTGGTACATACAGCCTCAAGCGCATAAACTCATCAGTGTAAGCCTGAACCGTCATACCCTTCTGCTCCAACCTATAAAAGGTCTGAATCTGCTGGCATTTGTGCGCACGAGGCACATAATGTGACTTGAATGCCTTGGCAAACTTCCTGAAGTTGCATCTGCTCATGTCCAGATGCTTGGCCCTGGCATAGCCCTTCCACCAAATACGGGCAGCTCCTGTAAGGTTGGTGGTGGCAACCTTTCCTGTATCCTTCTCCGTCATGCCATAGGACTTCCCAAACTCCTTCATTTCGTCCAACCAGGACTCTGCATTCAGTCCACCTCGGGATTTTCCATCAAACTGGGCCAGTTTCCTATTCTTCCATATACTAGTTATAGCTGTATCAACCGTCTTACGGTATTCCTTATCCCGGCGCTTTGCATGGTCACCAGCTGATACCGATGAACCAGAAGACCCCGAAGTGGTTGAGCGTGAGGAAGTGGCACTATCCTTAGAGGAACTTCGGTGATGCTTAGCATGAGGCCTCCTCGGTGCAGGTACAGGACTGGCTCCAGGGGGAGATGGCTGTTGTGCAGGTGGACTCGGTGGTAACGGAGGTAACTCCGGTCCATCTTCCTGGGTTTGCTGCAGTGGGTTGGTATGCAACACATAGGCTTGTAACTCGCCTAGCTGCCTTTTCATTAACATCAGTTCATGTTCGGGTGTGAGCCTACTGGCATTTGAAGGCGTCTGCCAGGCGGCGTTACGTGCCCCATCTAAATTGAGCATGAAAAAGGTATAAGCATATTTATAACACATAAATTCTTACAAATTTTTATCATGTCGGACAAAGGGTAGAGAGAGAAAACATAAGGGACATGTATCATTATAAGAGGAAAAACTTTTCTATTACAGTTTTACACCTTAGTACTGTCAAAAGTTGATACAGGAGTATTACACAAAGACAACATGATACAACTGGAACTTAAAGTTGAGCTCACAAACAGCATGAAAAAAAACGAAACTGGAAAGACCCGGCCTAGGGGTTCGCAAAGGGGTACAGGATCGAGTAGCGAACACTCTCACGCACAGCCCTAACGAGCTTGTAGCGTGCCCAGGCCTGGACAATTACTGGTTGGTATTCCCACGTTGGGCTAACAATGAGAAGATTGAAAAGCCTCCTCAAAGCATAAAAGAGTTGCCACAGGTGGTCGTTAGCGTCCTCAAAGGCTTCGTGCCTGATCATGCTCCAGTAGTCCCATGTGCGGCACAGAGTTTTCTTTAGGTCCTCAAAAGCTCTGTCCCTGAGGATATTAACTATCTCCATCCCTTTAGCTGGATCATAGGGTTCTCCTGGTGGCGGGGGTTCCATCTCATAACCCTCATCCCATTCTGGATATTCTCCATATCTTTGGCCATAGTCCTGCTCGGGCGGCCCTGGATCCTCCCTCCGGATCATGTCGGTAATCCTCTTCTCATATTCCCAAAGGGTCTCTTCTGCAAGACAATGGAAATGAATATAGAACATTCCGTAATTTCATTATATTCTAAACGCCAATAATTAGAAGAAGACATCATGGAAAAGAACAATTCTCAATTGTATTCATCAAAACAGTAATCACAATTGATGAGAAAAGGGGTATAATATATTATAAAATGGCGAGAGAATTTGCCAAACCAAAATTTTACAATCATACACAATACAAAAATGTGTAGTACAATTATTTAGGAACTAGGTCCTCCCTCTTCATTCGTAGGCCTAGGAGGTGGTGGAGGCGGTCGGTGTCGCAGCAGAGTCACCCCGGGGTCTACCGTGGCAGCCGCAATGGATGCAACCTCTGGTGGATAAGCAACAGCCAATGGGGCTGCTGTAAGAAGTTTCATGCTCATCCAAGGTGCAATATCCTGGCCCAAGGCCGTCAAGGCAAGATCCCGTCGCACGAGTACATAAGTAAACGTACGATAGGGGAGCTTCTTGTGCCCGGCCAATGTGGAGAGAGCACGGAGGGTCCACCATGAAGCTTCAGCCTCCGGCCCTAAATCTCGGGCTATAAAAAGAACTTGGCCCTGCCGAAAGGCTGATAAGAAGAAGCGGGTAAGGTGGTTTCCCAATACCTTCCCTTGTGGGGTCTCGGACGTGGCCACTTCTTTATCCAAATCCATAGGGACTTCTTCTTCCTTAAGTTCCTGTTGCTCCTCCTTCAAATGAGTAGGATTATGGTACAAATCCTCTCCCTCGTCATCTGAACCCGAGGGAACCTCAACCATATTGATATTTGGGACATGAGGTCCCATAGCCGTGAAGGCATCTGGTGAGGGCTGAGAGGTCGGCTCATGCATCACCAGCTCCCGAAGACGCAGTAGAGTCTCAGTCGGCTCTATGGTCTCTTGGCGGAACTGGAGCAGCTGATGCACCTCCGGAGGAAGCTCAATAGGAGTGAAGTCGATGAAGTCGTCCATGCAATACTCCGCAAGCTCATAAAGCACATGGTCTTTACGCTTGCATCTAAATCCGGCCACCATGTGATAAGTCCAGATAATATCATCCAAGAGAAGATATTCTTGCCCTTGGTGATAAATAACTGGAAGGGCATCCAGCCCTGACAAGCCTACAGCTTGCTCACGGCGCGGTGGCAGCTCTTCCGCCAACTGCTTCCAACGGGCGAAGTCGCCCATGCCTATGTGTTCGTCTTCCCCCTCCTCGGAAGACTCAGGCAGCTTGCCTTTCTCTACAGGCAAGGTTTCATCCTCGACGTATTGGTCCATGAGGATGGCTAGGGCGAAGGCAACCTCAAGGTATTGCCGCCCCTGATGCTGCACAACGGGCAGGTGTTTGCCCCATTGGAGCTTTCCCTTCAGCACATCATATGCATGGGTGTCTCCCCCTAACATCTCCCGGACTACCTCCCGCTCCAGATACAGTTGGGGAGGATCCCCAAGAGGAATACACAGAGGGAGCATCTCCTCCATGTAGAAGTCTAGAAATCCGGCATAATCTGGATGCCGCTGCATGTTGGTAATGAGATCTAGGCGCTGGCACAGCAAGGGCCGCAGCTGGTCGAAGGCCACTTGTGGATCTCAGTGCTCTCCGTCTTCGTACCATGCAAGCAAGTCGGTGGCTGCCATGGCGCTGGAAGGGAGGAGAGAGGAAGAGAAACAAATCTAACAATTGAAATGAACTTTAAAAGTTCTTTTAACTCCTTTTATTTATGGTGACGTCAGCAATTTGACATTTAAAATCAAATATAAGGTTCTTAATAGAATTTCGACTTTTAAACAAAAAGAGGTTTTTTTTTATTATTTATCAAAAAATATTTACAATGGGAAAACCCTGGTAGCACGAGGCTAAGGACGCTCCCCCTGAATCCTGCGGGCGAGGGCTAAATCCTTTGGCATAATGGTGACTCTCTTTGCGTGGATCGCGCAAAGGTTAGCGTCACCAAAAAGTGCCACCAAATAGGCTTCCGCAGCCTCTTGGAGCGCCAAAATAGCAAAGGTCTGGAAACGGAGATCGGTTTTGAACTCCTGCGCGATCTCCCATACCAGCCTCTGGAAGGGAAGCTTCCGTATCAGAAGTTGGGTTGACTTCTAAAATTTACGGATCTCCCGTAAGGCAACAGTGCCGGGGCGGAACCTGTGGGGCTTCCTCTGTGGGGCGGGTTTTGTAGGCGGCCCCTTCGGTGCAGGCACCGTCTTGGCTCCAACAGCTGGTCGGGAGTCATCCACCCGCTGCTGTCTCCGACTGGAGGTGGTATTCTTGCCAAAAGCTCCGACAGTCTTTAATTTCTCCTTATATTGACTGCCGGATTTTCGGGCCACGGCCTTCTTACGGTGCTTAATGGTCGTGTGCTCAGTGGGTATTGGTCCCGGACCACTCCCTGATGCCCCTCCGTCCTGCGGGTTCAGCCGGTCCTGCCGAGCCCTCTCCTCCTGTTCAAGCCTCTCCCGTTCCTCCCGGGCTCTCCTCAGATCTTCTTCAACCTGAGCGAAATGTTGTGCTGCGCTTCGGCGAAGAAGTTCAGCATGGTACCGCTGAGGCCGCTGACTCATATCAATCTGGATCGTCGTTAGGTAATCCAGGCTGATATCAGGGATCGGGGCTCCCCACATGAAGCTCTGAGAAGCTTCATGCCATTCGTACGGTGGAACCTCAATTGCCCTGCCATCTATGACGGCAAGTCCGTCCCCTAAATACCGGTACTCCCTTCCCCGAGTCGCCGTATCCGCTCGCTCAATCTCCCGATGGTCATCTTCCTTAGCCAAGCCTCTGATGCGATCGGCCTCGGTCCTGATGTCCTCCTCCTCGGTATGCCCCTCTTGTTCAGGAGGATAGAACTTAATCAGCATCATGACCATGTCATGTTGCTCGACGATGGTATATGAAAGCTGGCGAAGGTTCAGCCGGATCAGGAATGGCTCCGAGAAGTGGTAGATAGGATAGGGGATCCTATCGTTATTCTCAAACTGGTTCACCAACTCGTCCAGAAGGATGTCGATGAAAGCCGGGTCGGTGGCCATATACCGGGCGATCATGGCATAAATCTCAACTATGGTTAGGGTCGAAGGGTCTGGGGCGCTCTTGGTATTGGCCATAGCTGTGGCGCTAAGGTCTACGGAGGCGGGCAGTGAGGCGCTGGCGGCGAAGGAGGCGGCAAGGGAGGCGCTAGGGTTCACAAGGCACAAGACGCGAAAAAGCAGAGTCAGGTCTGGTGGCGATGGCGGGCGTCGGCTCTGGCGGTCGAAGGCGTTGAAGGCAAGGCGAAATAAGACAACAAAAAGAAATTTGAACGGCCAGTTAACTTTTGAAATTTTAAAATTTTTCTTATTAACTTTTTAATTTTGTTATTATAAAATAATTATACGTCGGGCGCCGGCGGCATTATACGCGCTTCCGCCTCGACTAGGAATCGTCGAAAAGCAAGTGGCGCCCGAGTTGACCTTGCGGGGCCGCGTTGACTCCCATCTGTACGGTCGGGCGCCGACTGCATTTTCGGCTCTTCCACCGTGACTACAAGACGATAAAAAGCAAGCGGCGCCCGAGTTGGTTTTCGGGCCTGCCCTTGACCATTTTTCGCCGGGAGACGACTGTTCTAGGGTAATTTGAGTACGCCCGATCCAATGGAACCACCTTCTCCGTCTTTTGAGCTACCCACTGATATTTACATCTCTTCCAATCTTGGGCCCTCCAGTCGCCCTATCTTCTTTAAAGCTACAATTTCATAATTTAACCTAACACCGAACCAAACATCAAAGAGGACTAATCAACACATTAACTTAGCCTCCTCCTAACTACCGTGCTACGAGTTAGTGTTTGGCCAGTGCTATGATTTCGAGCAACCGAAATCACGGCTCTGATACCACTGTGACGCTCCCTGAATATATACGACCCCCGGTCGTATACATACGGGGACTTTCCCCTCCCATGGCGACCATCTCGCCACGAGCATGGCCCTCCATCTAACCCGGGCCGTCTACGTAGAGACGCTCAGGTGAAGGACACGGAGGGGTCATTCGGCCCACGCCTTCGATGGGCGCCTACGTCGCGGAAGCATGAATACAAGGGTTAGCACACAACATAAATCATATATATATAGCCACCATGAAGGGTGGCGCATCCATCCAAACATTAACACAAAGAATATGCATCTAAACTAAGAAAACGCCCAAAACCCAGGTCCTACCCCGGCTCAGACTCTAGTGGGGAGCGACCGACGGCTGGGTCTCAGGAGATCAGCAGACCGAATCTTGGCATGGCGTTGGCTGGCATAGAACATCGGCTAGGGTTGTCCACTCCATCCGCCCCCCCCCATACACACACTTTGCGGATGGGTCGATTCATGCTATGACTTAAGCTATAGCCTTCCCTGAGATCAGACTCAAGGTATCACCCTTTGAGCCTACTCGGGTTCATGACACCGGTCCGATGAGGCGGTGGGGAAGCGTCCCCTTCCAAGATCCGCGATGGTTCCATGGGTGAGCTAGAGAATACGTGCCGCAGCGTCGGCGACCCATCATCCGTGCAGACTTACTCACCCTAATTCTACTCAAAGTGCATGGTGCCCCATACGGGTCACACCACTACACCCGGGGAGTGTCAGACCCATACCCGGCCCTCTACGTGACCGGCTATCAGGCCTAGCCCACTGTAGGAGTCTCAGGAGCCTTTTATGCTCGTGCAAGACCCCACCCCCTACTTCACCACTGTGTCCCTTGTCCGGTGCTAAGCCAGACCATAGCGTCTATGACCCGGTGGGCTCTTGTGCACAGGCTGAAACTAGTAGGGTGTTAACGGAAGTACTAGGAGCATTCTATACACAAGCTCAGAGGCCTCTACCCCCCTTTTAATCCCTGTTTACTGGAACTACTAAACTAACTCGTAGAGACATCGACCATCCCATAACAGAGCATCATTCATAATTGAAAAGTATTCCCAGTTACCAAAGAAGGGTTAATCTCAACCAGAACTAACCAGAAAAGAATACCAAAGTATTAATCTACAATTTGCAAGTTAAACTACCACTAACCAGAGTTTCGGCTGGAGCCGTTGTCAAGGGGTGCCTCCATAGTGCTGTACTGGGGTGGCAGCAACAGGTCAGGGTGTCTGGCGATTGGGGGATGTTCAGCAACTGTTCCTTGAGCGCCTAGCTGCTCCTTGGTGCTGGCTGGGTCGAAGTTGGGGTTTGGATGGGGGTGGCGCTGCCTTTGGTGGCTCAGTTTAGAAACCCCCATGCTGGCCACTCAGGTCATGCCAAATGGCGCCTTCCCACCATTAGGTGACTTAATAGCAAGTATTTAACATAGCTAATTAAATCCCTTGTGGCCAACCCCCTAGGTTATCATACCCCAGGGTGGCGTACCTATACTGGTGATGTGTCAATATATATATACGTAGACCGTATAAATACTTGGAACGTCACATTCTCTCCTCCTTAGAATTAATGATGCCCCCAGCATTGGTGTTAGTTACAAATATAGGAAGAAATTATTCCTTACTTTCCATGAGTAATATATATATATATATATATATATATAATAATATTAGCAAAACTTTAGAGTTTGAAACACAGTTCAGGCACCGAGGTGCATTTCAGATGATTATCATAATCAAAAAAAAGTTCAAGGACCTAAGTCCAATACCAACATCAGTGGAACAACAAACAAAGTATGTAGCCAAAAGCAAAACTTGAAGAGGTCGGGTCATCAGTAACCCTCTAGCATGGGCAGGGCACGCACTGCTTACTGGCCTGCACATGTCAGTATATCAGTACATATGATGAAATTGTGGTTGAAGGGACCACCCCCTTATAATAATTAAAAGAAAATACTATTTATCAGGGAACCTATCATGTCTATGGTTTGCAGTTCCTTGCAGCATAGGGATTGGTCGAGTTCCCATTGTAGCCGAAAAAAGGCGGCCTATCACTATATGCTCTGCAACAAGTTGTGGTCAGGTCACTATTGACAGTACACCACGTCCTAGAGAACACAAGGTGATCTCATCATCGGTTACTTGTTGTTATTTACGATGCATCTACCCCTCTATGGCGCTACTCCTGGCAATCGAGCTTCTAAGCTTACCGCCAGTTGCGGGGTTGATAGCATCGTTGATGGTGCGGCCTTCAGATTCGCGCATGAAGTCCGGATAATGCTTGTCAAGGTCTATCTTCATTACCCACGTAGCATCCTCCACTGGTAAGTGTTTCCACTTAACCAAGTATTGCAACATTTGAGTCCTTCTGGTTTGTTTGTAAGCTCGATCAAGAAGAGCTTCAGGCACTATTTCGAGTTGCTCTTCTGTCATTTCTAGGAGGGTTGGGGAATCCAAAACCTCCTCTGGATCAGGGGTGTGTTGCTTCAAAAGACTCACGTGAAAGACCTTGTGGATCTTCAAGCGGGGCGGCAATTCTAAGCGATATGCCTGCTCTCCAACGCGCTCAATAATCTTGAATGGTCCAGCCCATCTGGGGGCCAACTTTTTACAATTGCCAATCTTAAGCTTGGCTTGCTTCACTTTAATCTTAAGCCAAACTGATTCGCCCACCTGGAAAACGCGTGGGGTTCTGTGCTTATCGGCTACACTCTTCTGACGACTGCGTGCAGCCAACAAGTAGCCACGAACTTCTTCGACCAGAGCTTGCATCTCCAGGAGGAGTTTTTGAGAAACCTCTACCTTAGAAACGGAGTTATGCCAAGTGTCTGGAGTAAGACATTGGTAACCATAGTTTATCATAAAGGGAGACATTCTGGAAGACTCCTGTTTCATGCTGTTATAAGCCCAGATAAATATAGTCAGCCCATTGTGATTGCTTACTCCACACATAACTTCTTAGCATATCCTCTATAATACGATTGGTACGTTCTGTCTGACCGTCTGTTTGAGGATGATATGCTGTACTCATAGCAAGCTTGGTCTGAATGGTGGCAAAGAAATCTTTCCAGAATGCACTTACAAATTTGGGATCCCTATCTGACACAATTACTCGTGGCATTCTGTGTAATCTGAAGATCTCCTTGGCAAATAGCAGAGCGGTATCAAAGGCTGTATCCGTGGTATGACATGGCAAGAAATGAGCCATTTTCGACAATTTGTCGACCACAACCATTAAGGCATCATACCCCTGGAGAGTTCTTGGAAGGCCCACAATGAAATCCATGGTTATCACTTCCCATTTGGCGTTGGGCACGTCTAGAGGTTGTAACTCACCTGGGATCCTTAACTGTTCAGCCTTAGTTTGCTGGCATACCTGACACTGCTTAATGTATCTAGCAATGTCCTTTTTCATAGAAGGCCAAAAATAACTGGAACGAATCTTAAAGTAGGTTTTCATAAACCCTGCATGTCCAGCTATAGGGCTGTTGTGGGTGTCGTGGAGGATTAGCTTACGGACTCCCGACGTCTGAGGTACGCACAACTTATCCCTATGATATAATAAGTTGCCCTCTTTCTTATACGCACGAAAGGCTTCGCGTTCCTTATCCGTGCGAGCTTCCTTAGCCAAACTATCCCAAATGTCACAGAATTCGGGGTCTGTGGCCAAGGTTTGCTCTATCTGTTTCCCAAACTCACTGGTGAGTGTAGAAATGGCATTACAATGGGTTCGGGTCACCAAGGGATGGCGTGACAATGCATCCGCAACCACATTGTGCTTGCCAGGCTTGTACATAATCTCAAAATCATATTCCTCCAGAAATTCCATCCATCTTCTCTGGCGGAGGTTGAGATTCGGCTGGGTGGATAAATAACGGAGACTCTGATGATCCGTATCCAACTGGAATCTTCTACCAAGAAGGTAGTGTCTCCATATTCGCAAGGCACGGACAACGGCTAACAATTCCTGATCATGGGTAGGATATCGCTGCTCTGTCTCGTTCATCTTCTTTGAATCATAAGCAATGACCCTCCCCTCCTGCATTAGGACTCCACCGGTGGCAATTTTACTGGCATCCATCGCCACTAGCTTATCCTGCTCAGGATCGGGTAACGTGAGAACTTGTGCTGATGTTAAAGCATTCTTAAGTTACTGGAAACTGCCCTGAACTTTTGTCTTCCAGTGTTCCATCCAATCCCTTACTTTCTCATGCTTTGTGAGATTTGTAAGAGGGGCTGCGATCTTTGCAAAATCCTTTACAAATTTTCGATAATATCCTGCTAATCCCAAGAAACTCCGGACTTCGGAAACATTCCCTGGAATAGGCCATTCTTTTACGGCCTCTATCTTTGCTGGGTCTGTAGCAATTCCCTCTGCCGAAATAACATGGCCCAAATAATCGACCTTTGGAGTGGCAAACTTGCACTTAGAGAACTTGGCATAGAGCTGATGACGCCTTAGCTTTTGTAGGGCTAGCCTAAGATGTTTCTCATGCTCCTC
Organism: Isoetes taiwanensis; assembly: GCA_021234155.1. Classification (NCBI taxonomy): domain Eukaryota; kingdom Viridiplantae; phylum Streptophyta; class Lycopodiopsida; order Isoetales; family Isoetaceae; genus Isoetes; species Isoetes taiwanensis. The sequence continues at coordinate 1,955,218 of JAJEKV010000054.1, read as the reverse complement.
CAGGGTCTTACTATAGATGAGAATGTCGTCAAAGAAAATAACAACAAAGTCATCCAAGTATTATCGAAAGACATCATTCATTAGTCGCATGAAAGTTGCTGGGGCATTAGTTAATCCAAAAGGCATAACTGTAAATTCATAATGCCCATACCTAGTGCGAAAAGCGGATTTATGGATATCCTCCTCTTTAATCCTTATTTGATGGTACCCGGAGCGTAGATCAATCTTTGAGAAATATTTAGCCCCTTGCAACTGATCCATTAGGTCATCTGCTCTAGGCAAAGCATAGCGATTCTTGATGGTATGCTTGTTGAGTTGCCGATAATCAATACACATCCTCAGGGAGCCGTCCTTTTTCTTAACGAAGAGGATAGGAGCGCCACAAGGCGAAACACTAGGTCGGATGAAACCTAGGTTTAGTAACTCCTGAAGTTGCTTTTTAAGTTCTGCCAACTCTGGAGGACTCATACGGTACGGGGCCTTGCTGGTAGGCTTGGTACCCGGCTCTAAAGCTATTTCACATTCCACCCCTCTAAAAGGAGGGAGCTTCTGGATCTCATCTGGAAAAAGGTCACCGAATTCTCGGAGAAGATGAGCAATCCCCTCTGGCAAGGTATCGATTACTTGCTTCTGTTTAGCATCTGACTCTATGGAAGCAAGGCTAATGATGCACAGGAGCTTTTCCCTGCGTATAGCTTTATCTAACTGCCTGATGGAGATAGACTGTATGATAGGGTTGAATGGTTCACCTCTGATAGTCACGCGGGCTCCATTAGCTGCGTTGAAGGTAACTTCTCTCTTCTCGCAGTCTATGTTGGCTTTTGCAGATGCCAAGAATTCCATACCAACAATGAGGTCATATTTGCCAATATCCATCAATTCGGCACCCAAAGCAACCGGTGCACCTGGCAACTGCATCTTAAGATGGATGCGGCGGCCATGGGTATGCCTGACCTTACCATTGGCTAGAGTAACAGGTCTTGGTCGGGACCTTAATGTTTCAAGCTGTAAGACCTGGGCCATCCTGGGAGAAGCAAAGTTATGTGTACTTCCCGTATCCATAAGAATTACGAAAGGCTTACTGTCTACTTGACCTATGGTGGAAATGATGGTGGTGACTTTCCGCATTACCGGTTTCTATAGGCTGCAAGGATATGAGGCCTTACCGTGAATGTACTCGGGGAGCCTCCTCTTAGCCAGGGTAAAGGTCGACTCTAGATCGTCCCAATCGAGGTCGACCATGGCCCGGTAGGCGTCTGCGTAACATAAGGACAATTGTGCATAAAGTGGCCGGGCCGCATACACCTGTAGCATGCCTTATCCCGGCGGAGCTGCTCTCGGGCTTCCTTAGGAATAGACTGTAAGAGGTTCCGTACTTCCTTACCGACATTGCCCTGTTTATCCGGCGTGGTGAAGGTAACTTTCTTTTCCTGGCGGCCATAGGAATTCCCGGACTTGGCGACCGGGGTTTGTACGGTGTGGATGGCCGGGGCTGCGGGTACGGAGCAGGACGCGGATACTGGTTTCTTGGTGTGTCCTCCTCGAGGCTCAATGCCTTAGCCTCAGCCTCCGCAACTGATTTCGGGTCTATGGCTTTAACCATCCGTTTGATTGATGGAGCCAATCCTTCAATATACCCCAATACGGCTCTCTTTTCATTCATACCTGGTACATACAGCCTCAAGCGCATAAACTCATCAGTGTAAGCCTGAACCGTCATACCCTTCTGCTCCAACCTATAAAAGGTCTGAATCTGCTGGCATTTGTGCGCACGAGGCACATAATGTGACTTGAATGCCTTGGCAAACTTCCTGAAGTTGCATCTGCTCATGTCCAGATGCTTGGCCCTGGCATAGCCCTTCCACCAAATACGGGCAGCTCCTGTAAGGTTGGTGGTGGCAACCTTTCCTGTATCCTTCTCCGTCATGCCATAGGACTTCCCAAACTCCTTCATTTAGTCCCAACCCAGGGACTCGCATTCATCCACCTCGGGATTTTCCATCAAAGCTGGGCGGTTTCCTATTCTTCCATATACTAGTTATAGTTTGTATCAACCGTCTTACGGTATTCCTTATCCGGTGCTTTGCATGGTCACCGGTGATACCGATGAACTAGAAGACCCGAAGTGGTTGGCGTGAGGAAGTGGCACTATCCTTAGAGGAACCCGGTGATGCTTAGCATGAGGCCTCCTCGGTCGCGAATGCGGGGGGGCGGCTCCGAGGGGAGATGGGCTGTTGTCGCGGTGGACTCGGTGGTAGCGGAGGTAACTCCGGTCCATCTTCTTGGGTTTGCTGCGGTGGGTTGGCATGCAACACATAGGCTTGTAACTCGCCTAGCTGCCTTTTCATTAACATCAGTTCATGTTGGTGTGAGCCCTCGGCATTTGAAGGCGTCGCCGCGGCGGCGTTCGTGCCCCATCTAAATTGAGCATGAAAAAGGTATAAGCATATTTATAACACATAAATTCTTACAAATTTTTATCATGTCGGACAAAGGGTAGAGAGAGAAAACATAAGGGACATGTATCATTATAAGAGGAAAAACTTTTCTATTACAGTTTTACACCTTAGTACTGTCAAAAGTTGATACAGGAGTATTACACAAAGACAACATGATACAACTGGAACTTAAAGTTGAGCTCACAAACAGCATGAAAAAAAACGAAACTGGAAAGACCCGGCCTAGGGGTTCGCAAAGGGGTACAGGATCGAGTAGCGAACACTCTCACGCACAGCCCTAACGAGCTTGTAGCGTGCCCAGGCCTGGACAATTACTGGTTGGTATTCCCACGTTGGGCTAACAATGAGAAGATTGAAAAGCCTCCTCAAAGCATAAAAGAGTTGCCACAGGTGGTCGTTAGCGTCCTCGAAGGCTTCGTGCCTGGTCATGCTCCAGTAGTCCCATGTGCGGCACAGAGTTTTCTTCAGGTCCTCAAAAGCTCTGTCCCTGAGGATATTAACTATCTCCATCCCTTTGGCTGGATCATAGGGTTCTCCTGGTGGCGGGGGTTCCATCTCATAACCCTCATCCCATTCTGGATATTCTCCATATCTTTGGCCATAGTCCTGCTCGGGCGGCCCTGGATCCTCCCTCCGGATCATGTCGGTAATCCTCTCCTCATATTCCCAAAGGGTCTCTTCTGCAAGACAATGGAAATGAATATAGAACATTCCGTAATTTCATTATATTCTAAACGCCAATAATTAGAAGAAGACATCATGGAAAAAAACAATTCTCAATTGTATTCATCAAGACAGTAATCACAATTGATGAGAAAAGGGGTATATTATATTATAAAATGGCTAGAGAATTTGCCAAACCAAAATTTTACAATCATACACAATACAAAAATGCGTAGTACAATTATTTAGGAACTAGGTCCTCCCTCTTCATTCGTAGGCCTAGGAGGTGGTGGAGGCGGTCGGTGTCGCAGCAGAGTCACCCCGGGGTCTACTGTGGCAGCCGCAATGGATGCAACCTCTGGTGGATAAGCAACAGCCAATGGGGCTGCTGTAAGAAGTTTCATGCTCATCCAAGGTGCAATATCCTGGCCCAAGGCCGTCAAGGCAAGATCCCATCGCACGAGTACATAAGTAAACGTACGATAGGGGAGCTTCTTGTGCCCGGCCAATGTGGAGAGAGCACGGAGGGTCCACCATGAAGCTTCAGCCTCCGGCCCTAAATCTCGGGCTATAAAAAGAACTTGGCCCTGCTGAAAGGCTGATAAGAAGAAGCGGGTAAGGTGGTTTCCCAATACCTTCCCTTGTGGGGTCTCGGACGTGGCCACTTCTTTATCCAAATCCATAGGGACTTCTTCTTCCTTAAGTTCCTGTTGCTCCTCCTTCAAATGAGTAGGATTATGGTACAAATCCTCTCCCTCGTCATCTGAACCCGAGGGAACCTCAACCATATTGATATTTGGGACATGGGGTCCCATAGCCGTGAAGGCATCTGGTGAGGGCTGAGAGGCCGGCTCCTGCATCACCAGCTCCCGAAGACGTAGTAGAGTCTCAGCCGGCTCTATGGTCTCTTGGCGGAACTGGAGCAGCTGCTGCACCTCCGGAGGAAGCTCAATAGGAGTGAAGTCGATGAACTCGTCCATACAATACTCCGCAAGCTCATAAAGCACATGGTCTTTACGCTTGCGTCTAAATCCGGCCACCATGTGATAAGTCCAGATAATATCATCCAAGAGAAGATATTCTTGCCCTTGGTGATAAATAACTGGAAGGGCATCCAGCCCTGACAAGCCTACAGCTTGCTCACGGCGCGGTGGCAGCTCTTCCGGCCAATCTGCTTCCAGGGCGAAATTAAGCCCATGCCTATGTGTTCGTCTTCCCCTCTCGAAGACTTCGAGGCAGCTTGCCTTTCTCTGAGCAAGGTTTCATCCTCGGCGTATTGGTCCATGAGGATGGCTAGGCGAAGGCAACCTCAAGGTATTGCATACGATCTTTTCTAGCAGGCGGTGTTTGCCCCATCCGACTTTCCCTTGACAGACATCATATGCATGGGTGTCTCCCCCTAACATCTCCCGGACTACCTCCCGCTCCAGATACAGTTGGGGAGGATCCCCAAGAGGAATACACAGAGGGAGCATCTCCTCCATGTAGAAGTCTAGAAATCCGGCATAATCTGGATGCCGCTGCATGTTGGTAATGAGATCTAGGCGGCACGGTAAAAAGGGCCGCAAATAGTCGAATGCCACTTGCGGATCCCAGTGATCTCCGTCTTCGTACCATGCAAGCAAGTCGGTGGCTGCCATGGCGCTGGAAGGGAGGAGAGAGGAAGAGAAACAAATCTAACAATTGAAATGAACTTTAAAAGTTCTTTTAACTCCTTTTATTTATGGTGACGTCAGCAATTTGACATTTAAAATCAAATATAAGGTTCTTAATAGAATTTCGACTTTTAAACAAAAAGAGGTTTTTTTTTATTATTTATCAAAAAATATTTACAATGGGAAAACCCTGGTAGCACGAGGCTAAGGACGCTCCCCCTGAATCCTGCGGGCGAGGGCTAAATCCTTTGGCATAATGGTGACTCTCTTTGCGTGGATCGGCGCAAAGGTTAAGCGTCACCAAAAGTGCCACCAAATAGGCTTCCGCGACCTCTTGGGCGCCAAAATAGCAAAAGGTGCGGAAAGCGGAGATTGGTTTTGAACTCTGCTTGCGATCTCCGTACCAGACCTCTGGAAGGGAAGCTTCCGTATCGAGAAGTTGGGTTGACTTCTAAAATTCTCGGATCTCCGTAAAGGCAATAGTCTTGGGAACACAATGGGGCTTCCTCGTGGGGAGGCGGGTTTTGTAGGCGGCCCCTTGGGTGCGAGCACCGTCTTGGCTCAACGGCTGGTGGGAGTCATCCACCCGGCTCTTGTCTCCGATTTGGAGGTGGTATTCTTGCCAAAAGCTCAAGCGGTCTTTAATTTCTCCTTATATTGACTGCCGGGATTTTGGACCCACGGCCTTCTTCACGGTGCTTAATGGTGTGTGCTTTCGGTGGGTATTGGTCCCGACCACTCCACGATGCCCCTCCGATCCTGCGGGTTCAGCCCGGTCTGCCGAGCCCTCTCCCTCTGTTCAAGCCTCTCCCGTTCCTCCGGGCTCTCCTCGAGATCTTCTTCAACTTTGGCGAAATGTTGTCTTTAGCGCCGGCGAAGAAGTTCACATGGTACCGTGCGGGGCGGCGGTGACTCATATCAATGCGGATGCGTCGTTAGGTAATCGGTGATGCTCGGGGATCGGGGCTCCCCACATAAAGCTCACGGGAAGCTTCACGCCATTAAATGCGGGGAACCTCAATTGCCCTGCCATCTATGACGGCAAGTCCGTCCCCTAAATACCTGGTACTCCCTTCCCAGAGCCGCCCGTATCCGCTCGCTCAATCTCGATGGTCATCTTCCTTAGCCAAGCCTCACGATGCGATCGGCCTCGGTCTGATGTCCTCCTCCTCGGTATGCCCCTCTTGTTCGGAGGATAGAACTTAATCGGATCATGACCATGTCATGTTGCTCGACGATGGTATATGAAAGTCGGCGAAGGTTCAAATTCGGATCAGGAATGGCTCCGAGAAGTGGTAGATAGGATAGGGGATCCTATCGTTATTCTCAAACCGGTTCACCAACTCGTCCAGAAGGATGTCGATGAAAGCCGGGTCGGTGGCCATATACCGGGCGATCATGGCATAAATCTCAACTATGGTTAGGGTCGAGAAGGTCCGGGCGCTCTTGGTATTGGCCATAGGCGTGGCTAAGGTCTACTGAGGGCGGTGAAGGCGCTGGCGGCGAAGAAGGCGGCAAGGGAGGCGCTAGGGTTCACAAGGCACAAGGGCGAAAAAGCAGAGTCAGGTCTGGTGGCGATGGCGGGCGTCGGCTCTGGCGGTCGAAGGCGCTGAAGGCAAGGCGAAATAAGACAACAAAAAGAAATTTGAACGGCCAGTTAACTTTTGAAATTTTAAAATTTTTCTTATTAACTTTTTAATTTTGTTATTATAAAATAATTATCTGGCGCAAAAATACGGGGGCATCTGGTCGGTATGCGCGGGCATTATCTGGCGCTTCGCCTCGACTAGGAATCGTCGAAAAGCAAGCGGCGCCCGAGTTGACCTTGCGGGGCCGCGTTGACTCCCATCTGTACGGTCGGGCGCCGACTGCATTTTCGGCTCTTCCACCGTGACTACAAGACGATAAAAAGCAAGCGGCGCCCGAGTTGGTTTTCGGGCCTGCCCTTGACCATTTTTCGCCTGGAGACGACTGTTCTAGGGTAATTTGAGTACGCCCGATCCAATGGAACCACCTTCTCCGTCTTTTGAGCTACCCACTGATATTTACATCTCTTCCAATCTTGGGCCCTCCAGTCGCCCTATCTTCTTTAAAGCTACAATTTCATAATTTAACCTAACACCGAACCAAACATCAAAGAGGACTAATCAACACATTAACTTAGCCTCCTCCTAACTACCGTGCTACGAGTTAGTGTTTGGCCAGTGCTATGATTTCGAGCAACCGAAATCACGGCTCTGATACCACTGTGATGCTCCCTGAATATATACGACCCCCGGTCGTATACATACGGGGACTTTCCCCTCCCATGGCGACCATCTCGCCACGAGCAGGGCCCTCCATCTAACCCGGGCCGTCTACGTAGAGACGCTCAGGTGAAGGACACGGAGGGGTCATTCGGCCCACGCCTTTGATGAAGCCCTCGTCATGAAGCATGAATACAAGGGTTAGCACACAACATAAATCATATATATATAGCCACCACGAAGGGTAGCGCATCCATCCAAACATTAACACAAAGAATATGCATCTAAACTAAGAAAACGCCCAAAACCCAGGTCCTACCCCGGCTCAGACTCTAGTGGGGAGCGATCGGCGGGCCGGGTCTCGGGGAGATCAGCAGACCGAATCTTGGCATGGCGTTGGCTGGCATAGAACATCGGCTAGGGTTGTCCACTCCATCCGCCCCTCCTGTACACACTTTGCAGATGGGTCGATTCACGCTATGACTTCGCTATAGCCTTCCGGAGACGCAGACTCAAGGTATCACCCTTTGAGCCTACTCCAGGTTCATGACACCTGGTCCGATGAGGCAGGTCGGGGAAGCGTCCCCTTCCGGGATCCACGGGTTCCATGGGTGAGCTAGAGAATACGTGCGGCGTCGGCGATCCGCATCCGTGCAGGACTTACTCACCCTAATTATACTCAAAGTGCATGGTGCCCCACCGGGAGTGTCGCACCATACCCGCCCTCTACGTGACCAGGCTATCGGGCCCTAGCCCAGCAGGGAGTCTCGGGGAGCCTTTTATGCTCGCGTGCAAGACCCCACCCCTACTTCACCACTTGTGTCCCTTGTCCTGGTGCTAAGCCGGACCATAGCGTCTATGACCCGGTGGGCTCTTGTGCCTGGTGAAACTAGTAGGGTGTTAACGGAAGTACTAGGAGCATTCTATACACAAGCTCGAGAGGCCTCTACCCCCTTTTAATCCCCTTTCTTTGGAACTACTAAACTAACTCGTAGAGACATCGACCATCCCATAACAGAGCATCATTCATAATTGAAAAGTATTCCCAGTTACCAAAGAAGGGTTAATCTCAACCAGAACTAACCAGAAAAGAATACCAAAGTATTAATCTACAATTTGCAAGTTAAACTACCACTAACCAGAGTTTCGGCTGGAGCCGTTGTCAAGGGGTGCCTCCATAGTCTTTGTCTTGGGGTGGCGGCAGAATGTGTCGTGGTGTCCGGCGATTGGGGATGTTCAAAGAATCGTTCCTTGGCGCCTAGCTGCTCCTTGGTCTTTGGCCGGGTCGGTTGGGGTTTGGATGGGGGTGGCGCTGCCTTTGGTGGCTCAGTTTAGAAACCCCCATGCTGGCCACTCAGGTCATGCCAAATGGCGCCTTCCCACCATTAGGTGACTTAATAGCAAGTATTTAGATAATTATCCCTTTATAATTAATTTAACATAGCTAATTAAATCCCTTGTGGCCAACCCCCTAGGTTATCATACCCCAGGGTGGCGTACCTATACTGGTGATGTGTCAATATATATATACGTAGATCATATAAATACTTGGAACGTCACAATTGTGGGGATGGAAGGAGACATTTACTTGCTAGATGACTATGGCATATTTGTTCATGTGTCAAGACTATGATATTTGGTTGGACAAATGATTGTATGATGTGAGGCTAATGGAAGGTTCACATGGAAGATTGAATTAGGAAGCACGGCATAACAACTTACATCGCCGCTACAATTTGCCTTCAAGCTGCAACTTAGAGCTATGAATTCGCTGATGGGTGCATGATGGCGATAAAAATTGCAGTTTGGCAAGATGCTTTGCAACCGGTAATGTTTATACTCCGCTGTTGCTGTTTCTAAAAAATGCATGTGAATACAACATAAATGGAGGGGAGAATTGAGTACCTGTGGTGTTGTGCCTGCGTGAAACAATGGAGCATTGGAAGACCGCCAGGATCACCACTGATGATAGACCGTCTTTCTAAAAGGGCATTGGATGTATTCTTGGATGCGTTCTATTTTGATGAACAAAATAATATTCTCCTTGCAATAAAAGTAATGGAGAAGAAGGATGGTTGTGTAGATGTCTGGATGTATATGCGTATAATGTAGAAGGGATCTGAACCATCAAAACCAATTTCAAAAGGAGTGGGAATATCGTTAAAGACAATTTGAAAATAGACACTCGTATAACCTGCCAACCCCAGGAAGGGGAGTAGGAAGAATCAAGGAAACATTGACTAGGATTAGGAGGCATTCAAAATAATAGTGATGATGGCTAGCACTTGGCAATAACAAAGTGTGAATGATCTCCTTTTTATTCAGATGGAGATATGGGACCAAGAGCTATCATGTATGGATGTTCACAAAGGTAGATTGATATCCATCATTAATGAAGAGTGTGCAATGAAGGGGTTCAAGAGTAGCATGAGTAACTTAATGTCATGGTCGCCCAAAGAGGAGGTAGTTGTCAAGATAAGCAGGCTTGTGTTGGATGACTGTATATTCTGTTAGACTATGATGGAACCGATGATAGCTACATGAGGTAGGGTCCATACTATGTTAAGTTAATTAGTGATCATATTGGCTTGTCCTTCAAGTTTGAGTTCAATAGTACGGTTGACAATATGATCCAATGAATAAGTTAAAAGAAAAAGGTTGGTTTTGCTAGATTAGGAAACTCATATTCCAGAGTAGAGAGATCGACTTCAGATTCTAGTACCAGACTGCAGGTGATGATCTAGTCGAATCGAACATGCTGCCAAAGAATTTTTTTTGAAGGACGACAATCTATTATCAAGGAACATCAAGATACATACAAGGGACCTATGACATGGGACTCAAAACCTAGAGGACGAGATAGTCCACTAAGTAAAACCACCTATACATAGTACATAATCATACTCCTTGTGCCACCTTGAGGCGTTTAATGGCCTCATCACAATCAACATGTCCTGCAACATTGAGATGATCATCAACAAACATCAAGTTATCATGCCACTGAATAGTACGAGGCAGGATAGCCTCGTGAGATGACATAGCAGACTTCTTCCTCACTGCCTTCTTCCAATTGACCTGTTGCCATGACTCTTTAGCGCACTGAAGATTAGGACCATCAGCCATAACAACCTCAGAAGCATGAGAAGCAGAAACAACAACGGGGAGAGCGGTAGGAACTATATCTGCAGCTGAAGGTGCTAAGGATTTCAAATAAAAAAGTTGTCTTCACAAAAATTAGAGAATAGGATATGGACTTTCTAACAAGATCAAACTTGTCTGAATTGAAAATTTGCAAGTTATACTCATTTGAGTTGTTTTTTATAACACTTTTTTAAACCATTGCAATTTGAAGATTCCAAGAGATAATTACACTGCTACTCTCATCTATAAGCATTGTGAAATGCACTTTGTTATTTATTCGATCACAAAAATGTTTATTGCCATTTGAGCCAAATACCCTGTTTCTAAAGGTATTTTTAGAATATCTGCAGACTTGAGGGGTATATTTGGAATGTATTGCGTGAGGTACAATCTTCTCTGGAGGTGGTCTGAGAGGATGTTGATTGCAATCCTCTGTCAAGTTGTATATGCCTTATATATGCTTTACTATGTTTTAATAGCTATATCTTGTGCTATGTGAGATGATATTTTAAAGTTATTCACTTTATATTTGTTGCTAACTCACTTGATAGTTTCACAATTCCTATTCATGGCTCAATGCTAGTGGTTTTGCTAAGATGGGTATTTTCTCCATGGTGGCATAACAGAGTTATATAATTTTCTTTCTTTGAGCGAAATTGCAAGAACACACTAACTATAAATTACGGCTGCTTTATCCCACAACTAATGAAGGCAACTCATCCTATTTGACCAAAGCACCTACCTCATAGGAGTAGCTAATTGTCTAAATGAAACCAGACCTTTTTTCGTGCTTTTGGACCTTGTTCTTAAATAAATTTTACCAATGCTTCATAAACTCGTTTGAACCCATTTCATGGTGCCATTTGCGCACTTTCATTTGTGTTTTGAAAATCTGAAGCCCGTGAGTATCAATTGTAGATCATGAACTGGTAGTGGTAACCTTACAGACAAGAATGGCAGCTATGGATGATCGATCAGCAAGAAGATCCGTTGCAAGTTATTTCGGAGATGACACAGATCTGCAGCCACTTTGGTTCAAGAAAGATGCATTCATGGATCCAAATTTTAGTAGCGAGTCCTACATTGCAGATTTGCGAAGATTTGTCCCTTTTGATACCTTAAAAGTACAGCTCAGGACCCATTTGACTGTGTTGAAGAACGAGCTTGTGGAACTGATCAATAGGGATTATAATGATTTTGTTAATTTAAGTACTAAACTTGTCGACGTTGAGGGTGCGGTCGCAAGGATGAGAACTCCTCTGCAGGAATTAAAGGTGAAACTGATAACTGTTAAAGATTTTGTAAGTCAGTCTCTTTCTGCTCTTCAAGGTGCTTTGGATCGTAGGGCAGAAGCAACTGCCTCTCGTGAAATTCTGGAACTTCTTCTAGATACATCTCATGTTATCTCTAAGGTACGGAAGTAGTTCTAAGATGCAGAAATTTAAATAGTTTCTAGGAACTCCAAAATTCCTAGAATTACAATGTTGCAGTTTCTTCTATTTTTTTTTATTCAATCTTTAGAAGGCAAAATTGCAGATACTCTTTAGAGCTTTTTTGTGCATAACATCTTGTCAAGTACATGGAGTTTTTTAAACAACTTTTGACCTCCTTATGATAGTTTTTGTGATACAATTTTGCAGATCGAGAAACTCCTTATTGAGCTAAGAAACATGCCCAAAGATGAGAGTCAAATCCTTGAAGATGATGGCCCCAATAAACGGTCATTTGGAAATGCTGATGACGAAGAAGTTGCAGAGCAAAACATTACTCTTGAGGAATCACGCAGTAGAATGCTAGAACGAATTGCCAGCGAAATGAATCGTCTCAAGTACTGTGTTGCCCGTGTCCAGGTGCACTTTCAGTCTTCTTTCGGTTCATCAATCCTATCCTGTCATATTGCATGCATAGGATGAGGAACATATGCATATGTACTAGGCTACATTCTATTTTGTAAGTCGACTGTTTTTGTGAGGTAAATATTCTGCAGGATAATGTGTTGTGGGGTGGATTTTGTTTAGTCCAAGTATGATTATTGTCCCACAGTAGATGTTATTTGATGTGTTTTGCATTTATTCTCTAGGACTTACCATTTATCAGAACCATGGAAAGAAGAATATAAAATGCTGAAGATTCCCTGGGGCATGGTTTACGTAAATGCTTTGAATTAGGACTAGAAAAACGTGACAGGACAGTTCTCTATCATTGTCTTCGAGCATATGCTGCTATTGACAATACATCGGGTGCTGAAGCTGCATTTCGTGAAACCATAGTCTCTCCTTTCATACAAAAGATCATTCCTTCGAATTTTACAAAGGATGCTATTGGGGATACCAGTGATCGTCTGGAAGAGATTTTTCTGGAGATTGAAGAACATGTCAAAGAAGACTGCAAGTTTCTCCTGGATATTGCAGCTGCAGGTATAAATTCACAATATTTATGTGTTCCACAAGCATTTGTGCTATGGCACTTGCTCTGCAATAACAAAGCGGAAATGCTGATCCATAAATTCACTTAACATTTGATTGGATTTTGCAGAAAATTCTGGTCTCCATGTATTTGATTTTTTGTGAAATTCTATTTTGAAGGAGGTACATTCGACCATCCAGAAACGGAAACCCGGAGCATTTTCTCCTGGAAAGCCAACTGAGTTTCTGACAAACTACAAGGCCAGCTTAAAATTTTTAAGGTTTTTAGAAGGTGATGCTTTGTCATTTTCTAGAGATTCTTTTGATATTGTAAAGTTTCTAATATCTAAGAATATACTTAGTCTTGCAGTTAATGCTGCTAAGAATTGTACTTATTCCTCCATATGCATGTGTAATCAGGTTATTGTCAGTCTGCAGCAACGGTCGCAGGATTTCATTCAAAAGGAGCATATACCGAATTTTTGAAGCAGTGGAATCTGGGGGTTTATTTCACATTACGGTAAGTTCATTGCAATTATTAGCTTTGCTTCTCGTTATGAGATTTGGAACTCGATATTGCTCCTTATCAGAAGATAAATGCCTAAGCAATACTCAGATGCTCTTCTTTCATCCTCCTATTTTGGCAATGTCATATTGGATGCGTAACCAGAGGGTTAAGTAACACGTCTATGTAGGTAATATAAAATTTGTAGCATTCACATGGACAAAACAGCAGAACTGAACATCCTTTTGTTGGTATTTCCTGTAAACACAAAGCTTATATGGCACAAAGATGAGTTGTCTTCTGTTAGATTAGGGATAATCACCCTTGCTTAGGGTAGAGAAAAGATGAAATTACCACAAGTATGTAAGGGGCTATAATAGGCAGCCCTTAGGTGACCAGAGAAAACTAGGAGCACATTATGAAAAAATGAACTAACTAGTGAAGCATGACTGTGCCACTTTCACATTGAAGTACATAGAAGTTGCAATCTAATAGTTGCAAGCTTGGATTGGAACCGAGGCCAGGAGAGATAGGTAAGGTGGATAATGGAATTGTGGAGAAAGTTTGCATGTAAGGGGTTATCTTGTCTGCCTAACCTACCAGTCCACGAGTGAAGACTCAGGGTTGTGAGAGTGATCTGGACAAGGATGTCGGTCCTTTCACCTGTAGGTGAATGTCTCATGCACGGCGGATGTCATTGCTGCTGTCTAGTGTCAAAATTAAGTGCACGATCTCCATGTTTTAGGACTAAAATTGTCTTCCATATAACAATTAGTTGATTTCATCTAATTTATTCTTTCTGTTCGAAGGTTTCAGGAGATAGCTGGATCTCTGGATAGTGCCTTCGCAGCATCTCCTCTTAAAGGAAGGCAACAGAACCATTCAAACCTTGTGCTTCATCCTAGCATTACCCTATGGGAATGTCTTGAAAGGTGCTGGCAGGATGACGTTTACATATCATCCTTATGTGATAAATTTTTAAGGTTATCTTTACAACTTGTTTCAAGGTAAGGGCTTGTGGTTAACATTCTGATCAATAACATACACTGACACATTTACTGCAGATATATAACCTGGGTTTCAACTGCTCTAGCTGCTGTACAAAGGACTGAGGATCCTCAGAGCGGGGGTGAATGGGCATTAGCAGCTGCACCTGAGGACTTTCTTCTTGTAAGTTGAACAGTCCAGGTTGGTCAAAATGGACACTTTTATGCCTTGTCAGCTTTCATAGATTTGCACGACTTGTTATTGGTTATGAATTTTAATATGTATGGTCTAATAAGTTGAATAGAAAGCATACAAGAAAATTAGGCACCTCGGAAATCGTCTCATGCAACTCCAGTAGTCACAACTCCTGTGGCACTTGATGTTCCACCATTAAGCGTATCTCCAGAACTTGCAGATGAAGCTGCACCTCCTCCTCCAGCATTCGAGCTGACAGCAATACTACTCCCTCCATTCACAGCCACATTGTCTGGAACAATTGGATCTACAAGTTCCCAGAGATGCTCCACATCCAATATGTGCTTGGTCGGCCTTTCCTAATTGAAAGTTAGAGCCCCCATTATACACTTCCACAGCATTCAACAAGTCTGCTTCAAGTCGTGTTGTCATAATACAATCTCGCTCTGATACCAAATGAAGGTATCTCTTACTACCTCACAAGTCCAATTGAACTTTCTTAACGAACCAATTGTAGGTGATGATGTGCCATAAACTGAGTTTATTGAACTTTATCAAGAGGTTCTGTGAGACCATCTGCCACTCCTGACCAGTGGCCATAACACAATTTGCAGAGGAATGAAACAAACTTAGATCTCTAGAACTTCCTGTCTTTAACATCTCAAGAAGTAATCCGGCTTATAGCAGCAGGTCTGTAAGCGAATGAATTAGCCAAATTATTTCTTGAGTTTCACTACAAAGAGCATTAAGCTCAACTCCGTAGTACAAGGTGACCATCCAGTCTTTTGTTTCTTCTCCGGGCACCACTTGTAAAGTTCACTTTGATGCTGTTCATAACATAGCTTTAAGTTTACTGCGTATTCTGGTTCTAGTTGCAGGCTACTTTCCTGATTCATGATTTATAAAGGAAGAGGTTATCCGCATTTGGCTGGAGCTAGTGCCTAGGCTCTTTTATCCTATCTTTGGAAAGAGGGAGGAGGGTGGCAGGGATAGTGAGATAATGAGACTTTTGGAGACCAAATAACGTATAATGCGCTCGTGCAGTTTGTTTAGGTTTTATGTCAAACTTACCAGCTTGGCAGTCCTTACTTCGGGCCTTGAACTAGTTCTCAAAGGAATGTTCATTGACTTTGATCTTTAATTCTCTTATCTGGCTTTTATTTTATATAATGTATCAAGGTATTCTTGACAGGTAAGGCATGATATTGATCTGTTGTATGCCAAGATTAAGGGGCCTTATAAAGAACGTGTACTAGAAATTCTAACACCAGCCTCATCTGAGATATTATTAAGCATTGAACAAGGAATTTTGCAAGGTGCCAAAAGGTTGAATGATCTTGTAACAGGGCTTATGAATATCCTCACAGAGGACCTAGCGAAACGATGTTTCGAGGTAAATTTAGATCAATTTTTGTGTCGTCTTATGATATTCATTTAGAAGGGTCTTATAAGTTGTGTTTTATTGTATTGTTAATTTTTACGTGCAGGTCCTCAAACAGCTGAAAGGAATTACTGCAACATATCGGATGACAAATAAACCTTTGCCAACCCGTCATTCTCCATATGTAACAGCTGTTCTGCAGCCATTGAAGGTGCTTTTTAATGCTTTCCATATTTCTTTTTTAATGTTTCTGATTTAGTTTTTGTTGGTTCTTGTACAGTCCTTCTTGGATGGTGATTATGCAGTCTACTTAACAACTGCAACCCACAATGAAGTTGTCCTATCTGTTGTAGAGAAGGTGACAACACACTATGATGAGTTGGTTCGCGACCTTGTCACCACGGTATGCAAACCTTACTGTCCTAGGAAAGTCTTTTGTCATTATCATTACGGCCAAAATAAGGAATGAGGTGACATTGTGCTCACAATTTTCTTTTTCTTTATTTATATAACAGATAAAAAAGTCAGAAACATCATTATTGCGTCTAAGACGTCAAAGAATTGGAACAGGATCTGACAGTGGCGATAATAGCATTTCAGATACCGATAAGATCTGTGCCCAATTATTCCTTGACATTCAGGTTGGATTTCCTGTTTGTTAATGTATTCCTTATAAACAATCCTTCCACAATCATCATGCTAATTGATCAGTCATATTTCAGGAATATGGGCGTCGTCTTGCTGTTCTTGGAGTGGAAGCAGGCCAGCTGGCATCTTATTGTTCACTATGGCAGTTTGTCGCCCCACAAGACAGGCAGTCAGCAATTAAGTTTGACTTAAGCTAGGCTGCAATTTAATCAGCTATGCATTTATAGGTCCCCTGTTAACATGAGACTTTTGAGAGGTCCATGCACTTTGGACCATTGACTTGCGGCATCATGTGTTAGAATATTCCACTTCCCATCTTCAATGCCACTAAGCTTTTAAGATTGCTGGAGTGAATAGCACGAAACACTTTGGACTTCGGAGAACCAAGTGGAAAAATGAAAACATCTTTGAACGGGTTGAAAGAACAAAACAGTCGTTGAACAACTAATCCTGTGAGCTCAACCTTTGAACAAGAGGAAGCTAATATAGGATGTATAAGATTGGACATGCCGTTGAAAATAACCAATAGGAAAAGAAATAAAGAAGAAATGCTCTTCTTCCCTTTTTGGCGTAAAGAGCAAACCCTCGTTTGTATGGGAGTAGGCAAATCCTGGTTCGACTGGAAGAGGGTCTTCTATGGCATTATCAGGATGCAAGGAGGGTGGGTACTTTTTATCACCGGGAGAATGGGTACCGACAATGTCACTCAGTCACTGTTGTCATCCTTTGGTTTTGCTTGGATCAAACCCAAACATTATCTGATTTGTTCTGTACCATGTCTTTCTGGATCTGTTGTATTTTGTTGCAAAGCCATGTGTGGTTGCTTGAAAAGGGTTTAGCAAGGCAGTGGATCTTGCATGGAATTATTGATGCAGGAAGGCATTGTTTTGTTGCCCTATTTCTTTTTGAATCAGTAAGGAGTGCTTTTGTTTTGGCTCTTCCCTAGTAACCTATGGTCTTATATTTTGTTGATTCCTGAAGCATGCAATATAGAAACTGAATGATTGCTCAGCATTCCCAATCATTTGTTTAACGTGCGACTTGCTTTATTGCCAAGACACAGAATTTATACCTACCATTATTATTTCTGCACAAATTTTTTTGCAAAAATGATAGGCTTGGGACATGCATGTCTCCAAGGCTCCTCGACACTCGACTGGAGCGTAAAGAATCTAAAAATCTAGGATATCCTTAGACGTGTCCCACTGTCTTTGGATTGTAGTAAGGGATGTGCATACGAACAGGATTTGAGAGAACACTCATAAACTGGAGCCTGCACACGTGGTAAGAGAAACAGAAATCTTTAACTACCTTTATCAGAAGGGAATAGATACTGCATTGCTTTTGTCAGAAGGCCTTTTGTAAACCCTGTTAAGAGTTGACTCTTTCTTAGTGAAAAAGGAAGATTATCCACACTTGGCAAGCTGGACTGTCGCCGACGTTAGGAACCGTATAAATTAGTGAGCATTTAAATACTGTCCTGTTGATACTCATGAATTTAATATGTTTAGACTGAGGTGAACCAATCTTTTGAAAGTTGAGTCATTAGAGAAATTAATGTTAAGTCAGTCACACACGTGTATCAGATTACACACCAAGCTCGTTCTTGTTTCTGCCATTCCGTTGGCATCAGACTGATCTTATGCGCAACGTTTTCATAACAGAATTCTGTGTTAATATTTATGTTGGAACCATCACAGAAATTTGTGATCCATAGTTCTGATTCAATCACAACTCCACTTAAGCACTTGGAAGAGATGTTGTTGCAAAGCGAACGTAACAGTTTCTTTCTGCATGTAAATCTTAGTCTCTATGATATTATACTGTTTGAGATTGCCATGTTGCCTGCCTTTGCAAATATGTATTGCATAAATTAAGTTTGGGAGGCAATAGACAATGTTCTGCAATTCATGACTACTGACAGAAGATTGCAGTTCATGAAAGAACTCCAGAAGCAGACATTTTATACCTTCCTCTGGATCGTTCAGCTTTAAGCATATTGCACATGATCAAGGTTTTGGCGCACTATGCATAGACTGGAGCCTGCATCCTAGAGGAGAAAAACAGAAATATCTAAAAATCTTTCTCAAAAAAAGAAAAGATATTGCATTTCCTTTGTTCAAATGCCTTTTCTAAGCCATGTAAAGCGTTGATCCTTTCCCACTCAAAGAGGCAAGATTTTGAACATCTTTTTGGTCCAGCAGTTGTGCAACTGTGCAGATTAGTTGTGGCAGATCCTACTATAAAACCTTGATGAAGCTAAGACGTTTTCTCAGATGGAACTTAGTTTAACTTGTGCCCTTTAATACTTGAACTTGTGACAGGTGGCGTCAAATAAGTTCGCATGAAATGTGAACCTAAGTTGCATTTTGTGGAGCCTTGCCTGTTTTAAGCTGTAGTATTGCTTATATAACAGCTTTTGGACATCACACTGCCACTATCCTATAGCCTGAGTTGTATAGTGATTGGCTTGCTGATGGCTTTCCAGGCATATAGTTATCCAACCATCTATAGTCATCTGCCTAACGTGCTGGGCGATCCTCGAGTTTATGACGGAATGCGATGTTTACAACATGTCTATGGTGGACGGCCTCTGCTTAGTGCAAATTTGTTACTTGATTAATGTGTTTCAGAGCCACAGATTATTGGCGTGATATTTGGGTCACATTCATGGATTGCAATCCAAAGGAAGGTATGAAATTATGCTTTCAACTAAAGTCCGCAATTCCTGCCACAGTACAAGGAACATGATACTCTATTCTTAGCAGCAAATCAGGCCTTAATCAATTTCAATTGCTTTAGTTCCAAAAAGCAATGTTAAGATTGTTTTGCCAAAAAAATGCCTTATTAACATAACATAAGGTTTGTAGTTTTTCCCGTAACGTAAATGTTAAGTGGGCTCAATTCTGAGCTCACGCACAGCCAATCTCGCATTGCCCTAAACGAAAGCCCATAATAGTTTTCAACGTGGCTATTGTCTAATTTATGCACATTTAATGAGATACCCGAGAAACTTGCTTCGAAACATCTAGCTGCATGAAGTACGACCTTTCAGCAAAATAATACAAATCATTTAGCAGATTTGCTTATGGAACTGCAAGATTCTCTATCTCCGAATCAAGAAGTAACAGATCACAAATGCATGCTACAAGCAGAGAGCATGAGACAACTTTGGAAGACACTAGTCTGTAGTTTTATGAGCATAAAGGTGCTCTATTGCTGACTTCAATTAAAAGACACAACATGTTTCCTATCTTGACTTAACCTAACGTAATGAGAGGGGGAACTCATGTATGAGGGGGCTATGCCATCGGCATTGTAAGCCTTAAATTTGAACATTGCAATGCCATTCAAGAGGCCTTTGGCCCTTCAAAGAACAGTTGTCTTCTTTTTTGCCATGCAAATGAATGGCAAGGTAAATAAAGTGCCATTCAACTTGAACGGCTCTCACAAATGTCGCCCTTCAATTGAATGGCAACCTTGAAAAAAAAATATTTTTTGGTACATATTTTTATTCATGTTATAATCTTCTCTGTCATTACTCATTTCATGCACATAATTCTATGCAAGGGATGCAAAAAAATTAAATTAGCCTTTGTCCAATTGGCCAATACCATTATCTACTCTTATATAAATCATTCACACCAAGATTCGATTCCATCGATTCCTTAGATTCCCCAGTGAGGGAAAAAATAGCAGAAAAAAAAACTGCAAAATTCTTCGCTTCTGACAGCGAAGCATTGGCTTATCTATCCGGCGCCATAGCCTCTGCTATGAAGGTCCACCGATATAGTCTCCGCTATCTCGCCATTGCAGGCCCTATATGAAGCGCAGTAATATGGCCAGGCCAAGTCCCCAAGTCGTGCAACAGCGGCGGCCCTGAAGTTGGAAATCATAAAGGTTAAAAAAAACTCCATGGAAATCACGTTCCAAGTTTTTTGATGCGGTTTTGCTGCTTCTGTTCTAATGGGTTCTTCTCTTCTAATCTGCAAGTCCGGGTTATTGGTTCGATTACGCAAGCCCAAAAAGATTGGCAGTTTTATAGGATCCGTAGATTTATGTTCGACAATGTGGCAGCCCTTTTCAAAAGCACAACCCTAATTGCAAAGAACATGATTTCGAGCCTGGGGCTGTTCAAAGAGGTGGTACTCCAGAAATTTCGTTTGATATTTTTAAGTTTTAAGCCATTTTATGTGGATCTGTGACCTCATCTTTGGAGCATTCCGGCCCTGCAAAGTTCTGCTTGTGCCTGGCGCAATAACTTATCGATTCAGTTGCCCATATAAAGGGTTCTGTTGAGCAGGTAAGATATGAAGCGTGTGTTAGGTCATTCTTTTTCTTGCTTTCTGTTTTCTTAATGTGTTCCATCGCAAACAGGGTAGAAGATACTCGAGGATCAAAACAGTTCCTCTAGCTCCAGTACTTCAATTCGTTCTTTCATGTGGCATCAATTTTCTACAGCTCCTATTGAAGCAGAAATGCAGATATTGGTAGCTTCTAACTGTATTCAATAGGGTGTTTTTGTCATGGTGTTTGCAATGAAAAGTTTAACATTTATTATAGCCCCGTAGACAAAACCAGGCCTCCCAGAAATTTGTGGCAGAAGGCCTGCTTTTGATTTAGAATCTGCAGACTCTGTTTTTTTCTCAGATGGTGGCTTTGCCAAAGAGCAAGAAAGTGGACGACCTGCAAAGAATAGAATAGAATAGAATAGAATAGAATTGTTTTTATTGTCCACGGAGACCAATCGGCCTATGGGACCCAATACAAAAAGTGCATCACCACATTATTGCCTCGGATTAAAAACCCCGCCCGGCGGGTTTTCGAGAAAAACCGTAGCGGCAATAAGACCGGCCGACAACGATTAAATGGTTGGATCGGGGCATATCTCGAGCCCTCAAGTCCAAGACTTCCCCAATGTATGATCCGAAAGTGAGTGCATCGAAGTCGTGTGCCGATATCATGTGTAGCGGCTCATCGCTAATCAACCGAGCATAGCGTGTCCGGACCGATCATATCTTTGGGCAGCTCGGAAAGTGTGACACTCATCCTCAACAGCCCCGCCCGGGCAAAGACCGACAAACCCTATCCCGACGTGGCTCCCCAATCCATCGACTGCCTCAATCCGGAGATGGTGGGCACTCGTGCCGAATGGAGGCGATATGCCCGCTTTTTCATGGGCGTATGTGAACGTAGGTAGCGCCAGGCCTCGTTCTAATGTGGGATTTATGTGCCGCTTGTAATGTGCTTGTTTTGACTTGCTCCAGAGCCCCGGAATCCCAAAGCTTGCTGGAGAAACAAGCATCAAGGTAACATCTCGGGTGTCGCGATCGCCTCTGTTTCTACCGGATGCACATGTGCTCCTGGACATTCCATCTAGTTAGCCACTTTGACTCTTTTATCCTTCCAACAATTCTTGAGTCGTTGTGGTCCCATTGCCATTGCATAAGCCAAGTCGCGGTGAGACGATCATCATCCATATTTACCACTTTCTCGGAAATAGACGGTTGTGTCTATCAAGGGCCGCTTTCGTGAAGTGGCGGGAAAACCCGCTCCCTGCAACAAAATTTGATATGGGACTTGTGGATTTCACTCCGAAAGTGCACGTGCTAAGAAGGCCTTCGCACTGTTCTAAGTCGCTCCAAGTAGCAAGGGACACCATCGGGCCCCCGGACTTCAACCCCGTACGAAAGAACGGGCTCTACCAATACCCCCTCGAACAGATGTGCCTGATGTCCCCCATCATACAATTCTGCTCTGTGGTTATTGTTCTGCATTGCATAAAGCGCTTTCCAGCCTGCTGCTACACGCAATCTTATGGAAGTGTCCCAGCATACTCCACTCCCAGATACTTGCAAGTGGGTGTCACCTCCACTTGTTGCCCTCGATAAGTGAATGAAGGGGGCCTTGGATGGCGCGAGGATGAGATTAGGACCACCTTAGTCTTGGCCAGATTGACGTTCATGTCTGTGGCCTGGCAGAATGTATCCAGAGCATCTAGGTGTGACTGCATATCCTCTAGAGTATGAGCTAGAGGTCAACATCATTTGCATAGATGAGTTGCCTGATGACCTGATGCAAAAGTTGGGTCCCGCCACCCCCATTGTCCATGAGCCAGTGTTCCAACTGGTCAATGTACAGACCAAACAATGTTGGGGAAAGAGGACATCCCTGGCGGACCCCAATACTGCTAGTGAATGGTTGTCCCGTCATCCGCATCTGACCTGAACAACTCTCTTACAACATGTATACTGCATTTTGCATATCCACAGGAACCTCCAGTTGCCGCAATCTTTCCCATAACTTTTCCCGAGGCACAGTGTCAAAAGCCTTTGCAAAGTCAACAAAGCAACAATACAAGTCCCGCCGACGGTTTCTGCTATCCTCAACCAAAGTCCTCAATGTGAATATATGATCAATGGTTGAATGTCGGGGTCTGAACCATGCTTGCGTGAGAGCTCGCACACCTGTTGCTTCTGTCCACCTGGTCAACTGTTGCTCAATAATGCCAGCTAGCAGTCTGGCAAACACCGAACTGACCATGATTGTTCGGTAATTGGTTAGACTATGTGGATCTCCTGCCTTGTAAATGGGGACAACTCTGCTTGTGGTCCACTGCTGGGGGAATCCTTCCTGTAGTGCTCTGTTGAACATAGTGGTTAGGACTGGTACCATAGGCTCCCCTGCCCACTTGAGCAACTCTGCCTGCATACCATCCAGGTCCGTTGCTTTCCCATTGGCCAAACGCTGCAGACCCTAGGTAACATCATCCTCTGTGATTTCTAATGTCGGACCATTCTGTGGGGGTATGAGTGCTAGTGTCCCTTGAGGATCATAGAGTTGCTGCAAGTATTGTTCCCACTGCTCATTAGTGATGTTCCCCGTAGGCTGGGCTGGCTTTCGAAGAACCTTGCGCCAAAAGGTTCTAGGATGGCTTTTCAACATGTAAAACATTTCCCTTTGATGACGGGCAATGTACTGAGATTTCTTTGCCTTCAAGAAAGCACGATACTGTGTGGGGACATGTGGGCGCATTGCAGGATCTGTGATCTGGCGGAGCCGGCATTTGTATTCCTTACACTCAGCATCAAACCACCGATTACGCGGGAATGTTGCAGTCCCTGTGATACTTCTCGGGCATGCTATCCCAAAACATCTTTCTGCGACAGTACCAAGTAGCTCAATCAGCTGACCCGTTTGCTGCTCTAGTGTGGGGGCCTGCAAAATTCCTGAAAGGTCATCTATGAGCATATCAGCATAATCCTTTACCTGCTCATAATCCAATCGCAAGTGAAGTATACGAGGAGCTTCCGTAGAAGGGGTTCTAGCAGCCTGCCAAGCCAACTGCAGGTAGAGTGGAAGGTGATCTGAGTCGGTCTCCTCATCTCTACTGTCTGTGCCTACCTAAAAGTGGTTGATCAAATGTACATCCTGCTCAGCGACTAATAGATAGTCCACCACACTAGATCCTCCACCCTGATTCTCTTCTCTGCAGGTGCACTTACAGGAGGAAGGCCACTGTGCCAGGCCATTACAAATTACCAAGTCAAAGACACCACATAGTAGAAGCAACTGCCTGCCAAAGCGCGTGACCTGACTATCATCTGATGTTCGTGGCCAGGCCGCCTCCGCGGGGCGCAGCTGTAACACATCCTGAGCCAAAGGATTAAGTCTCATGGGCTGCTCTACTCCTGTCCGTGCATTGAAGTCCCCAAGGAGTACCACACTACCCAACTGTCTATGTTGCTATATGTCATCATATAGATCGACATATGGAGCTAGCCTGTCCACATCTGAGTGGGCATGGTAAAAGTTGCTTTCTGCATGTGGAAAGTAGCAAGCAGCAAGCAGCATTTAACGGATAACAAATGGACAAACTATTAGAATTTGGAGGTATGCAAAGCAATATTCTTCGTCCAGACATCTCGAGTAGCTCTTAGGGTGGGATTTACCTTGGGAGATCCAGGTTAGTTTTGGATTCAATTTTATTTTGCTAAAATGAAAACAAGCAGGTGTTAATATCAGACATAGTTTTTAATTTTAACACCTGCTTGTTTTCATTTTAGCAAAATAAAATTGAATCCAAAACTAACAGGTGTTAATATCAGATATAGGTGTTGGGGTGACCCCACCAAGGTTCAAAACCCACTAGCTACCATCGGGTGGGAGACGTGGGTGGGTGCAAGTCCCACCAACCTTGCCTTCAAACAAAAAAAAAAGTTAATATCAGATATAGGTTTTCGAATTTATTTGAATGAGGTACCTACAGACAGGTCATGTTGTCCTAGAGGAATATTATGATAGGTAGTATACTACTGATGGTGGTATACATCAAGACTATGTAAGTTTTAACTTATGAATACAACAACACCTTACCTCCAAAAAAAAAAAAAAAAAAAAAAAAAAGTTGTCCTAGAGTAATTTGGTGGGCCAAAACTTTTCAATCATGGGGCAATAATAGCCAGTGCTATCTCATGCAGCTAGAGCTTCTATATTTCCAAATCGATGAAGATTAACAAATTGATGAAGTCTGATATAGAATAGAATAGAATAGAATACATTTGTGTCCTTTGTGCCATAAGGCCCCTGGACTTGTGTAGCATGGGCGAGCTCCCTAAAAGGGTGCTACTAGCACAACATTTGTTACAATGTAGCCTTTTCTTTTATGACTTTTTTCCTTTTAATACCCGGCACCCCACTTTTACCTCGGCTTCTTGGCGTGCGGTGATCTTGTCGTTATCAATCAGCTTTTAGCTGAGTAATTTGTGTGAGGCTATATGAGTCGTTTTGTACGGATCATATTACAAGCCCTCTTTCACTGTGTAATCATATTACAAGCCCTCTTTCTCTGTGTACTTCTCTGTGTCTGGTCGTCATTCTGTGGATCGCGTCTGCTAGATCCCTTAGTGATTCTGTCATCTTCATCAGCTTGTGGGCTGGTTCTCCCCACCTTATATTACTATATCTGTCCCTGATGTCTCCGTATGTCGGGCAGTCACTAATCATATGATTCTCATCCTCTATTCTCCCCCCTTCGCAGATTCTGCATATCCTGTCTTCCTTGTCTACCCCTCTCCATCTGTCTTTTTCTATTCTCAGATCATGGCTTCCCATCCTAAATCTGGCTAGCGTGTCCCTTCTGTTTTTCCCCAGTAAGTTATCCCTGTATATCTGATGTCCTATTTGTTGGTCTGGATTAAAAACCTGTATGAGCCAGTCTGTCTTGGGTCCCGTATGCCTGTGCAGCCATGCTCTTGTTGCTGTGTCTGCCCACTCCTCATTCCACTGCCCCTCTTCTATTAGGTCACTCAGATTCAATCCCATTTGTCTGGTCCATGTTGCCACCTCCTTAAACCATCCTTTGCTTTCGAGGATATGTGATTTTGCTGATTCTATGATCGCAATGCTGGACAGTTTTCCTTGTCTGTCTCCCACGTTATCTCTGATGTTCTTTTCTACAGATATAACAATATGGTGTTTGATCTTTGCTTCAGATAAATTGAAAGTAGGATGGTGACACAATTCTAATTCTTTGTCTGGATAATGTTGGATGTCAGTTGTAACGACATTTTTAGGAATCATCACGTTTCTAACTTTTGTCTTTTGGGCATTGTGACTATATGTGCAGTTTGGCCTTAAGATATAACAGGATAAAGCTGTGAGGCATTTCCTAGGTTTGTTCCCAGAAGAAAGTTGTGGGGCATTTCTTAGGTATATTATGGTTTTCAGAGTATAATGCGCTGATAACTTGAAGATGCCTAATCTGCGGCCCTTCTCATCTAATGTGGGTGTTTGATTTTTTTGGTCCAGAACAATTCAAGGCAATGAACATGATGACTTTCAACTGCTAGTAAAATATGTGTTGTTTCATTTGTGCAGAACTATAGGTTGGTTAACTACAACCGCTTTCCTATTTGAATAAGCAGAGTACATATAGTAACCATCCATGACATGCTATATCATGGACTTTTTAGATCTCTGACTTGGTTTCATGGAAAGTAATGATGATGATCTCCAACACATTAAAGGTGGCTCTTTATCACTAGTTGCAATTGGAAATGCCATGTTTACTGTGTATGCTCCGGATATTTTACATTGTAGTTGTATGGTTGATCTTTTGTTCTTCTTGGTCGTTCAAGATTCTGCGCAAATGCATTGTTTCTTCCATACCCTGCAACAGAATCTTATGGAATGGAGACCTTGGTTGTTGAAGGTAACTAGAATCTTCTGACGCAATCAATAGCGGCGAGATAAACATGAGGGTTGATTGGCATAATAGATTCTTTACCATCTTCGTTTGAATTCGCAAATAAAATCTAAGTGCATCTATGCACATACGTAGATGACGACCTAATGGGGCGCTCTAAATATGAGTATTGATGCATTACAAAGGTTCTCTGATATAACTTTCCACTCGCTGGAGTGGAAATGCACTCAAGAAAGTTCTAATTAACGTTGCAATTATGATATTCCTAGGATTCACCCATTACACAGTTTTCATTTCTGCAACTTCGTTTTTAAAATATAATGACTGCTTTTGTGAGGTCTTGAGCTTAGAATTATGGCATTTGTTATGTTTTTTTCTTTTCATTTTGTGAAACATCGTACATGTATTGTAAACTATGTATCTTAAGAAAAGTTTCACAATCCCCTAGATTCTTGCAAATGAACTTTATTTTGCCCCTCTTACGTGCATTAGTATGGAAATGGTATTAGATCCCTTCAAGTCCTTTAAGATGTTAAATGTTACGGGCTTGGGTATTTATTGCAACAACAAACTTTTATCTTGATTTATTCGGACTTTTCTTTGTGTTGCAATGCAGAAAATAACATTCAATGAATGTTGGCGAAGGGCTTAAAATTGTTGTTTTTGTATTTCTATGAATTATTTTGCATATCAATAATGCCATCGTTTTATAAAAGTGTAAGGAATCTTTATGGAGCATTAAGGAATCTAAAAGAATTATAATAGGATCTTAAAGAATCTAGAAGAATGTTGAAGTATCTTGGGGACCACTTCAATATATATTTGATCCTTAGGAGTGTGAGGAAAGTTTTAGAAAATGTAAGAGGATTTTGAAGGATGATAAAAAATATGACACAATTTAAGGAAATCTTGAAGGAATGTCAATGCTTACATTTGATATTAATAGCGAAATATTACTAATTATTCTATTTAAATAGCAAGTGCAACTATGCAGGTTTGGAACCAAAGAAATGTTAAGGCCGCTGCGATAAATTTCTTGTAATTAATAATGATACCAAACCAACTACCACCACCAGCATTAAACATAAAAAAAAAAAGAATCTTAAAATTTTTTTGACAAGAAAGGGAAGAACATGATTTGCTGCTTTTCTCCATTCTCACAAACAATCTCACTCTCCACACTCTAGTTCCGTGGCCAGACCATACCAGTGATGAATCAATCCTACAATTTGCAAAGAAGAAGGAGGTCGCATGATGGAATGTCTAAATAATCTGTTGAGGAGATCATGATTGAAGGAAAGATTTGTTGACTGAGGAGAAGATTTGTTAGCAAGCACAAAATTATTCTCCACAAATGAATATTCTATGGATTCAAAGAAAATGGATGACCAAACAGATAAATGGACTGCCAATTTATGCAACAATTTTGGGGAAGAGATATATGCGTTTCTTGATACTGGGTAAGCATATTCAATTGTAGTAAGATTGGTGCAACAAATCCATAAGAACATGAAGATTTTGTCGGATGCTTGTAGGATGTGTGATTTCTATTTTGAAATCTATGATGATGTGATAGCAGTTCCAGTTCTTCCAACATCTTTTGTAAAGGTGAGTGTGGCTTTTAAAGAAAAACTAGATAAAGAATGATGATCGAAAACCTTGAAACAGAAAACTCCTAAAACATTGATGTTGTTATTATTATCACCACTTAACGTGGCAGACACAGACTATGACATGATCTATGCTAATTGTATGGATCATAACAATGCCACATGGTGCTATTATAAACTTCAAGCTAATTAGTTTGAATCTGTAAACATCAAGTTAATTAGTTTGAATAGTAATATGAAGGCTTTTAAGCTTTACATGTGAAGTATATCCAAAGTATTTTTGCTTTTGTATCGAAGATGTGCTTATTCTGCAGCTGCAAATGTTTTTAGTGAATGGGCGAGAAAAAATTTAACCTTCACATGAATGGCATCATGACAAAATTGCCCTTCAATATGAATGGCAATTTCAAAGGTTGCCCTTCAAAAAAAATGGAGACACCAGTGCATTGTGACTTCAAGTCATTGCTTGATATTATTCTCTGGTCACATGTAACGGTCCTGGCCACTTGACAGTCTAATATACGTATTTGTACATATTTGTGCATGGGTTTTACAAAAGGGATTTTTAATGCAAGAGAGGGTTTTGGGAGCTTTATGGTGCTGAGGAGGAGGCCAGAGGAGGCACCTGGAGGAGGATTGCATCTAAGCTATAGAGGCAAGAGCTTGAAGAGATGGCATCAGATCGTTCTTCTTATCAGGTGGGATTTTGTTGAGTTAATCTGAGGTACATGGGCTGCAATCATTCGATTTATGCATGAATTAATAAGAAGGTTTAGATATGTATGTTTGAGAAAGTATGGCATGGAGAAATATCCAGAGGGAAGAAAGATGGAATAGAAGCTAATCTAGATGCTGACAAGTAGAATTGTAAGGCTTAAAGATTATCTCTGTAGATTGGGAAGCACTGTAAACTGCATGGTAATTATCCTAAAAGGGCCTGGAGTATGCCGAAATTGATGCAGGAGGAATCTAGTTGGGAAATTATGAGCTGCAGCAAGGGTTTGGATTGCAATAAAATTCGTCACAGCCGGCCTCAGATCTGTGGAAAACACTTGGAAATGACCTAGAACATGTCGATTTGAGTTGCAAGCGGGCCGAATCACTTGGTAAGGGGCTGTTTTGGATGAATCGAGGACTGATTTAGGTTAAATCATAGGTTGGCATGGCCATTCGGCAGCACTGAAAAGCGACCCAACAAGAGCAAAACAGACTGAAATCCATCAGAATCAGGACGAAATTGATAGTAGAAGCTTCTTCTTAGAGTAGTTGATTTCTGGAAATACTTCAAGAGGCGAATTGGCAGGATCTGGATTGAATTGGCAAAGGAGATTTGGCCAAGGATCTATTTGGAAAGGGCCGATTTGGGCTTTAGGGTAATCGAAGTTGTTTGCAGAGAGCCAAGTTGGGCCTGAGTGTTAGTTGTGAGTTCTTGGCCTACACCCTGCAGCAGCAGTCCATGACTGCCGGATGCTACAAAGCTGCCATGCTCATGATCACAAAACAAGAAAAAGACAAAGAAATATGTACAAAGAATGAAGGGAACGTGGCCAAGTGAGGCTCTCCAAATATGAGATCAAACCTGAGTACATCTGAAGAGGCTCCGGTCTAATATAGTGTAGACCGCAAATCTGAGCCGTACATCTAACTAAATCTAATCCCTACACTTATGTTAACCTAATCATGCCAAGTGTCAGTCTGCCACCACTGACACCTAACATGTGCATGCACCTAACATGTGCATGCACAATGTTAACCACTAGGTGGTTAACACTGCCTCCTCCTAAAAGTTTTTAGCACGAAAACATGTACAGACTTTTATAAGACAAGTCCGACAATTACAACATGGTGCCAAAAATTTAGGGGCGAAAATAATGGTAATGGTTGGGTTGTGTCACCGTAAAAGATCTTCATGAAGGCATTGATGACGAAGAGGATCCGAAGGAATGTTGATGCAGAACATAGATCATAGGAACTTTGGGCCAAAAAAAACATTAAGACCATCCCCTTATATTATGGGTAAGTCCATTTAACAAATAGGGCCCAAAATGTTGCTTAAAAACAATTATAGGGGTCTTTAAAAGTGTAAACACCATAAAAGCAAACCCCTTTATCAGCCATGGAAAGCGTGTACTGAAGCGTGGGCGTTGAATTATCAGCCATGGAAAGCGTGTATTGAAGCGTGGGCGTTGAACAAAGAGCGTGGCTTTGGCGTGGGTTGGCATATTGTGGCCCTGGGCGTCAGCGTGAGCCTGGCCCGTGGGCTAAGCGTGACCTGTTATCAGCCAGTTAAAATGCTTGGCGTGGCCCGTGGCCCGTGGCCGTGGGCGTGAGCATGGAATGAGGACCGTGGCTTTGGCTTGGCGTGGACCGTGAAGTGTGGCGTGGACTTAATAGCGTCAGCGTGGGTTTTGGGTATAACTAGCGTGGCCGTGGGCCGTGGAAAGAAGCGTGGCCGTGGGCCGTGGAAAGAAGCGTGAGCGTGGACCAAAAAATGCGGCATGGCCCGTTATCAACCAATAATTATGAAAACAGAGCGTGAGGCCAAAAATACAAACAGCCGGCTATGGCGGTGCTATCTTGTTGTTTGGTGGCAAATGGAGCGAAATATGTGGCTTGAAATGCACATGCAGAAGGTAAATTCGGATAGGATGCCGAAATTGTAGCTTCTATAGATAGAAACTGGCCGGATGTGCGAGAACAGAGCCATTTGTTTGCAGAAAGCGGTGCTGCCAGGTAGAATGATGCCGAGGGGAAATAGTGGCTGCTACTTTGAAGAGATGGATGAGCCATGAAGGAATGCGCACAGTGGTGGATATTAGACTTTGCTTCTCAAGGATGTTCGAATCCTCTTAACTGATGAAATCATTTGCTTCTTTTTGCAGATAGCACAGAGTAAGGAGCCTGAAGAAATCTGACCTGAGACGTGCTGGCTTGGAGAGATAAAATAGCTGACCCATAAAGATTTTCGAATAGAAGCCCGCTTTGACTGATAAAAATGTTTACGTGTTTACAGGACAGCTTTAAGAAAACCGATCTATTGCTTCAAAGATCCACTGAAGATGAGCTTGCTGGATTTGCAACCGGTACATGCTAGAACATATGGATGGGGGCTAGCCCAGGTGCTGGCCCTCTGAAAGAAATCAAGAAGAAGGTAGACGAATTTAAGGCCGAAATACTTGAAGAACATCCTTCTCCTCACATGTTTTGCTGCAGAAAACAGAGTGCAGAATCATGGAAAAAATTAGTGGCTATTAATAGCCAAATGGCGATTTTTTAGGGGGTCTAAGACAATTTTTGCGGCGAATTTTATGAAGGGGGATTTCTTTTAAAAAAATAAAAAATAGCCATAGTTCAAACAAGTACTCCATTATTTTTTTAGGATTAGCCAAACTATTTTCCCCATTTTTCTTAAAGAAAAAGGGATTAGCCTTTCTTTATGTTACAATATTTATATATTAAATCATTAATAGCCAAATGAAAATAAATTCTTATTATAGACTTTGACACATCCCCATCTACCAGCATCAGTGATAGTAGTTTTTCAAACTTTGAATTTCTATTACATATACCACATATGCATTTTCAAAAAAGAATTGTAAGAGATGACCAATATCCCTCTAGATGCCCGAGTTGATTGCATAACGTCTTCCTTCAAGGGTTAGAGACAAGTGCAATTTGATCACGTAGAAGGTGTTGTTGCATTAAATGCATTCAGACTATGGATGTTATAAGCTATGTTGTGAACTTCTGTGAAAAGTTTTTTTTCCTTGATTGTTGATTATTATTTGTAATTGCAGTACAATATATCTATAGTTACAAAATTTAATATATATTTTTTTTTTTTTTCAGTTAGAAAAAATAGCCAAGTAAAAGTTTATAGTACATAATTTAAAAGTTTCGCCAAGTCCAAATACATATAAATGTAACAATAATAATAACTTTAGCCAAATGTATATCATAAAATACTGTAACATTTTGAAAAATAGCCAAACCATTTTTTATAAAAAAAATATAGTATGCTTAATTTTTTCCCTGTGCAGAATGATAGCCATGCCGGAACTGGACTGGTGAACTTAATAGAGCTTCAGCAACTTAGAAGATCTGTGTGATTCAGTGGGTTCTATGCAGGTGGAAATGAAACGAGGTAATAGCTGATGAAAAATCCGGCATCAGAGTTGCTTGAATCTGCACCAACTCTGTGGGTATCTGTGGTAATTTATAAGCTCAAAAAACTTCTGGAACTCGTGTATGTGCAGGAGCTATGGAGACAAAATACTGGCTTTGAAGATTGCAGAAGAAAACCTTGAAACTAAGCAGCCAGAACTTGAATATATGGGCTCAAAGGGGGCTAGCCGAGTGCTGGCCCTCTGTAATTAAACTGAAGAAGAAATGATAGAGAATATTTTTGGTGTGCAAAAGCACGAATCTGATAAAAACTGAGAGAAAAACAGAGGATAATGAAAAAGATCATGATATTTTGACAATTTTTCAGCAGAGAGAAGATAAAAGAGGATCAACCTTTTGATTTTTCTGAAATCTTGCAGAGAGGAGTGCTATCACCACTTCGTAAATCCCCATCAGAAAACTCCTTTTTGCCGCATGAAAAACAGAGTTTTTGAAAATGATTTTCATAACCAAACTAAGTGCTAAGGAATTGATTGACAAAGAGGCCTCCAGCCGGACCATTTCAACAACTGGTTGGGCCAAATAAAGGGATTGAAGGGTTTAGAGTAGTGTACAAGAAGTATTCAAGAACTGATTAGGATAAGAGCAAAGAAAGACAACAAAGAAAAAACAAAGAAGGCTTAAGAAGGTGATCACGAAGCGAACCCGGCATAATTGGCGCCAATGTTAGTTGTGAGTTCTTGGCCTACACCTGCGCAAAGCCGCAGTCCATGATCACGGATGCTACAAAGCTGCCATGCTCATGATCACAAAACAAGAACAAGACAAAGAAATATGTACAAAGAATGAAGGGAACGTGGCCAAGTGAGGCTCTCCAAATATGAGATCAAACCTGAGTACATCTGAAGAGGCTCCGGTCTAATATAGTGTAGACCGCAAATCTGAGCCGTACATCTAACTAAATCTAATCCCTACACTTATGTTAACTTAATCATGCCAAGTGTCAGTCTGCCACCACTGACACCTAACATGTGCATGCACCTAACATGTGCATGCACAATGTTAACCACTAGGTGGTTAACACTGAGCAGTGACAATTCTTCATGAGCGGCTTCACAGTGGCAAGATCGATCTGAAAAAGATCTATTCCAGTGATAACGTCTGTTGGTTTGGCCTCCGTGGACGTTAAAATATACTTCCTTCCTTCCTTCCTTCCTTCCTGTTTAATTTGCTCTAAGGTGGTCGCTATGGCTGATACACGCTTGCCCCGCCTTGCTTTGGCCACGGCAATGGGTCCCCAACGCCTGAAATCCTGCTGGAAAGACAAGCAAGCTTAGTGGTTCTCACGCTGGGGTGTGCAGGCAAACAGATGCGTCCAGGTAAGGATAAAGAAAGATCGCGAGGCACTTAAACTATACCTTGATGCTACTTTTCTTCGCAAGCTGTGGGATGCAGAGGCTCTGACGCATGTTAAGCTGGCACACTATCAGCAGCAAGTCAATCCTAGGCTCACAAGAGGCCCACACCAGTACTTATACATCGAGCTACCCATGAAGAAGCGCAGACTTATAGCTTCCATTCGCACGGGGGCACATCGCCTCCGCATTGAAACATGGCGTTGGGCTCGGGAAGCACGAGAGCAAAGGCTTTGCCAGTGTTGCCACCAGGGCGCGATTGAGGATAAATGTCATGCCCTCCAGATCTGCCCAGCATTTGCCCATATCCGAGAGCGATATGTTCGATTACTAGTGCCTGGCCAGCCGTTGCATCAGTTATTGACTACGGCGTCAGTGGGTTTGTTGGGGTCGTACCTCCAGGAGGTTATGGATGCACGGACTCGTTTGTGTCCTACGGGGCGGTATTGAACTGTCCTATGCAATTGTACAGTGTGCCAGCAGGTTTATTACTGCTAAGGTTTTTCCCTCGAAAACCCTTCGGGGCGGGGGTTTTTTAATTCTGTCAGTAATATGCTTGCTGCTCTCTCTTTGTTTGGGTCCCATAGGCCAATTGGTCTCCGTGGACGCTAAAAACCTATTCTATTCTATTCTATTCTCTCTTTATGTCACGTTTGCCTATTATTGACAAATGTTATTCAATGACAAATAAATATACAAGTCATCTATAAGTGAAATATAGAAGTATAAAGTGCATGGATCTAGCGCATGCCATCCATCGAGTAAGTCCTGGCAAGTTGCAGGTGATTGGAAGAACACCGGGGCCGGAATATGTAAGAAATTGTATTGCTTTGGAAAAACATGTAATAAAGTATAAGTGTAATGAAAGAGTAATAATTTTAGAACTCCTAAAATGGTTAATTCTTGGCTCCTGGAGATGGGACCTAGCCTAGGGATCAGTTGGCAGAAGTTACAACCAGTTGCGGTCAGAAACCATATGGATAAGTGTAATTTTAAGGCTCCGCATTATTTGTGCCATTAAATTAAAAGGAAGTGGAATTTTAATATAGAAATAGTAAGATCTTAGCTAAGAGTGCCTTAATTGAATAATGTTGGAAAGTTGCTACCTTGTAGCGTGAGGCAAGGGCACGCCATCAACTGATATAATTGTGGAGTTAGATAATTCGATTGGAATGGGTTGCGACCATGGGCCGCCCGATAAGGAAATTACATGTAAGTTGGTAAGCTATATTCTAAACGAGGTGCATCATGGACTACCACAGTCATTGGATTCATCAATTCTACGACTCAGATCATGGCCTCTGGGCACCTCTCGTTTCGATTATAGTCATTTATGATTAAAGGCGCCTATGATTTTGAAATATGAAATACGATTTCGCTTAAAGATTCCTTATGGGGGAGTTAGTCGTTTGGGTGTAAGTGTTGGGAATCCTAAGGAGGTGCATAAGTGCTAGAATTGCTAATGAAGTGTCTAAGTATTGGACTTACACCGGATCTTTGGACATGCTACTTCGATATTGCAGGGGAATATCAAGGGATGTAGACACATGTATAGTAAATATCTAGTGCACATCATATGCTATGGTCTTTGCATTATCCTACTGTTGTCTTGGTATTTTGATTATGTACTTGGATCCTCCGGGGTTGGGCTTCTGGGTTCGGTGGCCTAGATTGCTCCGGCATGCTCATGCTCATGCTCATGCTTCTTTGTGGTATTCTTGTGCTCTGTGACACCGGGCGTAATTCTCCTGGCAGGGATGCTACGTCACCTCCGTGACTCCATGGTAAGAGATCCTCCAGCGCCAGACGTGGGCTGGGAAGGGTATGCGCATACGAGGTTCACCTCACCAACTCCGCCAACGGGGCTTGGAATGTGAGCTGGCTAGGCATTTCTCTGTTAACAGGGCCTGCATGTAGGCTGGCTGAGCGTCCCATTGTTCCAGAGCTATGTGTCATGATGGTTTGGTATTTTGGCTATGTTCTTTGCTTCTGATGTTCTTGTTTGGTATTTCATTGGATTATGTTGTCATTCTCTTAGCACTGTACTCACGTAGGAGTTTTCGTCTGTGTTTGTGCTTATCCAAGATTTCCAGAGAGGCAGCCATGGATCCCCACTTAGTCACGAGGACTAACCCCAGTGAGTGCATGTGCAGTGAAAGAGCAAGGCGATGGCACCAGCGCGGTTGTGGCTAATGGATGAGCGAGAAGCTTCTAGGGTTGAGTTGTTAAACGTGGATGTTGTAACTACTGAGAATATAGATTTCTTTGGATGTTAATGTTGTGTGATTATAATGAGATCTCAAGTATTTGCTCATTGAGTTTTGAGTGTGTAATTTCAACTATACAAGAGGAAGGTTTAATTCTTCACCTAAATTCACACCAATATAAATCTAGCCTTAAGTTTTGACAAGATCACGAGTTGTCAGGAGGATCAACTCGGCAAGCTCGCCACTGTTGGTATCATAGCAATGTTGGATCTTTGGGAGTTGGCTTGTTGTGTTGTGCCATTGTGATGCTGATAGTTTATCAGGAGATGGTATCCTCAGAGAGAGGAGCAGTATCTAGAGGTGGTTAGCATGAGGGTGCTAAGGAAGAATTCTCCATGTAAGCAATAGAAGTAACTTTCAACGATATAGACGTACAGTTTTCCTTGTATAACTTTGGTGTATATGATCATGATGGTTCCGATGGATTCGACAAGTGCTTAGATCTGTGATCGACCCATGAGGACATGGGTTAATTTTTAGAAGGGGAGACTGTCACGGTCCTGGCCACTTGACAGTCTAATATACATATTTGTGCATGGGTTTACAAAAGGGATTTTTATTGCGAGAGAGGGTTTTGGGAGCTCTGTGGTGCCGAGGAGGAGGCCGAGGAGGCACCAGGAGGAGGATTGCATCCAAGCTGTGGAGGCAAGAGCTTGAAGAGATGACATCAGATCGTTCTCCTTATCAGGTGGGGTTTTGCTGAGTTAATCTGAGGTACATGGGCTGCTATCATTGGATTTATGCATGAATTGATAAGAAGGTTTGGCTATGTATGTTTGAGAAAGTATGGCATTCAGAAATATCCAGAGGTAAGAAAGATGGAATAGAAGCTAATCTAGATGCTGGCAAGTAGAATTGTAAGGCTTAAAAATTATCTCTGTAGATTGGGAAGCATTGTAAACTGCATGGTAATTATCCTTAAAGGGCCTGTAGTAAGCCGAAATTGATGCAGGAGGAATCTAATTGGGAAGTTATGAGCTACAGCAAGAGTTTGGATTGCAATAAAATTCGTCTTGGTTATGATCTAGAACAGGTCGATTTGAGTTGCAAAAGGGCCGAATCACTTGGTAAGGGGCTGTTTTAGATGAATCAAGAACTAATTTGGTTAAATTATAGGTTGGCATGGCCATTTGGCAGCACTGCAAAGCGACCCAACAAGACCAAAACAGACTGAAATCCATCAGAATCAGACCAAAATTGATATAGAAGCTTCTTCCTAGAGTAGTTGATTTCTAGAAATACTTCAAAAGGCGAATTGGTAGGATCGGGATTGAAATGGCAAAGGAGATTTGGCCAAGGATCTATTTGGAAAGGGCCGATTTGGGCTTTAGAGTAGTCGAAGTTGCTTGCAGAGAGCCAAGTTGGGCCTGAGCAGTGACAATTCTTCATGGGCGGCTTCAGA
Source organism: Isoetes taiwanensis (assembly GCA_021234155.1). NCBI lineage: Eukaryota > Viridiplantae > Streptophyta > Lycopodiopsida > Isoetales > Isoetaceae > Isoetes > Isoetes taiwanensis. The sequence continues at coordinate 1,917,907 of JAJEKV010000054.1, read as the reverse complement.
GTGGCAAGATCGATCTGAAAAAGATCTCCTCCAGTGATGACGTCTGTTGGTTTTTCCTGTTTATTTGCTCTCTCTCTTTCTGTCGTGTTTGCCTATTGTTGACAAATGTTATTCAATGACAAATAAATATACAAGGAGCCCATAAGTGAAATATAGAAGTATAAGGTGTATGGGTCTAGCGCACGCCATCCATCGAGTAAGTCCTGGCAAGTTGCAAGTGATTGGAAGAACACCAGGGCCGGAATATGTAATAAATTGTATTGCTTTGGAAAAACATATAATAAAGTATAAGTGTAATTAAAGAGTAATAATTTTAGAACTCCTGGAATGGTTAATTCTTGGCCCCTGGAGATGGGACCTAGCCTAGGGATCAGTTGGGAGAAGTTACAAGCAGTTGCGGTCGGGAACCATATGGATATTATGATTGGAAGGTGTAATTTTAAGGCTCCGCATTACTTGTGCCATTAAATTAAAAGGAAGTGGAATTTTAATATAGAAATAGTAAGGCCTTATCTAAGAGTGCCGTAATTGAATAATGTTGGAAAGTTGCTACCTTATAGCGTGAGGCAAGGGCACGCCATCAACTGATATAATTGTGGAGTTAGATAATTCGACTGGGATGGGTTGCGACCATGGGCCGCACAACAAGGAAATTACATGTAAGTTGGTGAGCTATATTCTAAACGAGGTGTATCCTGGACCGGATTCATCAATTCTACGACTCAGATCGTATGGTGGGGCCTCTGGGAACCTCTCGTTTCGCTTATAGTCATTTATGATTGGAGGCGCCTATTCTATTCTATTCTATTCTATTCTATTCTATTCTATTCTATTCTATTCTATGATTTTGAAATATGAAATAAGATTTCGCCTAAGGTTTTGAGGGAATATCGAACCTCTATACGGCTTTGCCTAAGATGTTAGAATATGCAATATGGAGGCTCGAATCTCTATCAAAATAACTCAATGTCCTAGTAAGACTACGTTAACTAATATGCCCAGCGAGCTAATGTCATCATTTTTTTATCTTGAATCTATGTTTTTTCTCATAACAACTTATTCAATTGTTTTAAGGATATATGGTCTATGGTTTCAGGAATTGTTATTTTTACATCCATATCAAATCCTCCTGGAACCCCCTATTATTTTGCTACATATTTAATATAAGGGTGACTTCCTTATGGGGTAAATAGTCGTTTGGGTATAAGTGTTGGGAATCCTAAGGAGGTACATAAGTGTTAGAATTGCTAATGAAGTGTATAAGTATCGGATTTACACCGGATCTTTGGACAGGCTACTTCGATATTGCAGGAGAATATCAAGGGATGTAGACACATGTATAGTAAATATCTAATGCACACCACATGCTATGGTCTTTGCATTGTCCTACTGTTGTCTTGGTATTTTGATTATGTACTTGGATCCTTTGGGGTCGGGCTTCTAGGTTCGGTGGTCTAGGTTGCTCTGGCATGCTCTTTTGACCACATGACTTAGTGGCACTCCTTGTTATTCTTTTCTTTGCCACTCTGACAGGCTGAAAATCTGAACTTGGTGATGTTCATCTGCGTTTCTTTGTAGTATTCTTGTGCCCTGTGACACCGGGCGTAGTTCTCCTGGCAGGGATGCTACGTCACCTATGTGTCTCCATGGTAAGAGGTCCTCTAGCGCCAGACATGGGCTGGGAAGGGTATGTGCATACGAGGTTCACCCCCACCAACTCCGCCAACGGGGCTCAGAATGTGAGCTGGCTGGGCAAACAGGGCCTGCATGTAGGCTGGCTGAGCTTCCCATTGTATAATGGTTTGATATTTTGGCTATGTTCTTTGCTTCTGATGTTCGTGTTTGTAGCTAATGGAAAGGCAATAGATTCGATGGCAAGCAGGCAGAGATTCTCATCTCAAATGGGCTGGGCCTCTGATGTTGCCTATCCTCACAGCATTATTCAATAAAGCATTGCAAGAAGGCTTCCCCCCTACAGTGGATGACTAGTAGAGTTGTTCCCATATACAAGGCATGTGACTCTCACAGCCCAGCTAACTATCGCATAATCATAGTCAGCTCCCTCTTTGCAAAATTATTGGCTAGCATCCTTGAGCAACGTCTGACGATATGAATGGAAGATGTAGAGGTGTGTGCTCTGACATAGACAGCCTTCGGTCTAGACATTCCACCATATACCATATTTTCACCTTGCGAACACTGATTGAGGATAACAAAAATCGCTGGCAAAACCTGTATTATTGTTTTGTGGATTTCGCAAAGGCTTTCGACATAGTACCCCGGGACAAGTTGTGGGACAGATTGAGGCAACTAGAAACTCCTGTCGACTTGTAAAATGCAATATACCGACTATATGAGGCATGCTCAGGTCGTCTCACACCATCGTGACAGCCGCCGTCAGCCCGGATTGGTGTGCGCCGGGTTGACCCCTCTCCCCAACGCCGCGTTGGCCTTTATATTGATCAGCTGGAAGATTGGCTTGCTGAGTACAGATGGGCGGGCGCTCAACTCATGCACCACATAATTCGGCAACTCATATACGCTGACGAAACGGACCTCTTGGCCTACATTGCAGAAGACATACAGTGTCACCTGGATGCTCTAGAACTTTCTGTCGATTCACTGGCATGCGAGTTAAAACTAGAGTTTTGCTTGTTTCATCCTCTCGTCAGCCAAGGCCCCCTCCTTCACTTACTGGGGACAAAATGTGGAGGTGGCTTCGATCTACAAGTATTTGGGGATCGAGTTTCCTGCTATCATGCACTGGGATGCTTCCATCAGGTTGCACGTCATAGCAGGGTGGAAAGCATTATATGCCATGCAGAGTAACATCCACAAGGCAGAGCTGCATGCCTGGGGTCAACAGTCACACCTGTTAGGGCCTTGGTCGAGCCGATTCTCCTGTATGGGGCAGAGATGTTGGGTTTGGTGATATCTCTCGCCATCCAGAATGACCTGGAACAGGTACAGAAGGCCTTCTTAGCACGAGCATGGGTAAAGTCCATAGTTCTATATTCAGTTCTTGCTCCAGGAGATGGGGTTCCTACCCCTTCAGAGGGCTACACTAGACCGTCACATCATTTACTTCCAGAAGGTAGTTGGTATAGGTGATTCTCGTTTACCCAATCTTGCTTTGGCCATAGCAATAAATCCACAACGCCTCAAGGCATGCTGGAAGGATAAGCAAGCTCAGTGGTTCTCACGATGGAATGTACAGGCACATATACGCATGCAGGTACACAGAGAGAGGGACCATGATGCCTCTGCATTGAGACATGCCGATGGACTCAGGAGGCACATGAACACAGGATCTGTCAGTGTTGCCAATAGGGCGCCATTGAGGATGAATGCCATGCCCTTCAGACCTGTCTAGCATTCAATCATATCCGAGCACAATACATTCAGTTAGTTATGTCTGACTAGCCACTGCATGTGCTGTTGGACACGAGTTCCATGGGTTTGTTGGGATCATACCTTCAGGAGGTTAGATACACGACTTCAGCTATGTCCTCCAAAGGCAAAGATTGAATTGTCCTATAGACTTATTACCGCTAAGATTTTTTCCGGTGGGGGTTTTTTTTCTCCAAAGGAAATATATATTCTCTAATCTAAGTGGTGGTCAGGGAAGAAAATATCTTCCAAGGTTATGGAAGAGAGGCCAGGGATCTGAAATTCATTTTGACACTTAGCTCAAGGGTCCATTCGAGCCATAAACAATCTTTGAAAAAATGAAAGCTTTGATTTTAGGATTGATGAAAGAGTCTCAAGGAAACTTAAGTTACTAATGCATCTCTCTGCTATTGAGTTTGCTATTGATGTCGTGCTTCTTCTATCAAAGTATGTCTGATAGCTTGATAGAGGTTCTCCCTGTCTGCTTTTAAATCAAAGAGGAATTAGGAAATTCAATGAAGCTATGATCATTAAATAGATGAGAATTATGAGACTTCCTTAAGTCAGCCCATTTTCTGCATTATTGAAAATCAATGGCAAGTCACATCTTATGGTTGTTTAGAATTAGAGAGGGATTTTAGAAAATGGTCTGATCTTTAAATAAATCCTCTTTCCAAAAATACACATGTCTAACAATTTTCCAAGCCTTGATCCACTTTCTCATATTGTTAGAGACAATGAAATTAAAGAATAAACTAGTAGGGAAAGACATCCTTATAGTCCTCCATCCAAAAAGATGGAATGGAGGGATAAGTGCCTGATTAGGATGGAAACATGGTGCATGATGAGCCCATGACCTGCCGGACAAATATATTTGGCAGCAAGAACAACTCCTTGTTTCTCCTAGCCCTCTTATAAAAACTAAATTCTATCATTTGTTATTGCCTCCACTTGCTATAAATCTCCCAATGATTTCTTGAAGTTTAGAGGTTACTTTCTTAGGAGCAATCAATATAGAAGACTGATAGACATAAGAGGAGGAGATAAGAGAGTTGACAATGGTGGCCCTTCTTTTCTTGGATAAATACTTGCTATTTAAAAGATCAACCTTCTTGCTAAATTTATCAATAATATTGGACTAGAGCTCACTGGCATTTATAGAGCAAAGGGGATCTCTTTAGACATAATAAGTAGGGGAAAGATACTCGCAACTCAGGGCATGAGCGGTTTCGAGCTAGAATCTTGGGCTCGAGCGTCTGCCAAAGTTCTAAAGATAGATTGGTTGTTTTAGATGGACGATCGCTCCATTTTGATAAATAAGAATGTATTATCTGCATATTTCTGAATATTTTCATTGTTAGAAGTCCCTTTCTTCTTGCAAACGGACCAAAAATACCTACATATATAGTATTGCATATTATGTTCCATGGTATTGGTCATCTGCATGGAAAAAATATTGTATATTGTGTTCCAGGTGTATTAATCATATGCATACAACTTGATCTACATGAACAATGTTCCTGTAGGTGGAATGTTCTGAATATTTTCATTCTAGACAAAGCCTGACACTGACAAAGCATGTCTTTCATGCTTCCGGATCCATTTAGCTGTTTCAATTCTGAGGCTTCTATTAGGGCATATTTGGAATCTCAAAATAGCTCATAACTTGGATTAAAAAATTCCACGTCGTATTTGGATTTGCCAATCAGGTTTTCGCGCCTTTTACCAAAATCAATATTAGTTGGCAAGTGTAGGAAGGAGCAGGCTTACCTGGCATCCACATGGGAGGTTTTCATAAGAGGTGGATGCACATTTATTGCAACTATATTAATGGCCATATTTTTCAAAAATCATATCATATGACCAAAATAATGGCTTCTTTGATTGGTTATTGTGCACGTGCCCATAAGCACCAACTGCCATTATCACATTTTGGGGCCAAACTTTTCTAGTATCCTCTCTGGCGCCACTACATCTATCTTTTTCTCCTTCACTCCTCATTTCTAATCCACTTGGAACTCCCTTACGATCCTGTGCTTATCGGCTAGCCTCTTCTAACATCTTCTTGCTGCTGGCAGATATCCCCGAACTCCTTCGACTAGCTGTTACATATCCGCCAACATCTATTGAGAAATCTCTACTTTGAACACTGGATTCTACCAAGTGTCTGGAGTTAAGCATTCGTAGCCATAGTTTATCATGAATGGTGACATCTGGGATGGCTCTTGCTTGGTGTTGTTATAAGCAAATTCTACCAAGTGGATGTAGTCTTCCCATTTCGACTGCTTGTACCAGACATAATTTCTCAAGATATCTTTCAATATCCAATTGGTACGCTCCATCTGTCCATCTGCTTGTGGACGATAGGCTGTACTCTTGGACAACTTTGGCTGGATATTGCTGTAGAGATCCTTCCAGAATGCTCATGAACTTCGGATCCCTATCCAGGATGATCTCCCTTGGCATTCCATGGAGTCTAAAGATCTCTTTTGTGAAGAGCATGACGGTGTCTAGGATCGTATCGATGGTTTGACAAGGCACGAAGTGTGCCATCTTTGACAGTTTGTCGACCACGACCATTAAGGCATCCTTGCCTCTTGCAGTTCTTGGAAGCCCTGTTATGAAGTCCATGCTTATTACTTCCCATTTTGCATTTGGGACTATTGCCAAAGCTTCTATTGCTCCTGGCACTCCGCTTTTGTTTGGTGATATAGCTGGCACTCCTGAATATATCTCGCTATCTGTTTCTTCATATCTGGCCAATAATAACTACTTCTTATCTTGAAGCAAGTTTTCATGAAACCCGCACGGCTTGTATGTGGCATGAAGAATTATCTTTCTTACTCCCGATGATTCTGGCATGCATAGCTTGTTTTTATGGTACAAGAGGTTACCTTCTTAAAATGTTTGAAGGTCTCTCTTTCTTTGTCTGCTCTTGCCCTCGTAGAAAGGCTCATCCATATTTCTTGGAAATCCTCACTTATTAGCAACGTTTCTTCTATTTTTTCCAAACTCACTGGTGAGTGTTGATATGTCATTGCAATGTACCCTTGTTGTCAAAGGATGCCTTGAGAGTGCATCTGCAAGCACATTTAGTTTACTTGATTTGTATAATATTTCGAAGTCATACTCCTCCAAGAATTCCATCCATCTTCTCTGTCTTAGATTAAGATATGGTTGGGTAAAGATATATTGAAGACTTTGGTGGTCGGTGGAACTTCCTTCCCAACAAGTAGCATCTTCAAAACTTATATTAAATTTATTGAGCACAATTTTAAACATTCGACTAGCTTAAAGTACCCAAGATATATTATATTATCAAAATTTTAAAAAAGATTTCAACAATTTTGGCAGTTCTTAATGAACCTAACCAACCTTATGTCTCTGAGCATCATCATTGGCACGCACATTGCATGCAAGCACATACGTTCACATTATCAAAGAGTTATACCAACTCCATCTTTGCTGCTTCATGTGTTGTTATGAGCATTTTCGCAGTCCCACGGAGATCGGTGTTGTACTCATGCACCACCTCTTTGTGAAGGACCGATGTGGAATTAAGAAATTGGCGCTTATCTGAAAATGCCAGATTTCTCTAAGTGCCCTTGCATGTACGGAGGTCCATTTGCATTTTGCAAGCTTCTTAGGCTCAATTGGGGTTCATGTGTCAAAGCATGGAGCTGGGGGGCATTTTTGCACCAGTAAAGCACCCACTAAGCACCTAGTGCAGAAAAGTCCATTCATTTTTATATTTTTTTCTCTAACTCCGTTGAGGCTGAAATTTTGTATTCTAAGGCATAATATCAATGCGTTTCAGGAAAAAATATCAAGAAAATAATAGAAAAATATTTTACAAAAGCACAAAGAAAATGTCCCCTAAAAGCACCCAATAATCACCATGTGTCGCTGAAATAAAAAGAGTCCCCTCCCTCTATGCTTTGACCCTCATGTGGAGGTCTCAAATTCGTCATATCTCTTGTCACCTCCCTCCTTCAACGTACCTTACTCTATGTGCATCGTAGTATTCCTTGTATGCATCGTACATGGCCTTGTATTTTATGTACTTGGCCATACTTTTCTTGAATTGCTCATCATGCTTCAAATATATGTGTCACCCTTCTTTTGTTTCTTCAATCAGTGGGCAATGACATCTCTGGATATGGAGGAGGTTGTTTTGTTTCTGCCTATGTTAGTTTCATTGTTCTGGAGTACCTGCTGCTGCTCCTGTTCAGCTTCATCTTGGGGATTCGAAGTTGCTTCTCCCCTCAAGATATTGTTTAGCATTCCGTAAGCACCGTCCTCTGTGCTGTCACTTGAGACGTCGCTGCATGGATTTGGACGTCTGATGTTGATGCCCTTTAGCTTTTGTCGGCGTACGTCTTCTTTTTGAGCTTCTGTGGTTTCTTCCCTTTCTTTTCTTCTTGCAACCTATCGTTATGTTCTTTCTTTTGCCACTCCTCTTCTCGCTCTTTTTTTTGCCGTGCCCATTCTTCCTTGCATTTCCTACGGGTTTCTTTTTCTTCGGGCATGTTCTTTCGTTTCTTGTTTGGCTTCCTTTGATTGGCCGAAGTCTCCACATGATGTTCTTCGGGTTCACTACTAGATTAAAGCCCCATTCTTTATCGTCTATTTCGGCGTCGGGGCGTCGTTGTACGCGTCGATGATCGGCGTCAAAGCGGCGATAAAAACGCGGCGTCAATTACGGCGATGCGGGCGTCGATTTTACCGACGCTTTATGCGTCGCTATACTGCGCGTCCTGCGGCGGCGGCGTCTTAAAGCGACGGCAGCGGCGTTGGTTAAGGTCAGCCGCGACAACTGTGGCGGCGTGGCGGCGCCCGGTAGCGGCCGGTAGCGTGGGTGATGGTGGCAGCGTCGTTAAGCGGCGAAAGTGCGTATCGTCGTCGTCGACGGCGTCGTGCGTGCGTCAGCGATGGCGTCGCCGGCGCGTAAGCGTGGCGGTAAGCGACCACGTGTTAGACGTCGTTCAACGACGTGATGACGTGGTTGTCACGCGTCAGCAGGTGCTGCTGGCGTGGCTGCCACGTGTCTGCTGGCGTGGCAGCCACGCCACCTCGTCGTTCAACGACGTTAATGACGTTTATCGACGTCTGCACAACGTCGTTCAATGACGCCAAGCCGACGTGGCTTGACACCCAGGCATGCCACGTCAGCACGGGGCGTCGGATGCCGCCTCATATGCCACGTCAGTTACCAGCTAAGACGTCGTTGAACGACGTCTAACTGGTGTGGCTTGACACCTAGGCATGCCACGTCAGGTAAGGGGCGTCAGATGCCCCCTCAGATGCCACGCAGATGATCACGACGTCGTTCAACGACGTTTAATGATCATAACATCGTTAAACGACGACCTGTGCTTGTGTGCATGTCGTGGCATGGTGCTGGTGCCAAATATGAACCCTAACCCTAACCCTAACCCTAACCCTAACCCTACATCCACGTTATAAGTGGATCCATCGATGAATTCTTTGTTATTCTTATCTTTTGAGTGTTCTTGCCTATCTTGCTATAATGGTCCGGCAGTTAAAGAGCACCTTCGCGCGATATGTTCCTTCTAGCAGTAATCCTCCTCCTCCAAGGGAAGACACCTCCAAGAACCCCCGCTTCTCCCGAGAACCCTCCCTTCACCATCGCGGGCAAAGATGAGTGAAAAGGAGCTTCGATTGCACTAACATCCGCGTTCCTCGCGGAACGGGAACGGGTAGAATGGCTCACCGAGCCAAACAAAGAGAAAACGACGTTAATGGTGCGTGATAATGATGCAAATGGTTGCATCAAACTATCACGCCCTCGGGATGGACATAAGTAATGTATAAGCTTTTTTATGAATGGAAACAATCGGTTTTTTTTTTATTTGTGTTATTTGTATTGTATGTTGTTTCATTATGTTAAACAAGCACAAGTTTACGCTATGTCACCGCCATTATCGGGGGCCGATGTGATCGCTTAAACGAACCGGCCGCATCTTGCAATTGAAACAAACTAATGCATTCTCTGCGAACAAAAGGCACTTGCGGATGGTGGTGGAGGCACTAATAACTTTGAGCCATTCAATGTGAATTCCCAAGATCAAGCTTCACAAGAAATGGCTAATATGGGACGTGCACAAATGAGTCTCAAATTGCGGTAACAAGGCGAATGCATTCTTATCAAGTTCGACCACGCAAATAATCTCCAAAGGTGACGAAGATATTCGTAGTTTTCCGATGGGGGTTGGCAAGGAGTATAGAAAATGATCGCTGCGTCATCTTTTTCGAGAGCTTGATTCACGCTTTGATACCGGCCATCGTGCCACAAAAGTTCAAATTAGAGGATATTATACTAGACACTCCACCGGATATTTACGTGGGTGGATGTAGTTGGCTCTCAAGATAGTGTAGATTGGTTAGATAAGAAAGTCCTTGAGACTGGCATTTCATTTCGTGCTTGTGCACCCAATTGGGCAGCTTGATTTGATAACTGATTATGCGTTGGATTTTTTGTTTCATTTCCTAAGAGAAGTTTTGTATATATTTTTGTGAGGAAATCGCTTTGCACCTACGGCTTACTAAGGCCTGTTATTTTGCTAAGCGTGGTATAAGAAAAATAAATAAATAATGTAGACAACCATTGAGCTCGCCAACCATTGAATATAACAGTTTAAACATAAGTCATGCTGACACTTAAAAAAAAAAAAAAGAGTATTTTTGTCTTTATATAATGTATGTAATATATTAAATCTAAAATATATTCAAAGCAAATGTATACAAGAACATTTTTATTGATATTTTTATTGGCTTACAAAAACATCTTGGTCAACCTATGATGGTATGCACGGAAATGCATAGCCAATGTATCCTCAAGGAGTCTTCTCGAGTCATCATTCGAGGACACGCCGATTACAACGTGAACAATCTTTAACCTCTTTTTTCGGCTCTCTGGCACTTTGGATTGATTGATGGAAAGTTTTTCAACGATTTTGATGATCCGAAGCTACGCTTTCCCTTGCATCTCTTTCCCTTTATCGGTCTTGACTCGCGACCGATGGCTCAAGGCCTTTGAACTAGCAGGCCTACCTCCTACACAAGCAGCCAAATCCTTCAACATCCGAAGGATTCGACACTTGCTTCGGGTTATCGCCATCGGATCTGCCCTACTTTTTTCTTGAGGATAGATAGATGGGATCTTGTTTTATGTTTAAATTTTTTTGATGCCACGTTAGAGGACACGCCAAGTACGACGTTAAAATTTCGTATGCGACATGCCACGCAGTCATGGTAAACACGTCAGCGCTATGCGACGTCGATGAACGACGTCTACATGACGTGTCTAGCCACGTAAGCGTGCGGTTTGGCAAATGGCACCATGCCACCCGCGGCGGCCGACGCGACACGTCGCTCTCTATATCGTCGTTCATCGACGACAAAATCGCGTGTCCGGAACGGCCGTGCCCGGCTTGTCCACAAAGACCGTGCCTTGCGGGCATGGTAAACACGCCACTTTGCGCTGACGTTTATCGACGCTCGGCCGACGTGTCTACACACGAAAAGCGCGCGGCCAGCAACAAACACTATGCCGGTCGGCCCACACGACACGTCAACTCTACACGCCGTCGTTTATCGACGAATTAGCGGACGCGGTCTGTCGACACGGCGCGGCGTGCCCGGCTTGTCCACGCGACCGCGCCACTTTCGGGCATGGTGGATGTCGCTCTGGCGGACGTTGATAAACGACGTCGTGCTGACGTGTCTACACACAAAAGCGTGCCAGCTTGGCAAAAGGACCATGCCACGCTGGCCGTCGCGACACGTCAGCCCTGGGAATCGTCGATGAACGACGTCGCGAGGACGTTCAACGACGTAAAGGTTGTTCAATGACGTTGACGTCGTTGTTCGACGACTTGACATCATTGTTCAACGTCTGGACGTCGTTGAACGTCGACTGTTCCTTGTAGTGGTTGTTCTAGAGGAGTTTGCGTTAATACTGCACAATCTGCATTCTCCAGGACAAAATCATGAGTTGGTCTTAGTGTGGGGATGCTGGAATTGGGGTCGTGCTCTGTATCCTGCTGGTTTTATTCTTGATCATATTTTTGATTTTGTTCCCGATTCGAGGCTTCGTATTCAGCTCGTTGCTATCGAACCACATTCTCTTGAGCGCTATGCAATGGAGCTTCTCTTTATGTTCTTGTTGTTTGCTTGCTTCTAGTCATGCTTGACATCAACTAAATCACCTCAGGAGTACCTACAAATCGATTTAGGGATTGGGAGCAGCTTCAATGAACACAAAATTCCAAACGAAAGAGGTTTGGATGCCTTTTATATGCTCATGCACTAGGGTTTTTGGTCAAATTTTTAAATTTGTCCGTTTCATGCATATAATTACACATCATAATCTAAGATCAGGAGAATTCTGAGAGCAAAATCATAATCTAAGATCAGGAGAACTCTCACCGTGTGCCAAACAGAGTTATGAGAAGCTCACAAGTGCCATTCGCGCACCGCGAGAGTCATCAGCCAAATCGAGTTTGGGTTGACGAATTACATGCTACCATGATGCAGTTCGAGCTTACCACATGTTGTTGAGCTGGATTTGATCCTTGTATAACCCGTTTAAGATGTCAAACCCACTAAACATGGGGAGGGAGGGGGAGGGGCTCAATGTGCACCAAATGAGGGTGTGAGAATCTCATAAGTGCCTTTCAGGCATCATGAGAGTCGTGGGCCTAATTAGCAATCACTTTTAATATTTTAAGCTAGATCTATGCATTCAATTAATTTTTTCAAGTCTCTAGCTCCTTTAACAAGGTAGACGACTCTCATCGTGTGCCAAATGGGTGTGTGAGAATCTCACAGAGGCCATTTGTGCACCATGAGAGTCGTGGTGGTTTCGGACGATGTTACAAGTTTTAAGTTCGATTTGACAGTGCAAATTTCTTCATTTATATTAAAGTACCAGCTGCTATTACTTCTAGCTAGATTCTAGCCTTAATCACAGGGAAATAAAATCCACTACTCGTGGTTCTTGCTCGGGTTTTATTTACGACTGAATTTTCTCTAGGACAGTTAGCTACTACTGGGTACGATTGCCAGTGGTTGATCTTGGTCAATCAAGATCATTGTTCTGATATCATTGTGATGCCTCCTGCTCATATACGATGCCCCAACCGTATATCAACAGGAGATTCCCTCCTGGCAGCATAGGTCGTCAACATCAAGCCATCTATCTGACGTCGAGCTCTTGATGGTGGGAAGAATAGACGTGTCATTCATCTCATCTCCCTCGGGACCGTCCTAGCTGGGGAAGCACATAAACATAAGCACATAACATCACATGAAATGCATAACTCGATGGGTAGGGTTACCATAACAATATCACATCAAGATAACAACAACAACAATAACAACAACAACAACAACAACAACAACAACAACAACAACAACAACAACAACAACAACAACAACAACAACAACAACAACAACAACAACAACAACAACAACAACAATCGAAATCCTACCCAAGCTCAAACTCATGGGGATAGGACCATGGGTTGAGTCTCTAGCACTAGAGTTGTCCACTAGACCATCTGTGGGTCCATGGACCGCACTGATCCATCGTACCTTTGCCATTTAAACCTATATATCTAGACAAACTTCTCCATTTTGCAACCTACCACCACCTTTTGAATTTTCACTTGTTGTGGAGATTGTTCAAATCTCATACAATTTAGCAGTTTTTGTACTAGTCTAGAACTACATTCTTCAAGTTTTCTAGGACAAAGGGGTCCAAAACTTGCAAAAATCAAAAGTAAATGAATTTTTATAACATAATAATTTGCATATTCCCAAGTTTTTTCACTATTATATGACATTAGATAAAGTCAAGTCAAGCCCTATTTTGCTCAAAAGAGTCAAGTTTGAAGGGATGAATTATTTCTTTTTACTATTACAAATTTTGACCCAATTCTTGTGGTCATAATTTGTGGACTCTAAAAGCTACAGTTCAATGCTTTTTTGAAGTGTTCATAAGTTATAATGATCTCAATGTTAACTAAAGAATCTCTAACGCGAGTTCAAGGTTTTCTGCACTTCAACTTTTCTTGATTGTTTGATTACACCAAAAATAGAGAAATTAGAAGTTCATTATAGGAGCATGGGAGTTATTATGTTGGCATTATCGTCCATTCCAATTTCTTGTTCTGAAGCTAGAAGCTTACAAGCTCTTTCCTGCGAAAGGTATAAGTATTGCATTGGCTTTGGGCAATATAGAATTCAGGACAAAAATAAATCTAAAATGCCTTAAATAAACCCATATATCATCTTTACAAGGGTAATAAAAGATGCATGCTGCACTACACTTATATCTACATAGATTATAATATTTTTATCAATCTATATATAGTAGCTTATCATGCATTCTCTACATTTAGATGTGTCTCATGGATGCTGCCAATGTGGCATGACGTAAAAATACCATCTATCTATATTTTAATTGAATGCAAGCCTTTCTTGGCAACATGCCTTTGAATATAAATAGTCGTGAACCATTAACACTAGAGTTGTCAGGCGATGGGCCAAAAATGGTGCATTTGCACTGTTCACTTTAAACTTCATATAAAATCAATAGCTCAAAATTCAATAAAACCCTTCCTAGAAATTCATATATGGCAGTCATATTCCATATGAAAAATATCTAAAAAATCTATCTACCTCCATTCTTGGAAGTTATGCTTAGGTGAATCCAAGGGGGTCATGCCAAGACTGCCTTATATTTATATAAGGTAAAACTGTCTTAATGAAATGATTTTTTTTTCTTAGTATTTTCTTATTTTTCTATGTGAGTTAAAGAGTATAACCCAAAAAACTGCACCTCATTCCAAGGTATAAGAAGGAAGATAGGTTTCGTCGAACATGACAGGGTCAAAACTGTTTTCTGTCTTATGTGGACCAATATAACATGAAATTAGAGATCTATATTACCAAGGAAAGCTTGCATCCATAAAAACAATATAGCTCATCATGAAAGATGATCTACATGCACTATTATCATACTTAACCCCCGGGGGATTCACCTCTATTATAGGTATATATGCCATGTGCGTTCCTTAGGTTGCCAAAAAACCCATTGTATACGACAGTTCCATATGAAAAACTCTTTGTATACGACTACAGCCCATATCATATAATTACTTGCCCAAAACACATTTACTTGACAACTCCTTCCATACATATACGATATCTCTATTTTTTTTTATATATATTATTATTTTATATATATTATCCTTTATTATAAAGTTTTAGTGTATGTCGTGCATAAAACCCTAAAACTTTCGACGGCCCAGATTTCACTTAAAATTTTGGATTTCCTTGCAGACCATCGAACCCTAGCCGCCTTGGCCAATTTCCTGCTTGGTTGCTCTTCCTTGGTCCCTTCCCAAGGCGCTTGCCCAGCAGCAAACATTTCCTTGCTAAGGGTGCCTCCCCATTAGAGCAGGAACTCAGTTTCCACGTCAACATAACCGAGTTCCCTTCGAAAAATTGGTATGCGACCATTCCCATCGAAACCGAAGTTCCCTTCCTTTTGTTTTATTGGGAGGAGTGCGCCGGTGGGTGATCTCACCCTACCGATCCCCACTACAAGACAAACCGAGTTCAACTGGGGTATTCGGAAGTTCTTCGTTCCTTCCGGTGGGGAAGCCGCCTCGCCATGTCGCCAGTAAATAGGTATTTGGGTTAGTAACGGAATGGCATTTTTGGAACCGGGTTTGACACATGGCAAAGGGAAGGTCGGTTTTTGGGCTAATGGGGAGGCACCCTAAGCTTGGCCAACCGGGCTTGAGCTAGAAGCGCTTATCCATTCTATCTATTCGTGTTTTACATTCTATTCGAGCTCTATGTTAGCTATGCACAATGGATCTTTTAGAGCCCTTAGTTATGGTTTTCACCAAGTAATGCTCATCATGCCCTGCTAGTTATGGTTTTCGGCCAAGTATTGAAGCATCAAGGGAAAATTCTTTTGCGCTTCGGCACATTAACCCAAGGGCCTTAACCCAAGGGTACATGATCATGGGGAGTTTTGCAATCGCAGTTTGGACTCACAGATCCGACACTTTAGGTTATAAAATCGCCATAGTTGGAGAGTGCTTTTTCGAATAGCAGGTTTACAGCTCCACAGATCCGACTCTTAAGGACACAAAATCGCAAGTTACGTGATCACAGTCACGATCCGACTCTTAGATGCCGCAGCCTATGTAATCTTGCCGGATCTTAGACTTTCGCTTATGGACGACTCGCTCTTCTATTCTCGGGCTTACACAAAATGTACAGGGACTCGGTTCTATTGTTCCTGACTTATACGCCATCGGTTCAACCGGTAACGCAGAAAGTGTTCTCGTCATTTTTTTATTCCAAGACTCCAAAAGACACTATCCAACTATGATATTGCATCCGCCGGAGTGTTCTCGACCGCAAAGAATCATTGCTTTAAGACATTAAACCGCTTTTGGCAACCAATGCATCTCTGCGGATCAAGGAGTGAGAGCAAAAGGCCATGTCATTGTTCCGTATTTAGATGTCGCATTCATTGTCTCCTGGATTGGTATCGCTTTATGGAAGATATATTTGGCACGGGTTTTGAAAGGGCATGAGTTTGCCCTTTCAAGGTAACAAAAATGATGGAGTTTTCATTTGACACACAAAGATATAACTATGTAAACATGGAAAAGCAAGACAGAAATTTCCGCCTTTCTCCACTATGCACTTGGTGCTCTCCATGCACCCAAATAACCGTGACTTTGCACTTGGTGCTTCAAGATGGTATAGCCAACCGTGACGGGAAAAGCAGGGTAAATTACAGCCTTCTCGCAGCTTTTGTGCTTGGTGCTATCCATCCACCACGGGCGATATGACATGTTAAACATAAGACAAGTGTTTACTTCGGGATGGTATGCCAACCGATAGAGATTCATGCCGAAAGTGCATTAGTTTTGCATGCATTTGTTATTGGGTCTTATGTGGAAGTTATTCAAGACAATGATAATTGACCTTTTACCGTGGGCTTAGGGAGTGCATGTTGGAAAGAAGATTTGCACCTCGGGCCCTTACGTAATTTGGTTAACAAACTTTTGGATCATGTCAAGGACGCCAAGATGTGAAGTGAAGATTACAGGGTAAGCATATCAAGTTACCATATGATAATTAAGTTGGCACCGTAGAAATTCATTTGTTAAACCGCCATGATAATTGTAGTTGTTCTCGCAAAGTCTTTAATGGTAAAACTTGCTTATGCAAAAGTTGTTGTTGTGGGAGTGTAGGTCTTGAGTCGTTGTTGCTTAGCAAAGCAGTAGTTGTGGCGCTAGGTCTTGAGTCATCTTACCGTAATGTGAACGGTTGTATATACGCACTTCATGAATGCAGAGATTTGATTCTAAGGTTGCAATCGCAGGCATGGCCATTGCACTTGGGTTTGGCCCATTTAGAGGTAGTAAATTCGAAAAATATAGATCTCCTACATTTCTTCAAAAGTATACCGAATAGGATTTTGTATGGCGACACATCGCAGGGACTTTTACATCTCCTCGATGTAAAACCGGATTCGAGCATTGGTAAAGACCGATTTTCTCGCAGAGTTAGTTCAAATTTGAAGGAGAGCACTACTATAGATATCACTCAAGACAACAAAGAGTTTGGTAAAGCTGATTTTCTGCAGGACTTAGTTCAAATTTGAAGGAGAGCAATCGCCGTAGATATCACTCAAGACAACAAAGAGTTCCCTCGCATGCAATTTTCAACGCTGGTTAAGTCATTAAGTACATTTTTTCCAAAGGAGTTTTTATTGATTTGGCATATCGTAGAAGGAAGCAAAGTAAGCGATTATGGAGTGTCAGAATGCCCGAGAATGTGCAAAATTTCTATTACCCGCATGTGGATGGCTTATAATTCGATCCAAAAGATATTAAAAAGCAAATGGCATACCCATTTGTCTACCCTGCTTTCTCCGAAATATTTAATAGAGGGAGGAGAGCATAACCTTTTGCAGCTCATATGTCCACTACAAATAATTGTTTGTCCACCTTTACAACCGCAAAAATCCACCTTTACAACCGTTCATTGTCTTGAGAAAGCATTGACCAAGTCCATTGTCTTGGAAAAGCATTGACCATGTTCTTACAAATATAATTGTCATAATCATTTGAAATCTCAACCTATGGTAGGTAAGACCTTTGCATGTGCCCCAATGCATCCGTAGGATATTGCGTGAGTTGGTTTTACTTGCCCCATAAGTCATCATGTAGCATTTTCAATACACTATAATGATCCGATGAATATAAGAATGCAACTATATATAGAAAACGGCTATTGTCATGAGTTTAATTGAAGCTTTTCCATTAAGTTCTAACTTTAGTAGGGGCGTGGAAAAAAATGTGGCAAAAAAAAAAAAAGCCAATTCCTAGCTTATTAAAGTACAAGGAATGGCCAATTTATTGTAATTAGGAGAAATTGTGTGCTTTGCAGAAAAATTTCTCTAATACAATGACATTAAAACTTTTAAGAGGAAGCTTGATAGTATTTAAAACCCATAAGATAGATATAGGGCCGCTTCCATGCACTATTGCTCCATAAGCACCACCTTCACCTCACCAATTCAATTCGATTTTATCGCCTAGCAACACTCAATACCACCAAGAATGAGCATGTCATTGCTTTTAGAATAATTCTACACAATGCTCCAAAGGTAATGTCCTAATGTCCCAACTACCAATATTTGTCGGTTCCACTTACCAAGTTAATACCTATTGGGCATAATATACATCAAAATAAGCATTACTTATTATACCCTATTCAAGGCAATGCAATTACTATGTTAATAATCCACATAAACATCCTCATATGTACACATAATCCATCATTTAAAACATCATTTAAGAAAGTTAGCACATCAACTTTAAGGGATATGGTTGTACCCATGTCTATGCAAAGCTTATAAAATATTTCCAACGTTGCGAGCTCAATTTATAGGACACCAAACTGCACCTTTATAGAGAGGGATTCTTACGCATAAATTCCTTATAGCCTTGCTTTATGTCTTGGCCATGAGATATTGCATATTGACGAGAAGACATTAAAGACACTTCTTTGAAAGACCAATATGCTACCATTGCATTAAGATTAAATGTAAAAACACCCAAGATGTCATGTTTTCAAAATGAATTCACAGGATTATCATTTACAGGGATTATCATTTACAGGTTACCAAGTTTTGCCCAGCAACGCTGGGCACCGTTACTAGTAATATATATTATCATAGTCATATCATATTATCACAGAATCCCCAACAGTAGAAGCTCACCAAAAATGACGGACCCTTACAATATGAATACGAATCGAACACTGACGCCACCACACTCCCTTTGGTATCCGTACGGCATTCAAACTATAAAAACCTTATATTTCTCTTACGTATACGGTACCAGAGAGGCAATAAAAAAACCCATTTGGTGCACTCACATGTTTCATGCCCCATAATCTAGGTGAACCCCCGGGACTTAACCTACAATACTTCTGGCAGCAAACACAGTAATAAGTTTATGATAGCAAGAGAAAAGTAGGTTTCTTTGTGTTTTTTGCAATATATGACATCAAGAACCTCTATGCACATGTATTATTATATGTGAGTTGAAAAGGAGTGTTATCTTGATTAAATGATTCAAATTTTGACGTCTAAGTATTGACAATTAATGGTCCATGGATATTTATATTTAAATCTTGCAACTATTATGTGTTGGAATTTAACAAAGAAACCCTGGCCTAAAGAGGATAGCAGATGGCATCAAATGCAGAACACAAGGAGCTTTGTGATTTCCACTAACTAGCCATTAACATGAATGCAGTTATCAGAATGCTGGCAATAGTGGCCAAGTTGCCCATATCATTCAGGAAGTGTGCAATCATGCAGAAGGCAAACGGAATTATGAGGAAAGTATCCAAACTAGCACCTACTTAATCAAGTAAAACTGTTGGCAATCTCTAGACTACAAGGCGCAGTGAAAATTCCTGGGAATGACTTGCTAGAGTACAAAATTTATCTGGCTTCCTTCCAGAGATAGAGATGATGCTAGAGAATCCAAAATATAAGAGCCATGGAAAGCTCCATTTTTTTTTGCAAAGAAGTGGAACTGGGTTGTTGTGCCAGTTGCTTTTTTTGTATCAGAAGAAAAAATAAAAATAATTTTTTTTAGTTTTGGTGTGTTATGGGATTTGTGCTATATTTAATCGTTTTTTTTTTTTTTTGTTATTACTGAACATGGTAATATTTTCCGTTTTTTTTTTTTCAAGCTAAAAAAATGTCTCCCATAGCACACTATGGACATGACAAATATATAGCAAATAAGCAACTCTTGCATATAGAAAATTATATTAACATGAAATTAGAGATCTATATTACCAATGAAGGCTTGTATCCATAAAAAAATTATAGCTCATCATAAAAGATGATCTACATGTACCATTATCATACTTAACCTACAATACTTCAAGCAAACACAAGATTAAAGTTTTTACGATAGTAAGAAAGAAATAGGTTTCTTTATGATTTTTTGCAGTATATGACATCCGAAACTTCTATATTATATATATGTATTATCATATGTGAGTTGAAAAAGAGTGTTATCTTGATTAAATGACTCAAATTTTGACAAGTATTGACTATTAACACGAAAATTGTCCACTAGACCATCTGTGGTCCATGGACCAGAATTGGTCCATCGTACCTCTGCAACTTAAACCCATATATCTAGAGAGGAACTTCTCCATTTTGCAATCTACCACCAGCTTTTGGATCTTCATTTGATTCTTTATGATCTAGAAGAATTTCATGACCAATGGATTCACCCATATTTTGCGGTGATTGTCCAAACCTCATACAATTTAGCAGTTTTCGTACTAGTCCAGAATTGCATTCTTCATATTTGCTAACACAAAGAGGTCCAAACCTTGCTAAAATCAAAAGCAAACTAGAAACGTGTGCCCGGCGATGCCGGGCATTAGTCATCGAAGTGTGGAAGGGACAGATGCAATGGACTTTGAATTGTAATTGTTTCTGTCCACTTTCAATGTATCAAACTTGTAGTAAAGGGTGCTCGATGATCCTGAACATTATCCAAAGAGACAGACATTGATGACGTGTGATTTGATGTGATTCAATACTATTTTTTTTGTAACTTAAAAATCCTTCCTGATAAGGTAGAACCTGACAACTCAACCCTTTGGGGTCGCCTCCAAGTTTAAGAGCTCTTGTTGCAAAGTCATAACGTCCATCTTTTGTCCATTCTCTATGTGTTGGTAATTGTGTCTTAGTTTGTTAAATCATTAAATAATGGTTAAGGTAGGGGGTGAGGGAAAGTGGCAAATGGTCATTATGAGAAATAAAGCATGGATGTATCTTCTCTTGTTATTAAGAATAAGTCGCATATTTTGTGCAAATTCTACGTTGGTAGAAGAGCCAACAAAGTACTAAATGTGTGTGAATAAGATAAGATAAGATAAGATGAATTTTTACGTCCACGGGAACCCAACGGGTTATGGGACAAGACAGCAAAGGGCAACAACCCATCTAAAACCTGGGGACTAGGCCCCATCATCAAACACAATAACCAAATATTAAAAGGCTACCAATAATAAGATAAGATAATGCTAATGCTAGTGGTAAATTTATGCTTCTAAAATTATCTAGACATAGCCACTCCAAGGATTGGAAGGCCATTGATCTAGAATAATTGCTGCGCCTCCCCTGTACACTGCCCATTTCTTTTGCAAGCGGGCTGCCCTCACCTTGCAGAGCTCCTCCTTACGGTTACACAATTGAAGAGGGAAGGTTAAATGCTTGAATGCCCCATAAGAAAGAATAAAATTACTGTAGGGTGTTTAAAAGCAACCATAGTAGTGAGAAGAAACCCTCCGAATATTTATATATAATGACTACTAACAAATCTTTGAAGGTCAGAGATTCCTTTTGAGATTCTTTGTTTCTTTTTCATCTTAGCCTATTATGCAAATCCTCAATCATGAACTTGCCTACAAAAAAAAATAAAAAATCCTCAATCATCAACAAAATACAAACTTACTTAATGAAATATTGAACATAAGAATCCGTTCACAAACACCATGGTGTTTTCTTAATTCAAGCTTACATCTCTTCTGTATCGTTCAATGGCTTGCATCTGATGAACTCAACTTCTACAGAATATGATATTATAAACGAACTAATTTTGTTAAATGCTTGTTTTTATAATCAGAGCTTCACATATCATTAATGGACATCGCCTCCAAATACGGGTTCAGTTTGCATCAACAATGTCACCAGCCAAGCTAAGGAAGAATATATTGCATCCAGAATGGGCCCTGCAAATCCAGAATTTGGGTATTTTGGTTGTTTCTGCATTTTAAATAGACGAAGTTCACTAAATGCAATATTGCAGAATTATGAAGGGAAACTAGGGCTTGAAAATAAAAAGCAAGCCTCCAGGTTTAGCACAATGAACCCTGCTCAAAATATCATGGAATAATGCGTGTGAAGTGCTTTTGCTTCTAAATGAACTGTATTCAGGAAGAGGTAAAATATTCTATTTGCCTATGTTGAGATGGACAACCATTTTGTTTTCATTTGTTTTGGCAGTGATATGGCAGATTTGGAAAGTTATTGACAGAGATTCTAAGGTTGGGGGGAGCACTAAATATTGAGTATGCTTTTTTTCTTTCTATGCAGCTTCGTTCTGAAATTATATAGATGGTTGCCAAGCACCATGCGTAAGATTACACTACTTATGATTCCTAATCCAAAGCGCTTTGATTCCATTTCCAAAACAACCACACTTCTTGAAGGCGTGGAAATGGATTTCAATTTAAAATGTTTTCCAAAGGGGCAAATGCTTTAGTATGTACTTAGTTCTTTTTACGGCCTAAATGTTGGTTTTATTATTATACATATTTACTATTATACATATAAAGAACTACGTGCTTTACTTTAGGCACCGCCATGAACACGTATGTAGTCTGTTTTTGTTTGAACTAAACACAGGCACTTTATCTTTGTTACTACATACATAAAATCTATTGAGTGGCTGTAGTATTGGGGGTATTAGAATTATTAGCATGTTTTTTTGCAGTATTTGTCTTCATTCTAGACACATTGTTTTCTGAGTTATTGTTGCCAGGACCTTTTTCTAGATCAGGCTGAAATCGAAGGTTTTCTGAGAGTTATGTCCACTATTACACAAAACATTTTTAAGGGGCCCAAGATTCATTTGGAATATTGTATTCAGTTATAATTGAATGAGATATTGATATTGAGGATCGCTTTCATCTCAATATTGAGAGTATTGTAACACGTAACTTCTAATTTAAGTATTTTGCAGATCATCATGTGGTAAATTTAAATGCATTATTATTATTCTGATAAATTTCTTTAGTGCGAGCAAACATTGTTGATGTTAGGCTATATCTTCATTTTGCTTGCTCTTTTTTGGCTGGTTGCTTACCTTAAGTTTTGTTGTCTATTTAGAGATGGAATGTTGGAGCATATGTCAAGCTGTCTCATTTGCAAGTAAGCTCATGAAATATTTAGAAGTCATGGCCAGTGCAAGCTTTCTGTTAGTTTAGTAGAGTTTGAATAATTTTGATTGACATTAACTGATTCCAATTTCAATATTTTCACTTTTATTGGTACAGATATAAAATAAGAAGCGTTGAAACACTCAAGTGGCATGTCATAGCAACAAAAGTACAGATCTACTTTCAGTAAAGGTAAGCAAGATAATGAGAAATCAATGTCCGAATCACATTCAGAGTTAACTCTCTACATTGACGTTTTTACATTTGTCTTTTGCAATGTCATTGGCAGGTGCAATCTGTCTCTGTGATTATAAGCCAGTTCTACATCTGCAAGCATTGGCGATACTAAGGTGCAGCCAACTACATTTTCATTGATTTTTTAATATTTTACTTTGCAACAAACTAATCATTGCATTTACTTCCATTTGCATGTCAATCCTTTTCTCGCTTCTAGTCGTGAAGAAAGAAGTGAGCTACCGGCCCACCTTAAATGCTCGCTTATTAGGGTTGACAATGAGATACTTAAATATTAAGTAAGCTTGCCGGCCTTTGCTTTATGACTTTCCTATAATTGTCGCTTAACTGCTGATCCAAAGATCTAAGTGTCCAAGTAGCAAATGCAATGTACCAACTATGTTTCCATGCAACAATGTCGCCTTTGGAGCCATTATTTATATGCTTTCATTTACCGATTTCTTGGGATGTTAAAAGTGCCTAATCTTCCATCTCATAGCTTTTCTTATAGCCAAGCGGTTTCTTTGCTTCATTTAACCTCCCAAAAACAATACATTTTTTTCATTGTCCCTTCTTTATCCCCTCAGTACTCAAGGTCTCAGATTCTACTTTGAGATCATGTTTCAATTCCTCATTTTGAGTTTACACGAAAAAAATCTGCAATAATCACCTCTCAATCACTGTCACTTGAAAGTGCAAAGACAATTAACCAACTCAGCACAAGATATTAAGCGTAAAGCCTTCTGCTAGGCTTTCTGGAGTGTTACAAGTTTTGAGCACGGTTACAAGGATGTCAGCATCTGGCTCAAGGCCACAATGACACGTTTGACAAAACAAGTGAAGAGCCTCTTTATGAAGATCGTGATGTATACATGCATTTGATTGTGTCAAAATTCTGGAGATAAGGTATACAGATCTCATTTTGTGCAGCTAAGATATACAGATCTCATTTTGCTACCTTAGAGC
This sequence comes from Isoetes taiwanensis, assembly GCA_021234155.1. Lineage (NCBI taxonomy): Eukaryota > Viridiplantae > Streptophyta > Lycopodiopsida > Isoetales > Isoetaceae > Isoetes > Isoetes taiwanensis. The sequence continues at coordinate 1,893,712 of JAJEKV010000054.1, read as the reverse complement.
CAAATGGCAACAAAATGTATATTACCAAAATGTATGTTACCTATAATAGCAGAGCGAACATGAGGCTTCTTATCATTTTGCAGACCTCCAATCCATAATTCGGCACACTGCAGATGCCAATCCATTGCTGCATTCAGACAATACCAAAATGTGAAATATCAGACCAAGAGAACTGGAGGGCATCCAAAATGGAAATGCAAATGTCGAAAGACTTTGATTTTGAAGAAGCAAGGCATGATATAATTATACTTTTGTTTCTGGAATAGTAGAATGATCTTCATTATTGTGTGGCTGCATCCTCGTGATAGCAATACAAACGCATAAATTCCAATTCATTCCTCAAATATCTTTCAAACCTGTAGTAATTGCCAAGGATTCCCTGCTGACATTCAACATATAAGCACCAACTATAGAGGCAGAGGCTGAGCATAGTTTCTTCCTATCGAATACTTCCCGCTAATGCATAAAACATTATTTTCTACAGAAGACAATTCAAATATCTACACAAATGCTGACATGTAGAGATGCCAAAACCTCTTTGAAATGTCCACAATGGACTTTAAGTGGTCACCTATAATGTTGCTTTCTACAAATGATGATGTCAAATGGGCATGGAGCCCTCCGATGTTGGCCAATTCTTACATCAATAGAATAGAATAGAATAGAATATGATTTTATCGTCCACGGAGACCAACTGGCCTATGGGACCCAAGTACAAAGAGAGAGCACCAGGCGTATTACTACTAGGATTAAAAAACCCACGCCCCGAAGGGTTTTCGAGGGAAAAACCTTAGTAGCAATAAGGATGCTGATATACTGCACAGTTATATACATAATCACAAGTACAGCTGAGGTTAATGTCGGACAGGGGGGTATAACTGAGTCCGCGTATCCATTACCTCCCGGAGGTACGATCCCAACAAGCCTACAGAGGCCGTGCTCAGTAGCTCATGCAGGGCCTGATGGGGCACAACTAACCGAGCATACCGAGCCCGGATATGCTCGTACGCCGGACAGGCCTGGAGGGCGTGACTTTCATCCTCAATGGCGCCTTGTTGACAGCACTGACAGACTCTGTCCTCACGCGGCTCCCGAATCCATCTCCCTGTCTCAATGCGGAGGTAGTGTGCACCTTGGAAGCACTGAAGCTGCACTGGTGTTGCGATGGCGATTGGCAGCTTCGCATGGCGGTGGCCCGAAAGGAAAAAAACGCAGCAGAAGAGATTTAGAGTAGTTTAAAATTGACGCACCCGACCAAAAAAGTCCCGCGAGGGGGAGAGGGAACGCCGCATGCGTCTGCACATGCGGCGTTCTGGCTCGGAAATCAAAGCCATTCCATTTTAATAAAGAAGATAATTTTTTATGATAAAACATATTGATTTGTATGTTCTCGAGTTTTTTCACAATTATATGACATTAGATGAAGTCGCGATATCTAATTTTGCTCAAAAGAGATGTTTTGAGTGTATGAATTATTTCTCTCTAAGTTTTGGCCTAATTCTTGTGGTCATAAGTTGTTGACTCTAAGAGCTATAGTTCGATGTTTTTTTGAAGCATTCATAAGTTATAATGATTTCAATGTTGACTAAAGAATCTCTTATATAGAATTCAGGACAAAAATAGATCTAAAATGATTTAATAAAACTCGTATATCATCTTTAAAAGGGTAATAAAAGATGCACGCTATGCACTACACTTATATCTATGTAGATAGATTATAATTTTATCAACCTATATGTAATAATTAATCATGCATTCTCTACATTTTGGTTGTGTTTGTTACTACACGATATTGGAGTTTAAGTATGCTAATTGTACATATAATTCATCTTTTAGAAAATGCTATATTTTTTATGAATGCAAGCCTTCATTGACAACATAGATCTCAAATTTGATGTGAAAGAAAACAAATTCATGACCTGGAACAATTTGTTCGGGGATGGGCGGGAGATGAGCAGCGGGGTGCTGGCAGACCTTCAGAGTCTGGATGGATTTGAGATGGATTGCTTTAGAATTCCTAAAAGGATGAAACTTGAAGCTGGCTTGGGTTGATGATATAAAAGAGATAACAGATGGTATATGGGCAACTAAAGCAGGAATAAGCACCAATGCTATGCTACTCCAGTTTCAAAATGATGGGAATCCGGTCCTCAGTCAGAATCAACTAATCAAAGAGTAGAGAGAATGTGGCTCTGTTGCTTCTCGATAGCGATAATGCGACAATATAGAGCACTTTCAATCACCCAACAAACAAGCTTGTATGCGGCTAAGTCCTGCAGCCTGGCACTGAGCTTGAAAATGAAAATTACCACTTCATAGCAGGAAGGAACAACTTCCGTGGATTCAATTTGCATATGCATCAGTATTACTCATAATGAGGCAATTCCATCAACCAACTAATTTTATAAATTAGAGTACTATACGTTGTTTTTTTTTTTTTTTTTTTTTTTTTGGTTGAAGGATGTCAGACTTTATTTAATCAAAGAATCAATACAAGTAAAAGTGCAAAGACAGGAATAAAATCTCAGCGGATAAGCAAATACCCACCGAGTGAAGCAACCTGCCTAAGCATAAGAGCACACATCCAAAAACTCCTCAAAGATCAAAGATCAATCTTTTTTTTTTTTTTTTTTTTTTGATTGAGGGATATGGAAGGCGCCAAACCAAAACAGTATTTATATGTGAACAAAGTGAATACGTAGGGTAGCATGGACCCATCATAAGCAAATAAGACAACCTCGATAGATCGATGGAAAGGAAATCAAAGGTAGGGAAACAGATTACCATGAGAAGGTAGGGAATTCAGTACACGTACAGGGTGTGGCAGGCAATCGTGAGAATGAGGCAGGAAATAAGAAGCAGGGTGGTCAGGGCACGGTTCCCGAGGGTACTTTTGGGAATCCTGGGTGTGGAAACCCGGATCTAGGAAAAAGGATGGCTGTCCTTTTTGGTCAGTTGGCACAATCTATGCAAATGCAAATCATCGACATGCTACAGACATTGGTGGGGAAAGAAAAAGGAAACTCTGAGAACTCGTTCTTTGTCTGTGGCGACTGGTTGATACCAAACATGGCGGAGGGAGCGGGAGTAAGGACAAGATCTCAATCGATGCATCCAGTTCAGATGCAGAGCCAACTGGTGCAGCCTCTACTGGACGAGATCAACCAAGAACAAAGATGAATGTTGCAGAAGCAAGAACGAAAAATCAAGCATGAGTTTCAAGGTATTCCCTCACTAAAACACCAATACGTCCCAAATAGACTTAAAGAACTGGAAATCAAAGCTGCTATAGGATGTATTCGTCATGAGGGGGTAAAACTCTCCACAATCAGGGCCGAGCTAGTCAAAATGGGGAAGAATGTGGATATCAGAAGTATGTTCTGGCTCGATTTTCCCTTCTTTGTGGTTGAGTGTGGGAATGCACAATCAGTGCAATTCCTGTTGAAACAAGGCACCATTTTTAGAGCAAATTCGCAATTTTATTTTCAGAAGTGGAATGCCAAGTTTGACCCAAATGATCTGCAACAATTATTTCATCCGGCTTCATGCTCAGTACAAGGTCTCAGCCCGGTATATTGGCATGAAGATATTTTTAAGGAGTTATTTCGGGTTGAGAGTACATTAGCCGGAACCCATCTCGAAAGAGCACCTTAATTTGGGTGCAATTGGATATCTTAAAAGATATTCCCAGTGGAGATCAAATACCATGACTACTTTGGGGGAAATAAAACTCTAAAATTGACATGGAATGGACTTCCCACTCCATGCTCTATTTGTGGTCTCAGGCTGCATGGAGGGGGAGTTTGTCAAGGAAGTTGGGTAGCTAAAAGAAGCAATCAGGAGCCCAATATAAAACAACTACCCAATCAGGAAAAACATGAGAAAACCAATCCCACCAAGATGTTGAAGGATGGACCCCAAAGAAGTCAAAAAGAAAACAAAATGGGAGTGCCTACAAGAAGGCAAGGGAAGTCAAGGCCAAGGAAAGAAAAATGTAATGAAGCCCAAAAGGGAAAAGAAATAGTCAAGCTCAGATCAGAATGGAGGGAGAAACAAAAGCATGATAAGATGGTGGAGAAAGTCAAAGTCTTGGTCAGCTCGACTGAAATTCAAAAGGATTACAGGAAAGGGAAAGACCTGGGTCCAAATTCGACCAGATGGTCATAACTCCAGCTCATTTATTAAGAAGTAACAAACTTGTCATAAGTGAGACAGACATCCCACCTGTCAATACCTATCCTGAATCTTCTGATTCTGATATTTCAGTAGGGGGGACAAAGATATTCAAAGGTGAACCCTCATCCATTGTGGATGAACTCAAGACTCCTGCCAAGAGAATTGATTTTGCATCACCTAAACTTAATGAATGTGCCCACCAGGATATCAGTCAAGAGATGCATGATATTTTATTGCAGTTAATGGAAAAGCAAGAAGAAATGGACAATGAAGACAAGGAAGTGGTACCTGAGACTCCTGCTGCACTGGCAACCCAAGGAATGGGGCAAATCTCATATAAATTTTTCACTAGATCTCCCATGGACTATGAGGGGGACTCGAGACTCGGGGAACCAAGAATTAAAGTTCAGCCTGCATTACGTAGAACTTAACCAACGGTCTTGTAAGTCCAAATGGCCAAGATGTGGTTAATAATTCTCAACCAAACTTCATGCAAGGCCTGGTAACTGACTTGAGCAGTAGACCAATAAGTCCTCTGGTCCAATTCTTTACTCCAGCCAAAGGTGACAATTTGAGAAGATTATCCAATTCTTCTGTAAGTCCACAATGCCATGTTTTGGAATGCCAACAAAAAGATAATGATGGCCTGGTAGTTGGGTCTCCCAACAGGCCAATAAGCCCATCAACACAAAACTTGACTGAAGAAAATATTCAGAATAAGGAGACAGAAGAAGAAAATGATAATTTCTATACACCATACCAAAAGAAAGCACAGGTAAACTTGGCCAATGAAAGTCCTGTTGGCCAGGGTGTGATCTGCAAAACTCAAAATGGAAATCATGGCCTGATAGTTGACACTCTAAAACAGGTCAACAGACCAATAAGTCCAGAGGTACCACACATGGATACCAACATACCAGTCAACTCAGCCCAAGAAGAAAAAAACACCATAGCTGAAGGAACAGGTGATAAATTCTACACCCCTGGTATGAGGAAAAAAGGTGTTAGGAAGGTCCAATTCACTGAAAACAGCCCTGCTCTTAACTTGAGAAGTCAAAGAAGAAAGAAGATTGAGGTACAATGAAGATAACTATATGGAATATGAGAGGCATCAAAGGCCCCCTCAAGAGAAAAAGAGCCTTAATAGCATTAAAAGAGATGAAGGCAGACATTATTCTACTCCAAGAGCATAGATTACCTGCCTTTGAGTCAGCAAACCTTGGACAGTGGATCATGCCGAATGGAGATTCTGTTTGGTCCACAGCAGATGGGACCAAAGGTGGAATCTGCATGGTTTGGCAAGGATATGCCTGTTTGGAAAAGTATTATCACCCAGGTGGCAGATGGACTGTAGCAGTATTACAAAAAGGGAAAGACACCATTGGTATCATTAATGTCTATGCCTCGACTGATTCTGCAGAGAGAGAAGAACAGTGGATCCAAATAAATAACTGAATTCTAGGTCACCAAATCAGGAATTGGATGATGGCAGGAGACTTTAATAATACACCTACCTGGGATCAAAAACTTGGGAAACAATTAAACATGTCCAAAGGGGAAAGGAAGGCATGGGATATCCTGATGACAAACTTTGTATATCTCCCTCCATCCTCAACAAGCAAATACTCATGGTCAAACAAAAGGAAAGGAGATCAGAGGACATATTGTCTCTTGGACAGATTTTATTTGTGGAATTCAGATTTGGAAAATTGGGATAATTTAGTGACATCATGTGACATTGGAAACTTAATCTCAGATCATTTTCCTCAGTTTCTAAGTGACATGGCACAGCCAAAGAAAGGAGGTGATAACATCCCATTCAAATTCAACACAGGACTATTGCATAATAAAAGTTTCTGTGAGGCCTTCTCTGAATTCTACAGACAGCTACCGAAAATTCCTTTAACTGGATCCATGAACATTTTTGTTCAAAGGATTAAACAGATCAAATGATGGATTAAGACATGGGGAAGAGAGTGGAATGCAAAAAAAAGGAAAGAGAAACAAGCTATGAAGCAATGAGAGAAATAAGGAAAAATCTTTTTCAGGATAAAGACAATATTGCATGGCAAGAAAAGGAGTTTGAGCTGGAATCTAAAGTCAAATGCATTGAGGAGGCTGAGGCAAGAAGTCTTGCAATCAGAAGCAAATGTAAATACATCAATGAGATGGATGATGCAGGGTCTGCTTTCTTTTTCAGAGTGGCCAAGAACAGGATTCTGAACAATGGAATTATTCAGGTCAAAGGGGGTGATGGCAAGATTTCCATAGCCAATCTGAAATCCGAAATTTCTTTCTCATTGAATATAAAAAAATATATTTAGCAGCTTATAACATAGAGGAGAAGGAAATAGATAAATTCTTTGAAGAAATTCCCAAAGGACCACAAATTGAGGAAGAAGACATGCTCATAACTCCTGAAGAGAAGGAGATTAAAGAGACACTTCAATCAATGGCACATGGGAAAAGTCTAGGCCCGGATGGATTACAGCCAGAATTCTACATGGAGTTTTGGGATTTGATAAAGGAAGACTTTATCTTGTTTATTCAGGGAGCATGGAGAGCCAAGTACCTGCACCCGGCCATAAATGCAGGTCACATTACACTAATCCCAAAAGTGGACAATCCTGCAAATTTTGGTGATTGGAGACCAATTTCACTTACCAACACAACATATAAGTTGTTGGCAAAAATTCTGGCTAATAGGTTAAAGGTTAGCCTAATGAGAGTCATCAATCCCTGCTAGTCTGCCTTTTTGCCTCAGAGGAATATTCTTGATAACTATATTGGTGCATCTGAAGGACTTCACCGAACAAGTCGCCAAATCGAATTGCATGCTTCTCAAGCTATACTTCAAGAGAGCATATGACACAATCGGGGCCAAGCGCCTCGAGAAGGCAATGGATCACTTGGGTTTATCCGCAAAATGTATACCGTAAAGTGTTTGGTTTTAATGTCATGGCCTCATCTGCACTCATTATAAATGGCAATCCTACAGAACAATTCCCACGCAGAAGAGGTGTGAGACAGGGATGTCCCCTAGCTCCATACCTTTCTCTAATTGTAGCAGAGATGGTCACCAAATTGGTAATTCATATGCAGAGCAAAGGGGACATAAATTATCTACAACTACCAGGTAATCAAGGTGCCTTCTCCCTGATGCAATATGCTGATGACACCTTTGTTTTTCTTAAACAGGAAGACAATAGCCTTCCAAATTTCTCAAGATGATGGAAAGGTTTGGATATCTGGGGTCATGCTAAACAAGAATAAATGTGCAATAATTCTAGACATAGGGGAAACTGTACTACATGGGATAAAGATCTTAAACAGGAGTGCTGGTACATCAATCCTTGGGATTCCCCTAGCCCTGAATTCCTCCCTCCGAGGTTTATGGGAGCCAATCATTACTAGAATTAAAAAGAAACTAGGGATGTACTCCTCCTCTCTATCTTTGGCTGGTAGGGTGGCAGATTGCCAATACTGTCATAGGTAGCACACATGTATATTTTTCATCTGCTATTGTTGGAGATAAAGCTTCTTACAACAAGACTGAGGCAGCAATTAGGCAGTTTATTTGGCAAGGAGTTCACAAGGTTGCCTGGGGAGATCTCATCAAACCTAGGAAAGGAGGGCTTGGTTGTAAAGACCTATTTATTCAAGCTCAAGCACTTGCTGCCAAAATGATATGGAGGGCCATTCACAACTCCTCACCATCCCCAGCCATGAAATTGATAAGATATTGGGTACAGGAGTCTTACCCTGTTGGCAGTCACACTCTAAGACATGAACTTCCGTGATTCAAATTTTCTTTCAATTCACTCCATGCCCAAATACTTCCATTGTGCTAAGGAGAATGTTTGAAGCATGGAATACAGCTGCACTGTGTTACAGGCCCCCAATCATTGATACAAGGTGCAAGGATATCCACTTCTTTTGGCATCCTGAGGTAATACACAGTAACAATGACTGGGCTCTTAAACATCCACAAAAGTACATGCAATGGCATAAAGCATTGATCAGGAAGATTGAAGACTTGAGACAAGGAGATTCTGCCTGGAAGGAATGGGAGGAAATATCCTTACTCACGAAAGGCTCACAGTTGGATAAGAAAATTTATGAGCTCATCATGGATAAAGTGGGGGGGATATGAAGAATTGTGTGAAAGTTCAAATCGCTGGCACTTAAAGGGTAAGGAAATGTACTGTAAGGGATATCTATAAATGTCCGGTCAAGCATAAACCATCCAAAGCTACACAACTCGAACTCAGAGAAAAAAAGACCGGCTGCTATATGTGCTACAGGATGGAAGAATTATACAGCAAACAAAATCAAGACTTTTGGCTGGTTGATTCTGCATCAGAGTTTGACCACCAATCATAGAAGAGCAAAATTTGACAAGGCCATTGCTGAAACATGCCCCCTAGGGTGTGGATAAATTGAGACTTCTAACCATGTTTTCCTTTGTCCTAAGATTCAGGAATTTTGGAATTGGACCGCCAAATTTCAACAAAGGAGCCCCTGGAGAATCAAATATGTTGGTATTCCTGAATTCTGGCAACAGGTTACTTAATACTGTTAGATCCTTGTGTTGTTGGGCCATATGGAAACACAGAAACAAGACTGCTATTGAAAAGAAGACTCCAAACTTCGACATGGTTAAAGCAGGTCTTTCTAAGCTCATTAATAGACTCAGCCATTGCACACAAAGCAGCAAAATGACAGGGTTATGACAAGGAATGGCATGCCATTGGCAAATTCCAAGGGTCACATGAATTCTTTGTGCTAAATCTAACTCAAGCAATGATGTTGTTTTACACAAAAAATGAGGCTTAACAAGGTTGGGGCAAAGAGAGAGAGATGGGAGTGGCATATGATTCAGATGACAAGTTCTCCACTCTCTCCACGGGTGAGCAAGAAGACATGATCATTCAGTTGAAACAGGAAATGGTCCATGCATCTGCCATCAAAAAGGTACTCAAAAGACCAGAGGCGTGGAGACACAATAACCTGAGACAGTACTTTCTGAATTTATACCATAAGTGGGAGCAGAAACGAGAAGCCCATGTACTCGTTTTGCTGGACTTCACCAATTACTCAGCAGATAAACTTGATTTGCTGCTGAACATACTTGGAAGAAGAAGTGTTACAGATCTCACAATGCAGGATCTGGTTGATGCTCAGTAAATTAATGATCTCACTTCCTTCTCCAAAACTGTTATTACTAGTTTCTAATGCATTTTGACAATACTAAAAATCCAGAGCTATAGTTCCCTGATTTTTCTACTTACATACTTCATTTTATACGAAGTATGATGCTGATTTATATTATCTGCATTAAGTATACCTCGGTGGTGTACTATAAGATGTACCTTTGACATATGAATACTAAGTTTCACCTTGCCTCAAAAAAAAAAACGCCTCTTATTAGGAGCAAGTGAAGAACATTGGTACGACTTAGTAATGTGACCTTGAGCTTCTTGGGGAACACAGTTATCTGCCACATCCAAACCTTTAAAGATTCTTTTCCAGATAGTCCAAAGCAACCACCCTGCTACAAGATGAAAAGCCTGGCTTTGTAACTCCATCCAAGTACTTGGGTAAATAGCCAAGAGCACTTGTTAACTTGTTAAGAAAGCTTGAAAAAGAGAGAACAACCAATCCCATACCTATCTGAGGTGATCACACATAAAAAAAGCAGTGTTCAATGGTCTCAGGTTCACACTTGTATACTGGACATTGATCTGATATTCTAGGGTTAAACTTGTGGACAAGCAAGTTAACCCGGCGACATCGATGAAGAATCTGCCACCAAAGACCTGCCACTTTAGGATGAAGTAGCTTATCCCATGCCCAAGACCACATCTGCTGCCATTGAAGAGGAAGGAGTTGAAGGGGCCACTTATTAGAAGGAGGAAAAATATCAGTATCAAGCAATAACTTATACATAGAGTTCACAAGTTTGCACTCCTTAATCTCCTCATGACAAACCCATATCAACGTATCTTCTTGGTATGGCAGAATAGGCTATAGATAGTCAACAACTTTTTGCCAAAGAGCTCTATCCCATCGCCAGAACAAAAACTTTAGTTGAAATGCCTCCCATGACAGCAGTTGGTCTGAGTCATACCATGCTGCAATTGTTAAGATTCCTGCCATTTTTCAACATCGTTGAGTCAATGGATCCACTGTAACACAAAGTGGTGCATTGTCTGCCAGGAAGATCCACCAACAAGGTGCATTCAACTGAGCACAAGCGACTGGACTGATGTGAAATAATGTTTTAACTATGTGCCAGGAATCTAACAATCACTTTAAAAATGGAGAAGCATTATGATAAGGCCGCAACTCATCAAATAGGCTCCATGGAAGAATAGATTTAAGTGTGACTTTACCAAAAGCTTGGTAAGAGCCTGTGCAATAAGTCGTAATCCAGGAGAATCATCCGTATCCACGAGAAGCCTCCAAATGAACTATAGATGTGTTTTATGTTTTCAAATATTGATTAAGATGATGACTTCTTGATTTTCAAATGAGCCTAAGCCCTCCGACTAGTAATGGTCAAATGGACATAGTAGATTATCTTTACTTTTTTTTTTTACTATAATAGCATTTAATATTATTCCTTCTTTACTTTTGTATTGGTATTGCAACTTTTATGTTTTAAGAATATGCCTTTTGAAGGTCACAACCCAAAGCATGTGCTTCAAAATTTACAAAAGATATAATTTAGCAGATAATTTGAAGTTGATGCTAGAATACTTAATCCAAACTACGTGATATGTGTATGACATATTTTTAATAATTGGAGTGGTCCATAAGCTGTTTATTTTCTAAAGTTCACATTGCAATCAATTAACATGAGAAAGTTCTTAAATTTTAAACCAACTGTGGATCAATAGTGGTCCCAGGATAGAAATCTTTCTTGATTTCTTGAGGACAAATGTTACGCTCTTTTTATGTGATCTTTTTTTTACTGTTTCATATTGTTATCAACTTTCATAATATGATTTTTTTACGAACAACCTTGAATCATTCTTCTTTTTCTTTTTCTATATATACATAAATTATTAGTTGATTGTAGTAAAAATTGTATGAACAAAACTTCGAAATCAATACCAATCAATATTTTTCCAAGCCAAAGTTCATATTTCTAAAAAAGTTAGAGCTTTGATTTGACAACAGCCTTCTGGGAACCATTATTGGTTCACAAAGGACAAAAAACGGTTTTTACCCTATCATGTTCGAAAACCCTATCTTTCTTCTCTCAGATCTCGAAATGCGATGCAGCTTTTTTTATGTTGTACTCTCTACTCACGTAGAAAAATAAGAAAATATTGAAAAAATTCAAAAAAATCATTTTATTAAGACAATGTTACCTTATATAAATAAAAGACCCCCTAGGATTCACGTAAGCATAACTTCCAAGAATGGAGGTAGATAGATTTTTAGGTATTTTTCATATGCAATAAAACTGTCATATATGAACTTCTAGGAAAGGTTTTGTTGAATTTTGAGCCATTGATTTTATATGAATTTTGAAGTGAGTGCACTATTTTTGGTCCATCGCCTGACAACTCTAGTGCTAGAGTACATTGCAGACAGAATTCATCGCACTAGATTTGGATGGCATAGGGACATGACCATTAGATAGTCCATTGTATCCACCCCTCTTGTGCATACTTTGCGGATAGGTTGATAAGTCTTGGGACTTGACCGTAGCCTGTCGGAAGCTTAGCTGAAGGGGACTTCTGGGTTGCATTTTCCAAGTCCCAATCCTGATGAGGCAGGAGGATTTCACTCCTCGCCAGAAGATCCATGCCAATTACAGGCGAGCTAAAGAGCCATGGTTTTCCATGCTTGTACATGATTTGAACCTCACTGAGGCGACGCATCACCTAGGAGGTGTCAAGCCCATACCTTGCCCAAATGCAGTCGTAAGCTATTAGGCCTAGCCCACAACATTCCTCCAGCAGATGCTACATGCCAGGGGATCAACTGTAGCCAGACAAGCCTTCCTTGTTAGCCGGTCTAGCCCTGCCATCCATAGCTAGGCGGACTCTTATAATTAATTGGGAACTAATGAGGCTAGTCTAGGATCATCAACTACAACGGCTCTATGGCTCTACCTCCCTTCTCAAGAAACAAGAGGTGCGCACATAATGCAATATAATCAACACAATGAATCCAATACGTCATGTACACGCGTAGTAAAAGTTGTTCATCAATCTGTATATCCCACTTTCTCGGCATTTGCAACAGCTCATTAGAATGAAGAAGTTTATAGCAGTTATAAATGAAACGACCTCTTACCAAGGATTCATGGGATCATTATAAAACTGCCAACCATTGGCCTTTCATAGTTGCATACAATGGAGTGTTCCCTACACCCATTTTCCAAGTTCTCTTGTCATGCGGGCGTTCTTTTAAAATCTTCGAAAGACAACAAAACGCCCTGAGAATACCAATTGGTAACAAAGTCTACTCCTATTGCTAACCATCTCCCCTTAGATCCACTATCGAAAATAAGGGTTTTTGTAGGGTATGGGATAAAGCCTCGGTTTTAGCTTATAGAACAATGCATATGGCATATCCGCTTGCATAGAAGCTTTATTGCGAAGGATACAATGAATCGATGACTGATAAACCAATGGGGAATCTATTTTTTTGTACAATACCTGTCAAATGAACTTGTCCACCAAAATCTTACTATGAAGGGATATATCAATCATCTCAAGTCCACCATGAACATTGGAAATGCAACACTTATGCCACACTACTTTTGTATCAGCACCCTCTTCATTTGCCCCTATACGCAATTCCTCACCCTCTTCATTTGCAGAATAGTCTGACCCAAGCTGCCTTTCTATCCGAGCATTCCTTATCCATACTTAGTCTCTCCATCAATCAATTAAGATCCATATCTTCTCCTTTTCTTATGAAACTGTCTTCCAGATCCCCATATCCATTTTCTTTACATTGTTTCAGATAGGCTATGATGGTCAAGAAAAGTAGAATTAGAATCAACGACATTTAGATTAGAAACAAATAAATCAAAAGAACCATAAAATGCACCAATAGAATTCCACTTCCTGTCATATTTATCAGCAAAATTCCTTTTGTGAGCGGAAGCAGTTGCTTCAACATCAAGCTGGAAGTGCATTTTAATCCAAAAGAGGGAAAAAATCTTATTGCCATACACCATCCTATTCTTAGCTTCCCAAAGATTCCATAGAGCAAAAAACATGATAGTATTAGCAAAAGTGCACTTATTTTGAATGCAAGATAGTAAATTACCATCCACCAAAGAAGGGTAAAGCACGCCAAATCTATCTCTAAACCAAGACCAGAAGGGAGCCAATTTAGGGCAGAAAAAAATATGATCAATACTTTCATCTTGCAAACAACTCGAGTGGCATAGGGCAGAATTATTATTATATCTTCTTGAGATAGCAAGAAGGCTAGAGATATTCCTTTGAGCAATTAGTCAAACGAAGAAACTAACCTTAAGGAGGCAGAAAGAGTTCCAAACTTCTTGAAAAGGGATTTTACCTCCTCCTCAGAGATAAACCATTTAGAGACAGCTTTAACAGGGAGGTCAGATCTGTTAATGATGGAGTATACTTTACTAACCTCATATATGAATTTGCCATTCAAACTCCAGTTAATAGCCTTAGGAACAGACTGATTCAACCATATATCAGGGATAATAGACTTGAGATAAAGATAGATTTTCTTGTCACTAGAGGTGCCCTGAATAATATTTCTCAAGGAAGTCTAAGACATAAGTTTATTATTGATGTAAAGATCATTTATAACAAGTAAACCTTCATCTGATGATTTCTTATAACTTCTTCGATGTCTCAAAGCTAAAACCTTATAAGGGTGGTCCTTAAGAATTGGAGTCCAAAAAATAGTCATCTGCAAATTAAGATCCTCAATAGTAGCATGATCAAAAAAGGTATAAGCCTTATTCCAAGCCATGATAATATTTCACATTAAAGGAGATGTGTTGGAACCTGGATGTAACTCATTGAAACAAGAGTCAGGAATGATATGAGCAATTGACGGATGACCATCAGGATAAGAGCAAGATAACCAATATCTGATAAAGCGAGAGGAAGGACTGGTGTTATTAATAATAGATCTCAAGATATATTTACCAGCTAAAGCACAAGCCTGCATGTAGAATCTAACCCTACCAGATTCTTTGCTCTAGTCACAGAATTCCTATTAACTAAGTGAGAGCCATTCCAAATAAAATTTCTGATAATTTTTTCTATCTCATTATAAACACTCTTTGGAGCAACCAAAGCAGAAGAGAAGTATATATGGAAACTAGCCAAGAAGGAATTTGCAATTAGAGTTCTGCCTGCAAAGGATAAACAGTTTCTATAATTATTCAACTTTCTCTTAATTCTATCAACAATAGGCTGCCAAAGGCCTTTCGAGCAAGTATTCAGAGAAAGAGGCATGTCTAACCGTACAGAAGCTTGATTGCAGTTTAGAACCCTAATATAAGCAATATTAGAATGATTGATATCACCAATAATAGTACATTTGGACAGATTCAAATGAACACCAGAGGCAACAGAGAATTGGCTAATAGTCTCAAGAAAGAACTCGATGTTAGATACATTAGCATCCAAAAATGCAAAGGTATCATCAGCATATTGGGAGATGGTGAGGGAAGTATCACTATTTGGAATTTTAAGACAAGTGATCTTTCTTAAAAATTGAAGATGCTGAATGGCTCTAGTTAGCATTTCTGCTACAATTAGGAAAAGATATGGAGCAAGAGGACAACCAACACAATGCTTGTATAAGCAGTTGCACCAACAAATGTCAATGGAACCCCTAGAAGCAGAAGATTACGATGATGAGTGTTCATCTTAGGAAAGCCCAAGTTCACTTGCGTATGCATGCACACTCCACATTCACATTAGAGAGAGATATGATAACATACACCTAAAGAAGAATGGTTAAATGTAACACATATTACAGTATTTTATTTGTTGGTAACATGGGTAACAATTATTCTCATTCACCTTGTGTACAGAAGGGGACGGGTTTAAGATTTCGACCCATGAAATGTTTCCATGAAGAAGTATCATGATAGTTGTTTTTGTAACCTTACCATAAATCATAGCATAATCACTGTTTAAGGCCTCTGAACAGCTTTCTCCCCAATTGGGCATAAGACCGTATTACCAGAAATTTTTACTCATGACAGATATAATATTTCCAAAGCTCTGGCACTTGAGAGCATTGTTGTAGCCCATATGGCACTTTCGATGGCTCTTCTAAGCTTGAACCCTTCATGTTTGTTGTTGTTTCTTGATGATTTAAGTTGGACAAAGAAACAAACTCATGCTCGTCTTCCTTTTTAACAACACTTCGAATGACATAGGCATTCTTCCATCTCTACAACATCAGTTTGTCTATCAGTAAGAATCTAATCAAACTAGGGTTATATGTCGTGAAACTTATCAGATAAAGTATAACCTCATGCAAGCATAATTAAGCAATGTGTGCTTAGAAAGCGAGGAATGTTTTCTACGTCTTAAGAAAATTAAATATATGACACCTTCTATAGTTGATTTTTCATGTCGAATATCAATTTCAAATGGTATCTGAGGGAGATATGGAAGCCAGAGTCGCCATAACCATGGTCTGTGATGCATGGAAATTTTGAGGTCTAGTTCGTGAGATCCGGGCGAGAGTAAGAAACAGATGCAGATAAACGGTGCATACAATCAAAACTCGGATAGGAATGATGGTCATCGAGCGAGCATCCTTCTAAAAAATCGTGAATGGCTATTTTTCTCACCCGTTCTTTTGCATAGATCGAAATCTATTGGATCTATGCAAAAGAAGAGGCCAAGTCATTTTCCCTTACACGTGGATAGGCTAGGCTTCAAGATAATGTGACACCCAAGGTTGGGTTGTTGGGCTAAAAAAAAAAAAGGATTGCATTTAATTAGTGCAAACAAATTGCACAAAAATGTAGTAGGGTAGCATAACTCACACGTAATTGGCCTTAGTCAAATTCTAATAAAACAGATAGACGGCACTTTAACAAAAAATAAGTAACTCGTTGGAAAATGATACTGGAAGCGAAAATCAATGGTGGTGTGGCCCATGTACAGACTTTTATAACAGTGGTCCAAAGCAAGAATATTCTGCACTCCTGAATACAGCCATCGAAGAGCCGCGTAGCCATAGCCATCTACATCGTGCCTCATATTCTATCCACCAAAGTCTTATCAAAAAAGCCTCCTCCTCAGCCGGTCTGCCGCATATGCAAGTAAACGTTAGCTGTGAGGAATCTAGTGTCTTACGTGCATGATTCCCCTAATTTGTCCTCTTCTTTTCCACCCATAACTTGATTAGATTAGACATGCGAACAACCTAAATCAGCCTTCTTTTTATTAGACTGCACCTGTTGACAGAGCCAACTGTTCTTTCCAAGTTTGTACATAAATTGTAGCTTTGCCATTGACAGATACCTAATTACAGCTTTTGCAGTTTTATCTTTCACAACAGTGTTATGTATACAAACCTGAAGCTTTTGCAGCTCTTATATCATACCAACTGGGACCAAGTAGTAGGACCCTGTATCAGTCATTGAAAATACAATCTCACATTCTAGAACCAAATTCATATTGCATTCATTGTCTTTGTCAAAAAGATCATATGGTCAAAAAGAGAGGACTCGGAAGATCTTGCTTTTAGAATCTCATTGCCATTTAACACTCTTATAGCAGATGCTATACTGCTAAGTCGTTCTGTGTTCTATGTACATGTATATATAGCTTGGCTTTATAAGGTATAAAGGGAAAAAATTTACAGAAAGATTTCAACTCAATATGACGAGTAGTAATACTTATACAGGGAGCAAAAAGACTTGCTTCTTTTCAGGATGTAAACTTCTCTGGAAAACGTTGGCAGAGCAAAAAGGCTTGCTCTTCTAGAAAAATGCAAGACTTAACTAAACTGCGAGCTTGAAACAGTTGAAGCTGAAGTTGTTCGACATTCAGTGCCAAGTAGAATAATAATTATAGTGATGTCATCATGATATTTTCTTCTCCTCCCAATTGGTATGTTTCTTAATTGATCCACGGTCATGCCTGCAAAGAGAAAACATGATGAGGATTCTAGCTAGAATGATCACAAAACAAAAGAGAAAAGGAGTATTTTGTTACCTGCGTTCTTTGCAGCCCTTTCAAGTAGCAGTTCTAGCATATACTTTGCAGGATCTCCAGATGGATTCTCACATATAAATGACTGCACGAAAAGCACCATCTCTTTGTTGGTAAAAAAGTCAAATAGTCCATCACTTCCAACCACAACAAATTGGTCATCCGGACCAACTCCATGCAGCTTCAAAAAAGGCTTTGTACTAATATAAGGAGGACTGCACAAGTCCCTAGCTCTAAGTATACCCATTAATGAATCGTTCATGTTTTCCTGGATCCAAAAAGTTACACTAAGTCAAATGCCTGTGGTATCAAATCAAGGACACATGAACAAAATTTAAATTTGAGTGGTACAGTCTAGTTAGATTCTGCAGATGTCCGCCACTAGTAAAAAGCATGCAAAGATATTCAAAATTTGCCTTACCCTTTTCAGAAAACCAGCACCAAATGCTCTGGTTACTCTCAGTTTGCCCTTTACTCTTCCACCGCTGATAGTGGAACAGTCATCAGGGTGCTCTTCAAGCACTCTACGGCGTTCTGCTTCATTGTCCACAACATGAGCCTCTGTCAACTGAAGAGCGTGCAGAGCACCTTTTTGTTTTGATGAAGGATGGCTAGTGGCCAAGATGGCTCTGCTATCACCCAAGTTTAGTATGTACAAGTTTTGGCCATGCATAAGGACCACCAACACGCAAGAACCAACCATTGCTAGGTCAGGGCGTTCATTCATCTCGTCCTCTACCTTAGTCAAGAAGTCTTTTTCAGTTTCTGCAAGAGCCATTTCCAGACCTTTCAAAACACCTTGTTGAAACTCCTCCATTTCTGTATCGCATTGTGGAACTATGCTCTCTGGACTATTTGTAGTGCAAGAAGAACTGGCTACTTGACCATCATAAGCATTACATTCCAAATCAGATTCTGCCTTGGTGCTTTGCCTCATACGCCATTCTAAACGTCTCAATTGCAAAGTAATGTTTTCATACAATGTTCCAGCTAGAAAATCTGCTGCATCTCTTCCGTTAAACCCATCATAAATTCCGCAAAACAACCACCCATTTTCTTCAGAACAGACTGCTTGAACCCTGTCTTCACCAGCAGCGCCACCGGCCATTTGAATATCATCTGCATTCAAGAAGCAAGGGTTCTCAATCCGATAAGGGGCACTATTTGACTTCATATCTTTTTCTTCCTTCCGAATCATTCCTGATAGGGAAGTGCAACTTGGAGAGTCGGCCAAATAATCCAATCTGGAGGTCGAGAAGCTGGAACCCAATCTCCGAAAAGTATGTGGGGAATCTAAGCCCGGAAGAATTTCTTCATCGAAAACTCCATTGCAAATCTTAGTATTAGCAAGAGTAGCATTAGCACCAAGAGCAGCACCGGAAAGACAATGAAAGAGACCATTCTGCTTGAAGCGTTTTCTTCCACTCAACGGTATTTGCATAAAATGGACATCTGGAGACGATTTCGGTGAATCATGGGCCCGATCAATCAAACAATCTGCACTCATGTGCGAACGGCACTGATACCCAAAACTCACATTCAGTTCCTTTTCTGCAGCAGGCTGTGGCTCCATTCTCGGAAGATCCGAAACTGGGTCCGGACTTTGATACACCTGATGTTTTGTATGAGATCCTCCCATTTGTCAGAACAAAATACTGGATTGCCCCTTAATGTATGCTTCAATTATATGGTACATCATCTTTTTTGAAAAATCACAAACAGACCTCTTCTATGCCTAAATCTGTGCAGCGCGCTGCAGCTATATTTTTACCAAAATGGCTCCTGAGACTTGGAAAATCTCTGGACCACGACTTTTTGGATTTTGGAAGTAGAATAGAGATGCCCATTGCCCAATCCCAAACTTAAAGTTTCAGCTGTATCAAACGAGTTAAATCGTATTATTAGACCGCAAGAAAGGCATATATCAAGAAGTCTCATGCATATGCTACTAAATAGATAGATAGATACTGCATGGCATGTAACTATAATTGGGATATGAATACCATCCTTGAGCTGCGGATTCGCAGTTATTGTTGGAAACCATGGATTGCAATGCATACGAAGTTATACAGAAAAAATCTGAGAGGCACAGTAAGATTCTTACCTCAAAAGCTCGCCAAACCCATCGCCGGAGAGCTGGAATGAAGACGATCAGAGCAAACAGGACGCCATCTTGTTTCTAGGTAAGAATTTATGCAGCTTCAGGGAACAAAAAAGGGACAGAAGAGGAAAAAATCGAGAAAAAAATACGAGGAGAGGATGCTTATAATAGTAAAAGGCAGAAAATCGAAGACAGGAATGACATAGCCTGGAGGCCTGAAGGTTTTTTTATAAGGGCCGCCGTAGTTGTTAGCTACCATTCCCTCCTCGGACAAAGAATTAAACCTCTTCGACAATACGTCCACCCGAGCCCGTCAAAAGATGCCACATGGCACCATCTACCCTTCATGCCCGTCAAAAAAAATCCCGTTAATACACGGCTCTTATTCACGAGCCAATAACGGCCAAGATGCCTGACAGCAGTATGCTCTAAATGAGGGCCGTTGATTGGAAGCCGTAGTGTCAGCGACGGCTACGATGTTAGACAGCGTGTAATTTCTAATCATTATCGTCCATTTTATATCGGCACTGACATTGGTCGCGAGTTCTTAACGGTTGGGATACGAGGTGGAAATGATCCTATCCGTCAGTTTGATGTCCTTTTTGTACGTACAGATTTAGTAAGCGCCTTTATTAGAGATATATTTAAAAAAGCCAGGGACGGTGGAGAATCGAGATGGCGATTGGACGGTGCAGATGTCTGGAAACTGATTGGTATGGTTTTTCGTATTTTTTATTTTTCCAGCCCTTGAGGGGGGCTCAGGAGTGACATTCTTGTAGTGACAGATAGTGGGTTTTTTGTATACTATTTCTAAATCTTTATGGCCGCAAATTTTGTTGTATGATTGATCTTGTATGTCCCCCCCTCACCCCCTCTTACCACATAAACAATTTGTATCTGTGATCTTAAGACAAACTATGTTGGTCCTTTATCTGCTTATAATAGTCGCCCGAATATTCCCCCTTTTGACTCAGTAAATTTTTAAGCATATCATGGCATCAAGTTTGCCTCAGGATGACATGCTGTACTTCAACAATTATTATTCTATTCTTAGCAATTCAATGACGCGCTGCTCGATTTTATGTGAACATGTCATTCTTATCTTCTTGCTTTGTTCTTGATTCTATGCAAAATCATGCAACAAGTCTAGGTCTATTCCTCTTTTGTTTTAAGGCGCAAACATAATCGAATATCTACCACTTGAATCATTTCTATTTTGACACTCAAGTCACAAATAAGAGGCTTAGGATTACTAGCACCTAATAAAAGGGACATATTAAAATCTAGCACCACGTGTCTGCGTTACTTATGCTAGAAGATGGCAATTTCCTTAAATTGAAGCATTATGTGAGATCATACAAACTAATCTGGCCCCACAAATCATGGATGCGAGAAGCCAAGTTGGCCATAAGTGCGTATGAACCATAATTTAGCCATGTCAATATCTCTTAGGAGTCCATTGAAGCTAGTAAAGACCAGATACATCGGTATTCTCATGGTTACAAATATCAATCCCCACTAGACCAGTAGTAGGATCACATGGTTCCAAGACTTTATAATTTGCATTGATTTTTAATGTAGAAGAAATTTTGTAAGTTCCCTTGTTTATAAATTGGTTTACGAATGTATCTCAACATAGGAGCAAATGATAATAGATTTTGCACGTCAACATTAATATAAAATATAATATAATAGAATAATGGTTTTTATTGTCCACGGAGACCAATCGATCTATGAAAAGGTTTGATTAATAAGGGCATACTAAACCATCATAACAAAACCCATCATCATTGCAAAGCACATAACATGACCCTTAATAAGACAATATTCAACTTGTTAAATCACTAGGACATAATAGAAAAATTAAGTTGGGATTCATGAAAAGGAGACATCAGGCCCTAAAGCCTTGGTTGGAAAAACGTTTTGGAGTGGGAAGGAAGACTTCTTATGAGTTTTGAACTTACATGCTAATCTAGATTTCCAACCAACTACTTCTGAAGGACTATGAAGAAAAATCTTGACATCAGAGCAGGAACATTTCCTACTAATTTCATGCTACCCTACTAATCTTCAGATTTGGTCGGATCGAAGCTATTAACTCTCGATATCTCTTGAAACCATTAGAGCAATCTAAACAAGTGAAGGGAGTTGAAAATTGTGGAAATCTTTTTGAGGGTTTTATGTGGAATATAAAATAACATCAGCAAGGTTTCCTTCGGCTGGTACTCACGCTTTTTGGAGGGACTGTTAGTTGAAAAAGACTTCGGGTAGCCACTCATGTCATATTTTTGTAAAAAAATTTTTTTTTTATCTGTATTCAGAAACCTAATGTGCAAACTTTTCTCTTTTTCTAATTAGAGTAGACTCCTAATTAGAGTATCCTCCAAATTTTGGAATCAAACGTCGGCTAAATGGCAACCACTTATAGTTCATTGTGGCACCCAATTTCCATCATGGTCCTTGATATGGCATTAGGTCAAATCGGGTCTCTTCATGAATGGCGCAAGTTTGGACGTTTGTGTTTTCATTCGAGGTTCTTAACGTAGACCACAATGGCTCCTTCTATTATAATTTGAGATGATGCCTATGTTGGCTCATGATATTATCTTCTTTGTATCAAATACATTCTATTTTTGGAGCATGCCATCTTCGTGGATGCTAAAAATTCAATTCAATTCCATTCTATTCTATTCCATTCTATTCTATTCTATTCTATTCTTTAAAGGTTGAATGGTTTACTATGTAAATAGCATGAAGCCGGTGCTGGTCTGAAGGCTCTCTATGCCATGCAAAACAATTCCCACAAAACAGAGCTTTATGACTTTTTCCATCATGCACACTTGTTTATAGTTGTGATAGGAATAATTCTTTTATATGGAGTGAATATGGCGGCAGTAATATCACTCGCCACTTGGGAAGATTTAAAGCGCATTATGAAAACCTTTCTAACTCGAGCTCTCGAAGTCAAGTCTACAGTTTTGTATCTAGTCCTGATCTGTGTGGGCCATTGGATGGAACTAAAACAAAGTGCGCACAGTATCCCAAGCAGCTAGCAACCCCTTGAGGAAAAAAGATGCATTAGGATATGGAGAAAGTGGATAGAATAATGCCCATGGGAGGAGAGGCTTAATGTATGGAGAGCCAAAGGAAATGCACCTCTGCAAAGACTGGTGTTTTAGACGCAGACCTGGAGAATTATCAGCATTATTGAGAATCCGCCATATGAACTTAGAAATCAGCACCTTGCTCTGGAGAAGAAAGTGAATCATCCCCCCCCACAAAGTTTAGGCATAATGCACTTAACCAACTAACTTTAACATCAGCTCCTTCTTGATTGCCACCCCTGATGAAGTTCCCGGCCAAGACGAACAATGAGTCGCATCTTTGTCTACGATTGCCGACAAGATGGATGCCATGTAGACATGTGTACCACTCAGAACTGACTTTGCCACAGTTATACGACCAGTTGCCTTTCCAACCCCTTAATAATGACATCCCACGCGTCTCGAGATGAGAGGTGTATACCAAATGGAATGCCTAGAAGCTTAGTTGCCTTCCCATGAGGAAGAACCTTCCATGGAAATGCAACCACGTAAGACGCCTTTGGATAGTCTAGGGCCCACAGGGCAGTACACTTTTGCCACCCCACAAAGATACTAGAAGGCGAGAGAAACGTCCAACAAGGAAATGGCATTCTCGCAAATTACGCTCATCACCCATTAAGAACAAGAAAGTGTCAATCGCATACGATTCTGATCTCTCTTGTGAACCATTATTCATGGGAAGACCATGCGGATGCCTTCCTGCTACCGCAAGAGAATACACGAGAAAGAATCTCCGCCAGAATTGTAAAAAAAGCGGGTGCCAAAGGACAGATACTGGCGAATGCCACGTCCCACCTGAAAAAATGTTGATGGTTCTCCTTGAAAAAGAACTGAAGAACGAGCAGAATAATGAAGTTTCATAACATCTGTTGTGAACTGGGCACCAAAACCAAGATGTAAAAGGCACTGCTCCAGTAAACTCCAGTCAACACTATCATATGCTTTTGCAAAATCCAGCCTCAAGTATACAATGGGGTAACCATGCATTCTAGCCCAATAGAGACCCTCATAGGAGGAAGGAGAACTGCCCCAAAGAGACAGCGATACCTCGACACTCCACAACAAACTCACAGAAAAACTTCAACTCTATTGCTGTACAAACTGACCATCACCATCTACAACACCCAAGAAGTCCCGCCAAATGGCAAACTTCCCTTCTACTAATCCCGGGAACACCAGAAAGCTTTGAAATAGCTTGTACCTGAGTCGAGGAATCAGAGAGCCTGCAGGCTGTTGAATCCCCTGAAAGATCCACAACCGCCGCCGCTTCCAAATCAGCCACACCAACCAAGCCATGCACAGATGCAAGGCTTTGTGCCATAAAAGCAGCCAAGCACCGGGGATACACATGAAGTAGCAGCAACTGGCTAGTCAATCTCACCAAAAGCGAGCCACGACCCAATCCCAGGCAGCCTGCAAGTGAGGGCATAAAACCAGACAATGCTCAACAGTCTCACGATGAAGGCCACAACAAGGGCAGAGAGGGCTCACACCCGGCCTAAACTGACTCACAAGGGCATTCACCCTGATACAGCGGTGCACCACCTGCCACAGAAGCACCATAATCTTCGGTGGGAGAAGTGAGCTCCATGTCCACGTCCAAACCAAGCGCCATCGAGAACCTGGAAGCTGCAGAGACCACTTGCCTGAAGGGGGCGGAGTGTCATGAATAGCCAGCACCCGGTAACAAGACCGCACAAAACAAGAAGACACAACATCTGGATGAACCTTCCAAACCTGCACCACCACATCAGCCTGAGGGACTATAGGTATGTGTAGCGGAATACTCCCCGCCACTACATTAAAGCCCAAAACTTATGTCTATCTACAGCCAAGAGCAATAATGGGACCTAGTTACAATGATTCATAGCATAAACCGAGCAAAAGTGATGGAATATACATTTACCTGACAGAAAATGAAATCCTAGGTTTAACACTGATACAAAGCCAGATTTTATACTTTTAATCTGCATTCTTGTTTCTTACCGTAAATCAATGAAGTTTTGCATTTGAATTCAGCCACCAATACAAAATTCTCTTGCACTATATGTTTGGAGCTGCTATGAAGGTTCCATTACATGATCGAAGGTGGCTTCATTCTAATGCAAACTCTTGGGCACTATATATGTCAAGAATGATTCAACTAACTTCCATTAACACTGCATAACTGAGGATCGGACATCATGTAAATACTTACATTAGAAGTATGTCTTTGTTATCTACATCCTGATCCTTAGCCCGGTCCCTGCCCCTCAGGCGAAAGTGAGCTCGACAGAACTCCCACAAAGCTAGCTGACCACCCCAATACCAATCCTCCAAGGTGAGCACATCAGCTCGCCTCCAATCGAACCTCAAGGCCCCGAGGCATGCACAATGGGACCCAAGGGCAAGTCTTGCAGGGGTAGAGGAACCCACAAGAAAGGAGAAGATTGGTGATAAATTGAGGCATAATCTAGCTGGAAGAGCACATGCACATGATCCCAAGCCCGCAACACCCCTGTGAGAAAAGGGGATGCATGTGGGAAAGGCTGGAGACCATACAACAAATGCCTGCCGGGCAACTCTACATGCACAGCGGCTTCCCAAATGCCACACAATGGCGAAGAGATCGCAACAACAATGTCGCACCAGGAGAAGACGCTCCATCTTGCGAGTGCTCCAAACAAACTTGAGACCAACACCTTACTATCATGCAAAGCCAAATCCGGAATGGCCAAGCCCCCATCCTCCCGGCGGAGACACTTCCCAAGCCACTTTAACAACCGCCCCATCATCATCCCCCACACAAAATTTGAACAATCTTATCCAAAGCACGTATCTTACCCTCGGGGCTAACATCGCAGATGCTATATACACATGAGTGCTACAAAGTACTGACTTGGCAATAGTGATCCTACCTGCCATGGACAACTTGCTACCCTTCCACCAATTGAGGTATTTCTGCAACCCCTGCAAAATCTCATCCCACACCCTCCCGATAGAAACATCCCTCCAAAGGGAATACCCAACAGCTTAGTACACACATTACCTGAAAGCACTTTCCAAGGGAATAGAGCCAAACATGGGGGCGGCGGAGTCAGCGGAGCCCATAATGCAGAGCATTTACCCCAATTCAGAAGAATGCCCGAGGCCAAGGAGAAAGTATCCAGCAAACCCTTCACATTCCATGAGATTCCTCTCTTACGCCACCAAGAAGAGGAAAGTGTCATCGGCGAACCGGTTAATAATCTGGCTACGATCCCGATCCGCATCCCTCCCATCCACCACCCCCTCCTCCACTTTACAGCCCAAAAAACAATCGAGACAAAGGCCTCCGCCACAATCGTAAACAAAAACGACGCAAAAGGGCACCCCTGATGCACCCCTCTGCCTAAGGAGAAAAAGGCGGAGGGTTCACCCTGGCACACCACCGTAGCCCGTGCTGACCTGGATAATTTGTAAAGGAAATATGATGGTTTGATAAGTGATGACTTATAACTATATGAGAATTTTACAATTTACACTTACCACTTTAAAAATACTTTAAAAAAAGTATTAGATTAAGATTAATTAAAAGATAAAGTTTATGATTTAATAACAAATACTAAATAGTTTATTATTGATGAAATAAATATGTATTGAAAATTACTTTAAAAATAAACTATTCAAATTTTTTTAATTAAAACATATAATCATTTGATTAATTTTATCTAAACTTTTTTTAAACGTTTTGAAAAAATAACATTTTAATCATATAGAGTCATCTGAGATGAAAATTTAATTTTAAATAGACTAAAGTAAAAATTAGTCTACGAAGCAATTTTAAATTTTGTTAACTATCATACTTTTTATCTAAAGATAAACTGGAAATTTTATAAAAGTCATTTGAGTTTGATGTCAAAATACTCCTCCACAAGAATTTCTATGGCATTTGGAGGCCATAGTTTCTGCTTTCCTGCTGCATTAACGGATCGATAAGCGTCCTCGTTCTCAATCTCATCTTCATCTGCTTCTTCCGTTTCTGAAGAATCTTCTTCGTCAACAGCAGGGAGCTGAGTGGAGGGCACAATTTCAATCTCATCCTCTTCTTCAAGATCAATGGGGACAGAATTTAAATCCATTTGGGATGGATTGCCGGACTTTTAATCAAAGATTTGGGATGGACTGAATCAAAGATTTGGATTAAAGATTAGGGATCGAATGCCTGCTCAAAGATTTGGGATCAGAGATGGATGGATCAGAGATTAGGGATCGAATGCCTGCTCTGGATCACAGATTTGGTTGAAAGCTTTGGGATCGTCTGCTTGGGATCGCCTGCTTTGGAATCGCCTGCTTTGGATCGGAGATGAAAGGCTGAAGCTTGAAGGCTGAAAGATTTGAGATCGACTGCTTTGGATCAGAGATGGTGAGATGAAGAAAACGCAGCCGATGCTGCTTGCTGGGTTCTCCATGTGAATATGAAGGAGGTACCGATCATGGCGGCGCAGCAGGAAAGGGGGCGTTTGCAGCCACCTGTCGCAGCCGGCCCGCGTGCAGCAACACGCGTGGCGTCAAGTTTTTTTGAACCGTGGTGAGGCAGGTGGGAACAACTCGACGCTGCTGCAAAAATTTCCCTTCATGTGAACGGGCCGTAAGAGCGAGCATGCAAGAAAACTGACTGATGCCCACGTACTAAAGGGGCTTAAGCAGTTGGGGCAGGTTCAGCCCATCGGATGGTGGCATATTCAACAAAACTTGGATTTAATCAGATATAATAGACAGGGATATCATTTTAAAGTTATATGTAATGTTTAATTCTTCTTGATTCTTATGTAATTTTTATAAGTTCTAAATATATGACTTTATCTTTAAATTTAAAGTATAATTGTTATAAAAGCATTTAATTTCCTTTGCTTTCTAAACTAATTTTCACTTGAATCTATATAAAATTAGACATTTCAAGGATATAAAATTTTTATTTTCAATGATTTCTTAACAAATTTAAAATTTATCAATCAGGATAATTTGTAAATGAAATATGATAGTTTGATAAGTGATTGACTTATAAGCATATGAGAAGTTTACAACTTACACTTACTACTTTAAAAAAAAAAAGTATTAGATTAAGATTAAATAAAAGATTAAGTTTATGATTTAATAACAAATACTAAATAGTTTATTATTGATGAAATAAATATGTATTGAAAATTACTTTAAAAATAAACTATTCAAATTTTTTTAATTAAAACATATAATCATTTGATTAATTTCATCTAAATTTTTTTTAAACGTTTTGAAAAAATAACATTTTAATCATATAGAGTCATCTGAGATGAAAATTTAATTTTAAATAGATTAAAGTAAAAGTTAGTTTAGAAAGCAATTTTAAACTTTGATAACTATCATACTTTTTATCTAAAGATAAAGTGAAAATTTTATTAAGTTTCTGTAAGTAGAGGATGAAGATGTAGAGGTTACTCCTATAGTGATTCTCTACTTGCATTGGAACATTGTACGTTTTATTATTATATAATATAAAAATTTCATACCTTCCAAAAAAGAAAAAAAAAAGAGTTTTGTAAAGGGCAAACATGGGATTTCCCTAGCAACTGAACTCCTTGTAAAAGTAACTCATTGCCACTTCTCTCTTGGAGATGATACACGTGTTGTCCATTGAGAAATTCTAATTCCATGTGTACCTTAGATGCATTGTTATCACTGAACTGCCATGCAATTAAAGACTTTTGATCCAACCCAAAGATTTGAACTACAGGTTGCATTGGAACGATGGAGATATTGTTTTGAAAAGGCAGCATCAAAATTTGTTCAAGCCATGTGGCATTTACAGTCAAGAATGAAGCGTTGTTTACTTTCATTGTAGAGAATGTGTCTGAATGACGAGGATTACTCTTTCAAACTAGGTACAAAAGAATAGTATGAAAGAAAATTACCTACCTAAAATGAATTATTTGCCCTCCATCTAAGGGAGCAATGAAGGCCTAAACCTCGGTATCTTTTCCACGCCCGATAAATTCTTTGGACAAAGTTCCTACTTGGTAGTGGACATTGCAGCAGTTGCATCCTCTGCTTTGTTTCTTGTAGCAATAATACTGGTACTTTGATCAAGTTACGCATTATATGGAAAATAAACCTCCTAGTATAGAATCAAAATCAATGAAGCAGTTCGACTAGTCCAACACCCAACATCCCAATTGAAACAGACACTAATGGTTATGTTCTAAGAAACGTTCCTTCGTACCACATTCAGCAAGGGGTTGCAAATACTAGTGTCTGAAGACATAAGATGGAAAACGACTAGTTTGAGGAAGAATTGAAGAATAATCCAGAATGGCAAGACGTGTCAAATATAATGTTCTTGTGCTGGGACGACAATCACAGAACTAGTGCATGGATAGAGACGATAGAAGAAGATTACAAATATGTGAGGTCCATGCCTTTTTTATAAATGCAAATTTTGTTAATATTGACCGAATTTCTGAAGTTAATATGGTACAAGCTATGTGAAGGATAAATGAATACATATAATAGTTATTTGGAGACATGTTACAAATCTGACTGCTTTTTGAACTTTCTGGTATATGTTGAATGAAAAAGGAGTTGTAAGAATGATCTAAAAGACATTCTGTTTTAGTGTATATAAAGTTGCTATGCCTGATTTGAAGGACCATGAATTTTGGTTTGAGAAGGATCTAGCTAAAATGTGGGTAAAGGAGGTTGAGATGCTACTAGAAACGTGTGCCCGGCGATGCCGGGCATTAGTCATGGACATGTGGAATGAGTAGATGTAACAGGGTTTGTAGGTGGAACTAAAAGCACTAAATGTATTCGTGTTTATAGATGTAAAGGAGTGTCAGGCATTAGCTGAGGATAGGTACGAACAATAGACAACATAGGGTGAAACAGAATGTGTAGACCTAATGGAGCCCATCCAGTTTAAGGTATTGCTTTAGGGTTTTGTAGAAGATTGCAAATCTAATGCCTGGTCAATAAAATTGCATTTATAAGGTGTAATAAATCTTATTAGCATATCACAATATAAGGGGTGCTATCATTCTACTTATTCATTTGTTTTGGTTTCATAATGTTGGGGTGGAGGAACATGTCATCTATTTCGCGCCCATCTTAAATTAAAAAGTATCTTATGATGTAGCCAAACGACCAAAGATATTGGCACATTTGACTCATATGCATGTGGTTGCCCTACTAATGTCTTGGCTTGCGTCCTTCCTTGGCATTTAACGTCCATGTATTTGCAACTTCGTGAACATCACGGGTTGATGCTTCCAAGAATGGACATGATCTTTTGTGTTGTCAAAATTGTTGTCTAATGACAAGATCATCGATGTATTAACTTTGCAATTAAATGATGGATTAATAGACGCGGGTGCAAAAGATTTGCACAGCATAAATACGAGCGCCTTCAATGTCGGGCGCCTTCAATGTCAAGTTTGATTCCTTGAAAGAGTAGCTATTTTTCATGACTCAAAAATAGCGATACATTGAGATGAATCAACATACAATGACTAAATTGAAAATTCTTGGAAATATCTAAATTGGAATGCAGACCTTGAAAACCATTAATACGATGTAAGAAGTACTTGCCTCACCTTTTTGTGGAATTACAATTGTGAAAGAAGAATCACTAACTCATTGCATTAGCAAGTTTGTGTTCATCGTTAGCATTATTTACCTAACGGTATAATAAATTAGGAAATGAATTGACTTGATATATTAAATATGCCATGTAGGATAACATAATTTTGATATGTATTAACTTGTTTGCATTTTTTTTCAAGCTAGGAAGTTTATCACATACTTCCCCATTACCTTTATCTCTATTGAGCTATCATCATCAAAATGCCATTATTTAGAATGGGCCTAATCTTTCAAAACTATATTAACGCAGTGACACAATTATGATAAATGCAAAAATAATAGCTAAAACTATGACATAGAACCTCTTTGTGTCTTGCTCCAGTCATTCAAGATGCATGACCATAAAGGACATTTGCAAAAAATTAAATTGACCATCAAGTAAATTGCTTGTTTGTATGTGCGGATGCCATCCATGCATTATTACATTGTAAGTGGTACGTTAATAGCAACAAAACAAAGAAAAGAACTCAACAATACTTCACCTTGGAGTAAAACTACATAGATTCAGATTTGCTGCATAAATACTGCCCTGGTGAAATCAACTTCTAAAGCTTTTTCTAGTTTCCTTTTTTTTCTTGCTCTTTATATTTTTCCAGTCTAAAATGTTCATTCAACTCCAATTCCAAAGGTTAAACATAAAAAACATTGTGCATGTCCCTAGGTTGCAGAATAAACCTCTTTCAGTGTCACAATTTGATAAGGTCACGCTGATAACCTCTCTGAAAGCAAAACGTTTTTGACTGCTCACAACCCATAGGACATAATCAGTTCAGTACATTGTTCAGTTCAGTTCAGCACGTAGTTCATTGTTGATCTCCATGGACTTTATATGAAAAACCAACAGGGTTTGAAAAGACAGTCTTACAGCTACAACACATCGATAACCAATTATACTAATACAGAGTATTTTGCACATCCAAATAAAAGGCTCAGAGAAATGAAGTAAAAGCTTGAACTTTAGGTATACCAGATTTGATGACATCATTAATTAACGATGTCGATTATTGACGATGTCAATTCAGGTAAGTGGTAGAAACAAAAAACTTGCTTGCATTGTGCTATGTTGTATACATGATAAAAACAGCAAAAAGGAAGGCATAAAAAACAACCCATTCAAGTAGCACCCAAAGAAAACAAATACCATTTTCGGTTAAGCACATTGCGAATCTCTCTCAAAGTGAATGAACTGCTCCTTAACACCAGCAAGCACCATGTAGCCCTAGTCTGCATCAGTAAATAGATATAACAAATTAGTACCTTGAAAGATCTTGGTGTGTAGCGAACTACTTGAAGCTCGAACACACTGGCATATATTAAAGCATTCTGGTATTGGACTATGCTACCTTGTATGACGTGATAAAACTTAACAATAAGGCATAAAAACAATCCATTCAGGTAGCATCCATGGGTGATATTCCAAGGTGGCTATGCATGGGTCTTCCGAATAACTCCAATAATTCGCATACAGCCTACACACATGAATAAGATTATTAGACAATCAACCTGCTACATATATAATCCTGTAAGGAAGCCAGCTAAATATTTTGTGTATGAAATTCTAGAAAATAGTACCTTGGTGTAAAGCTTCTGAGTGCATTTGGTGCAATTAAGCTCAAATGGTGGCAACGATCTGGAGAAAATAGCTGCATTTAACGGTTTCTTTGTATTCCCCCCTAATCTGCATTCCATGGTCAAATTCTTACAGATCTGCCTAGTGAGCTGGATATGCTTTATTCCAGCAATATAAGAGCTCAAGCTAAACCTGAATGGAATATGTTGAGATTTGGATTATGCTTGCTCTTAGAGAAAGAAAAGCACGACATGCTTACCTGCTGAAAACCTCTAATAAGTTGTTTATGATAATATGACATGGGTCTTCGCTTTCATTTTCTGATAGATCTATTGTATCCTTGGCACAGTTAAAGAACACATGCTACATGATCTCTGCATCGTAGAGTATACCAGCTTCAACCAGCTTCAAAGTGTATACCATACTACAACCAGCTTCAAAGTGTATACCCTGCATATTTTGCCCTTCAACAATGGCTTCGGATAGTTTAAACTGCACAGAATCAACTAAAACATGCTCCAGAACTGCACATTTAAAAATTCAACTTTTGCAACTACATGTGCAGCACGTCCTGCCTTATCATCTACAACACGATATGTATGCGTCAGATTTTAAGCTGTAAGACCGAAATTTCCAACACTCAACATTTCATCCATGCATCCTTCTTCCATATATTCTATGTCTGCCAATGTTTGGCAAAGGGGAAGGCAAGAAAAAAATGTGGAGTCATTGGATCTAGGATCTACAGGAAGCAACGGATTGAATAATAAACATGGATTCAGCCTCTAAGAGCTAATCTAGGAGCTTGCTGGAACCTTACCTCCTTGGAAGGATCCTCGTGTTTGTAGCGTGTTGCCGAAAATGGAGAAACCCTCACCTCAAGAAGTTTGCTTGCGAGACTTCTTCTGTTTGCAACAAAAATGAAGACCTCTGATGCCGAAAATGGAGAGCTCCGTTGGCCGTAAAAAGTAAGGAAAGATAGAAAGCATAAGAATGCATATCTCCAGACTGCCAAGGTGCTTATATATATATATATATATATATATATATATATATATATATATATATATATATATATATATATATATATATATATATATATATATATATATATATATATATATATATATATATATATATATATATATATATATATATATATATCATTATATGTATAAGATTATTCTATGTGTGCCTTGAAAACGATGTACCCATGGTGTATATGACATGTTAAAAATATGTAACACGCTTCTCTACCGTGGGATTGGGGACATTGATTGAGTGGCGCGACGTGAGCCATTGGATTATGGATGAGTCATGCATGGGGCATGCATGGCCATGCATGAAGGCATGCAACACATCCCTGGACCATCGGATCAAAAGGGGAGGCGAAATCATGGCCCTTGATTTTTATGAGGAAGGTGTAAGGAAGCTTCCTTAAAAGTGGATTTGATGCAACCAATCTCAACCGTTAGATCAAAAGGGGGGAGGAGAAATCCTAGCCATTCAATTTCTTATTAAATTAGAATTTTTTATATTAAAGGAGGTGAGGTGGCACCCTTTATTTAATGAAAAGATAGTGAGGTGGCAACTCATTAATTATGAAGCTTTCTTGGAAGCTTCTTTTTTTGCGTCGCCTTCAAACGACTTTATCTTGCGGTGGAGGTCTCGGATCAAAGTGGGACCCATGCCATTGGATTCCTCTCATCAAATGCTTTCCAATGAGTAGTGGTTTGGCATCATTCCGTGCAATGTTGGATAATCTAGGGGAATATTCATAGAATCTAAGGGAATCTAAGAGAATCTATGTAATCTAGAGGAATCTTGGGATAATCTTTGAAAGTCACGGGAATCTCAAGAGAATCTTAAGGAATCTATGGGAATCTCAAAAGAATCTAGGGGAATCTAAGAGAGCTTCAAAAAAGGTTTACTAATCGAGGGAAATATTGATGGGATCTTAGAGATCTAAGGGGATATTCATAAAACTTAAGGGAATCTAGGAGAATCTACATAGAATCTTGGGGAATCTAAATGAATCTTCAAATAATCTTTGAAAATCTAGAGGAATCTTTATAGAACATTAAAAATGTAGGGGATCTTTGTGGAATCTTAGGGAATCATGAGAGATTCCAAGGGATCTAGGGAACTTTTGGACAAGAAGTGTGTTCTCTGGGGGAATCTTCATAGAATCTAAGGGAATCTAGAAGAATCTACTTGGAATCTTGGAGAATCTAGAGGAATCTTAGGATAATATTTGGGAATCTAAGGGAATCTTAAGAGAATATTTAAGAATCTAAAGGAAACTAGAGGAATCTTGGGACAACCTTTGGAATCAAGAAAATGTGAAGAGAATCTTAAGGAATCTATGGGAATCAAAAGAATATAGGGGAATCTAAGAGAATCTGCAAAAAATATTTGAGAATCTAGGGGAATCTTGATGGAATCTTAGAGAATCTATTGGAATCTTGGTAGAATTTAAGGGAATCTAGGAGAATCTACATATAATCTTAAGGAATCTAAAGGAATCTTTAGATTTTAGAACCTTAGGAATCTAGGGGACGTTTATGGAATTTTAGGGAATTTAGGGGGAGTCCAAGGGGATCTAGGGGAATCTTTGATACTAGGTGTGTTCTACAGGGGGATCTTCATAGAATCTAAGGAAATCTTGAGGAATCTTAAGATAATCTATGGGAATCTAAGGGAATCTCAAGAGAATCTTAAAAGGAATCTCAGGGAATCCTCATAAAATCTTTGAGTATCTAAAGAATCTTGGTTGAAT
The DNA here is from genome assembly GCA_021234155.1 of Isoetes taiwanensis. NCBI lineage: Eukaryota > Viridiplantae > Streptophyta > Lycopodiopsida > Isoetales > Isoetaceae > Isoetes > Isoetes taiwanensis. The sequence goes on along the minus strand of JAJEKV010000054.1, from coordinate 1,859,145 downwards.
CTTGGAGAATCTCTATAGAATCTTCATCGCATGACTTTAAATTTGATTTCTACTCGAATTTGTACAATTCCTTGAGGAATAATCCTCGGATCTTGGGGAATATAAGCAAACATTGATGGAATCTCATAGTATCTAGAGAATTTTTTCTAGAGTCTTGAAGAATCTAGGAGAATCTTTATAGGATCTTCGTTGGAAGGCACTACATTTGGCTTCTAGTCGAATTTGTACAGTCCCTCATAGTACAATAACTTGTATATATATATATATATAGACAAGTATTTGTACTATAAGGAGTGTACGAAGTCGGATGTAGGTACATAGGTTTCCCCAGAATCTATTAAAGATTCTCTTGATATTCCCTTAAATTTCTAAAACTTATCTCAAGATTCCTCTAGATTGCCCAAGATGCTAGGTAGATTCTCCTAGATTCCATTAGATTCTATGAAGATTCCCCTGCAAGCACACCTAGTGTCAAATATTCTCTTAGATCCTCTTGGATTTTCTCCTAGATTTCCTAAGATTGCACAAAGATTCCCCTAGATTCTTAAGATTCTATAAAGATTCCCCTAAATTTTTCGAGAATTATCCCAACATGCCTCTAGATTCCCCAAGATTCTATGTAAATTCATTCAAAATTTCAAGGATTCATTCAAATTTTGTAAAGATTCCCCTATATTCTCAAAGATTTTATGAAGATTCCTTTGAATTCTCCGAAATTCTCAAAGATTTTCATGAGATTCCCATAGATTCCCCTAGCTTTCAAAAGGTTGTTTCAAGATTCACCTAGATTCCCCATGATTCTATGTAGATATCGATTTCCTTAGATTCTATGAAGATTCCTTTAGGTTCTCCAAAATTTCATCAAGATTCCCCTCGATTATTAAAGATTTTATGAAGATTCCTTTAGATCCTATGAAGTCCCTTTAGGATCTTCAAGATTTCATCAAGATTCTCCTAGATTCCCAAAGATTCTCTAAAGATTCACATAAATTCCCCAAGATTATATGTAGATTCTCATAGACTCTCTAAGATCCTAAGAAGATTTCCATAGATGCTCAAATATTCAATGAAGATTCCTTGATTCCCTTAGATCCTTTCGAGATTTCCCTAGATTCCTAAAGATTGCCCCAAGATTCACCTAGATTCTCCACACGATTCTATGTAGATTATCTTGGATACCCTTAGATTCTATGAAGATTCCTCTAGGTTCACAAAGATATAAATTGCCTATCGATACTGCACTCTAATTTGGCGAAATGATAAAAGTTTTTAGCAAAATGAGATAACTATTTCCAAACAACCGATTTAATGGTTTCCAAACAGGTGGAAGCATTGTTAATTTGACAGATATTGCCCTCATTGAACCATATTTGTTATCCGAACATGTGCCATGTATTTGTGAACAAATCAGATTTTTATGCATCTTTTTGCTGGCCCCTCTATCTTGCACCTTTATCTTCTACCACTAATGCGTCATTTTTACCACTAGCGCGTCATTTTTCTATCATTTATTAAAAAACTATTATGCGTGTATCGAGTTGAGCAAATGCATTGGTGAGTCTTTGATCCGAACTGCGCATGATATCTCACAACACGTGAGACAACTCATCTCAAAGTGGGTTCGTATAATCGAATTAAATACCGCCTCAAAATGCAATAATTTGTAGACTCTAAATCCACTCCATTGCATATTTCAACACAGGTGAGATCTCTGGCCACTAAAATGCCAATTCGCCGGGCATAGTGTTATTTGCCATCTAATAAATGAGAACAAAAAGAAAAAAGAAATAGATGTTCTATGTATTAGACTCACTCTTAGAGGATTTCCCTGTAGACAATATTTACTGTATATCTTGATGTGCCAACATCTATGGAAGCGTCTCCATCCTTCGATGGAATAAGTACCTTTATGCCTTAAATTCCTTCAACTCTCAATAGTTCCACATAGAATTGTCTGTGACAAAATACTGCATTTGGCAAATACAAAACGACCATTTGCAAGTCTTTAATATATGTTGGGCATATCTCAAATATATGTTGGACAGTGGTTGGGCATATATTGGACATATGTTGGGCAAAAATGTTGGAAATATGTTGGAGACAAATGTTACACAATCTTCATTATATGTTAGCGGACCTAGATGGCCTTGAAGCAGACGGGATGCCGAAGGCGCAAATTCGGCATTAGATAACTTGAGAAATCTGATTGCAGAGCTCGGCCATTGCGGCTTCGTCCCCTACCGAGCAACAGAGACATCGAACATGTCGGCATTTAATTTCCTCATGTATTTCAATGACTTTTATTCAATGGATGAGATCAAATCTTAAAATTAAACGGCCTGAATGTGGCCACCTTAAAATGTTTTAACGTACGTATCACTAAGATGTAAACAATGATACATTCTTCAATTTTCACATAATATTTTTGTTTACTCACGAGCAATACGGTTAATATCAAGACCTATAGATTATGCTAAAAGAAGCTATAACCATAAACATGACATCTCAACATCACAACTCAAATCACAAAACTCCTTGATGTAGCCAAGGAGTTTCTTGCTACTGTCTTTCAAGAACACCCTATGCCGATGGAACTATTATTAGTGTTCCATGGAGTTGGTTCACACTTATTCCAATAAGTAGCAAAGCAAGAGCCTTCCAGTGTTTAGAGAAGCCAACATAATGAGCATGCTATGTCACAAATAAACAATTAATACCAAAGTTTAATGTTTAACTGTTTTTCTTTTCATTCAAAGAACCACCCAAAAAATGCATGCATTTTTCAAACCAAGCAACTAATACATAAGGCATCCATTTTAGTTTCGCTTCCAGATGCCCTTGCTCCACTGTTTGAGCTTTCAAACAATGCCTACAACGAAATTCCAAGGAGGATGCTACATATCCAAAACACTGCCTTGGTAAATGAAGGACCCTTCTATTGAAAGGAATTGAAGCCAATCTGCTCATGCCCAACCATAGCCATAGCCAAATCCTTCCAGTGCCAAATGCATTTTGTTTTTCCAACTACATGATTAATCTGCATACTTCAGCGTCAATTATTTCAAACAAAAAGTTTGCATAGAATCTAAATCTCCACCATGAAGAAACCAAAATTTGTATCCGAATTATATTCATCAAAGGGCTTGTTCCCTTACAGATTATATCTTCTGAATCATGTTCACTGTTTGCAAAAAGAAAGAAAAAGCTGGGTAGAACTATTGTGAGAAATTATAGAGGCATCTTTTTTATCCATCACTTGTAGGTTCTTCAAGATTTAAATTTGAGGCCTGACATTTGAGATGTGAACATTCCCTCACATTAAGATCCAATTAGCTTTATCATGATCTTCAAAGCTTTCTTAAAATCTTATGAATATTTTCCTTTAAATCCCCTTTCTATGAAGATCCCCTATGATTTTAATAGTATTCCACTAGGTTTCTTGAGTACTTCTTTGGCTCCCCAAGAATTGTACAAAGTTTATCATAGTTGATTGTATTTAGGGACCATGTAAAGTTAAGTGCATCTGTACTGGGCAACCTTGTTGAAACCTTGTTAAAGCCAACAACATTAAACGAACGACCAAACATTTCTCCTGTATTTAGGGACGATGTGAAGTTAAGATGTCTATCTATACTGGGCAACTTTGTCGAACCTCATTGAAATTTTGTTGAAACCAACAATTTTAAACAAACGGCCAAACAATTCTCCTAGAATGTCCAAAGAATGAAAAGAAGTCGTACTCTGTGCACATTCAATGTGGCCAAGTGCTTGAATAAACTATAATTTTTGCTCGAATACAAACTTGCTACTTGTTTCCTGTATCCCTGTCAGTGCTGCAATAGTATTTGCTACAACCATTGAACTGCTGTCAGAAATCAAATCCTACCTGTCTTCAGCCAATTCGGCATTAATGTCATCCAACTTTGGAACACACATGGCTGTTTTACGAACATATGAAGCTTCATCCTGTTTTTACAGGAATCAACCACAAGTAAAAACTGAACCGGGCACAAAGATAGTAATTTTGTCCACTCGAATGCACCTAAAGCTCTCTGTAAACTGCAACAAAGCTATCCAAGTCATAGAAACACTGTCAAGACTTAAAACACATCGAGTTGTTTCAATTTTAGCCAACATAAACCAAATACAATCTGGATCAAACAAGTCAAAGAAGGATTCGATAAGAAAACAAAGACCCCTTTCATGCATGCATTGGTGCATTCTGCCCTGTCATTCCAAGGTGCAGATAGCATGCAATTCATCATTTTCTGAATCTATCGAAATCAGATTCCCATCAATAAGTATGTAATCAGGAACAATTCCAGCCATTTTGTTCAACTTATCCTGCCTGCATCATTTTGCATGAATATGTCAAATGCAAATGCTTCAAAAGCACCTCACTTCTTTGTCACTAGGATAACCAGGTTCTTGTTTTGCATGTATCTTCCATTTATCTGCATGTATGATTCTATTTCTAGTTCTTATTAGTGTGAACCTGTTTAAACACCTATAGTTGTTCCCATAACCAATAGATTGCCACATAATAAACCGGCATGTAATGCTATTAAGAACCGGACTCTTCATATCCATTATTATGTTAACTCTACATAAAAATTACCCGAGTCTAAGTATGAGTCTAAGTATAACGTCGATTACCGCAGTGGTCAACATTGGATCCAACGATTCAAAAGACATCCCCAAATGAAAACATCTATTTTCCTTTCTTGTCTTGACATTGGACAAAGCACGCAAAACAATACAGGGCTTGATATTAATAGCATGTGTGATGCGGATCTTGAAGTTTGAATTGGACGTTTGAATTAGAAGTTTTAACTACGAGAAGATAGCCACCGGCTTTCTATCTACATAAGGTTCCTAAGAGCGACCATGCAAGCTTCAATAATGATCCATTTAAGAACAAACACACGCGATATTGAGGGCACGCCAAAATCCCAATTCTTTGCAAGTATAGGGGCAAATGGAATGCTTGAAGCGGAATACCGTAGTATTCATAGTGACAAAAGTCCATTGGCATAATGATCACCAACGAATCGTAAAATGTTTGGCTTGAATTATCACAAACTTGCTCATACTAGCAATAGCTAGCTTTGCTGTGATTGGCTCGGTTTTACCGGTTTACAAAAATTTGCTTACGCTTCAGACATAACACATATCATCCCATGCATTGTGACAAATCTCGATCACATCGCGAGTTCCTTGAGGCCTAAGATCTAACAACACTTCCACATGGCTATCTAGAGTACCTACTAAATGAGAATCTTGTTGGTATTATGGAATTACCGAAATTTCCTCATCTTGACCGGATGCCGAGGTCCAGCACTTTGAAAAAAAGGGCTTCATGGCGCGGTTGTTAGAAATGTACTGCATTGAGATGGCATCACGGAATGGTAAATTAAGCATCCGATGCACAATTATTTTCTTTAAAAGTGCACCCACAAACCCCTCCAAGGCTTGTACTACCTATCGCGATTGATATCGATGGAAGAACTCACTTTTAGCATGTTCACTCCGAACCGATATTTACCTAGCAAAATAGCAAACAAAACGCCTGAGCAAAAACATCGATGTTGTGCATACAGCATTTAAAGGAGGACATACAACGAGGTAAGGGTATAATGATTCCGTATGCCCTCCAGCAACTTGCAGAGAGACTGGAACTTCAAGAAAATAATCTCTCCTTTTCCCATTCAACCCATTTTCCTTTTCCTGATGCATGGAATGGTTTCATAAAGCCCTGCAAGTAGAGAATACCTAAGATATCATGATATTATGGTGCATGCTAATCAGGTAACTAATTATACCTTTTGGGTACTTGAAGAGAACTCTTTGAGCATGTCTTGCTAAGAAGTCAATGCCCATTACTAGACTTTATAGAGTTTGGCATGGAACAGGTTAATGCAAAATCTTAGATCAAGCATTCTCTCAATTTAACAGAGGTTTGGAAGAGTGTAAGCACCTGGTCACCTCATCAGCTCGGCACATTTGCAGACTAGAAATGCTACCAAGCTGTTCTCCAAATTTTTGTGCACCGCCCCTGTTCAAAAACAAATTTAGCTGATCCAATTTCTCAGCCATCAACTCAAAAGCAGGATACTATACCCTGTGATCCCAATAATCCTGTTATTACCTGTAGGTGAATAATTCACCTTAGATTGCAAGAATTTCTCTATCATCCACGTTTACGCACGAGCGCGAACTAAATAACTTACACCCTAACATGAATAAAGCTCTGCACTGTCCTAGAAGCCCGACTGCAGAAGCACCTTGCTCATCCACTTTTTGGTATTCGATCGTGCAGAGTAACTACCTTCATCACTCAAGGTAATTATTACTCAAAGTGCTCAAATACGGAGCAGCCACCCAATTTGATTATGATTGTGATGATGAGCACTAGAAACACATTTGATATTTAGAAGCTTTTACATTGATTGGCCTTGAAAGTTTGCAAGGGCGAACACAAATTTGCCACTCTGTATTAATCAATAAGAACTACAGGGAAAGCCAATGCCCACATATTCTAAAAATAAATTATGTCACATATGCCATACTCCACAGCATAACTATATATACACAGCAGTTCCAAAAGCAAAATTCAACACGCTCCCAAGTGCAAAATTAATGATGTGCTATTGATGACTATTATTCCTTGCACTTGATAAAAAGACATACTCTCCTGGAATGGCAGGAGCAAGAACGAACTCATTATACATGAATTACTTACATTAGATGTCCTCCACAAGAGGCATTCTCAGGCTCAACCCAGTTAAAATGCATAAGGCATCCGTACCTTGCAATGGTTATTTACCAAAGAGCATCTCATTCTCCAACTCTTCTAACATTTGTTCTTTGTTCCTTCTAAGTCCGAATTCCAATACTTTGAGTAAGCTATTATTTCTTCATTAGCATCTTTACTTGAAAGAAGGCGAGGATTGGGTCATTCTCCGTTCACTTAGGGAAGAGAACAAATAAATCATGGCAATGAAATGACATCAAAGTCCTCTTTACAATAAGACATACCAAAGCTGCATGGCTTATATATTATGCGCTGCACATCTTGCACCTCTATAGAGCACAACAAAGCAGCGTATAATTAGTTGCATTTCTCCAGCACATCCTTTATTTTAGGCGAACTAGAGAAGAATAGTAAAAGCAATCAACCATAAAGTAGCTTTTCATGTTCACATTGCAAGAACAGTGGAAAGCAATCAACAAATTAATGTACATGCCAAGCTACTGCGAAAAGCAAACGAACTTTGATAATGGAATGCATCCTAGCAAAACGCATGCATATCATAGAGCAAGACATACACAAATTGATTGGTGATACCTTGTGGGAGACATAGCAAGTCTCCAAGTGGGAGGCGAGTAGCAAGTCTTAAAAATCGATGTCGACCAATAAAAATTAAATATAGGCGTATGCAAGTAGGCTGGAAGGCATATTAATGGCATGCCTGGGTTTACGTAACACCACATCCACCACTACATCATTTCATGACAAAAAACAAAGAGAACATAAAAAGCTCATACAAACTTTTACTCTCGGCATCCAAGTTGTGACAATTGTTATTCTACCCATCAAACTCCTCTGCGAGGCGCTCCTATATTATCTCGTTGCCATTGAAAATTCTTTGTTTGGAAATTGTCTCACGTAAATTGCAATGCTATCAACGGATATAATAAGGCAAAATGAGCATTGCCTGAAGAAAACACCAAAAAAAACACAAACTAAATCGAAGTTAAGCTTATAATCCATATTTGAAATCCATATTCAGCAGCTGGCGAAATCTGGAGTAAATTACCCGAATATATCGCTTCTTAGGGCAAGAGATAGGTGATTAAAAGCGAAACCTAAACATCAATAAATGCCAACCTAAGTGATATTCGATATTTTTAAAAGCCTAGATGCGTTAAATAGAGTCGATAAGCGACATCCAAATGAAATATGGCAAATGTTTCATATGACCCATCCATGTTTGAAGGCTTAGACAACAATCTCCAGTGCCTGCAGTTGAAAGAACCGTTTAAATAGTCAAAATCAGAGCAAGAAAGGTGATATTAACCTTAAAGCTTTGGTTGAAAATCGCACTTCTAGCTCCAAAGGCGACCTACCACGCAAATCGTAAATCTTCAAGTTTTTGAGAAATATTTTTATAAGCCTAGCCGGGTTAAATAGAGTTGATAAACGACATCCAAAATGAAATATGGCGTGACGTTCATATCACCCATCCCGCAAAAAAAGAAGCGGCCGGGTTACATGTGTACGAGGGCATAATATTCAAGAAAGTGGAAAAGCATTTGATGGTTCCTCAAAAATCTCGGAAACCATAATGTTATCCCGGACAATGCATTATAAAAACCTTACCTCGATGATCCGCGGAGGAAGCGTTTCTCCGGCACAATAGCCCAGAAGAGTTAAACGAGAATTCTCTCCTTTCATTTGATGCGAGGCGCCTTCCTTTTCAACTTCTATTGGTAAACCGTAGACCAGCGAAAAGACAAATACGTAATTTTATAAGCGAGAGATAAAGCGCTTTGGCATGCACAACATTCATTCCGACAGCCAGATCTCGTCTACCATTGAAGCTCGGAGAATCGACTTATCCGCTTTCGAGAGGCGGTGGATATCTTCATTTTACTGAGAGCAAGACATGAAAGGAAAAAGGAAAAGCTTGGCTCTGTATTTTTTGGTAAATATAGCGACGGAGAGATCAATTAAAAGCAAAGGAATGGAGAAGGCAAAAGGATACGCATTTTTGCCAACCGGAAGGGGAAAGCCTTGTCACCGGATTGCCGCGGCGTCTCAGTTCCACACGGTGCCCATCGCCTTAGCCGTGCTTGCTTAACATTAGTTTGATATTCTTACGGAATACCATCGCCAAACCATATTTGGGCTAGAACCGACTACTTGTAAGGGAAAATCCGGCTATTGGGAACAACGATGGCGGCCCGCGATGTGATCCGGTGCATTTGCTGCCGGCAAAGATGCGATTCATAGCCAAACTTCGTTTCTATCTCCGGATATACCCAGCCTGAGATGAATCGATGTGCAAAGAGCGAATGCACTGAGCGGGGGGACGGATCCGAACCGGGCGGCGGGGGGATAATTTGGGGGTTTCAACGCCTCGAAAATCCCTGGACCAATTCGATGGAGAAATCGAATTGGGGCTTTTGTTGTGGGCCGTTCATCTCAGAGATGGACGGCCGAGATCAATCTGTACCAATATTTTGGTACACCAACAAGAGGGGTGCTTGGGGAGTTACGAGGTGGCACCGTCTGGGCCGTCCATCTCAAAAGATGGACGGCCGAGATCAATCTCTACCAAAATTTTGTGGCATAATCTCTACACCATTTGAGACTCTACATCATTTGTGGCACCCAATATAATTGTATATATATAGTGATATATATATATATCCAAACGAGTTTTGTCTCGTTACATGTCTTGCAGCACAGGGAAATGGAAATAAATAATTGGCATTCAAGAATGGAGGAATGGACCAAAAGTCTGCACCAACGGGGTAAGGCAGCAAGGTAAATACTAAGGATATTATTAATAGGCCAAAGGTCTAAGGTTTTTTGACCAATTAGTAATAGAATTCAACATTTTGAGGGCACTATGTACAGGGTAAAGAAAACTGAAATGGCACAGGCACCCAAGGGTAAGAGATGAAAAATTACAAGCATATGGATATAATCTTATTATTTAGGAGTTAGGCATGGAGATGGACATGTTTTCCTATGGCAGAATATTATTTTAAGGTATATTCTCTCTACCTTAAGTGTATTGAAGGGTAAGGTTGGAGGAGAAGTTCGAATTATCACACTTTCAGCAATTACAAACGTCCAATGCATAGCCCAGCGAAATTGGAATGAGAAAAAGCATGGGCAACTGGGAGCATGGACCAAAAATTGGCAAGCATAGGCTACAACAGCATGGCTACAACCAAAGGTATTTTAATGAAATAAAGATTCTAACATAGGTATGACCATGAGATAATGGTATTTGGCATAATATGGGAGACATGGAGGCATGGTTGATTTACGACACCCTATAAAACAGGTTATTATACAAAAATAATAATGCAAAGAGGTATAACGTGTCAAAATTTTCCTCCAGACTAACAGTTTAGGGTTGTTATCTTAACCTAAGATGTACTGAAGAACAAGATTGACGGTGGCGCTCCGATCAAGCCACTACTAGTAATGAGGAATTTTGAATGGGCAGGATGTCGCAGAGACCGGAGACATGCAAAAAGCAAGCAAAAAATCTTCTCCAATGTTATAATAAAAAGGTATGTATGGATTTCTGTTTACCAATTCCGGAAGCTTCCGGAGGAACCGATTTGGTCTGGCCTTTTTAATACAAGGGAACATTCAGTTGAGCCTGCCGGGCTAAAATTTAGCCATTCTTGCATGCAATGCCTAGGCATGAGGGCACACAGAACCGAGGGTTTACAAGGGCTAAACTGCTGGATCTGATAGAAAAAGCTGGGCTAAATCTGAAGGCGCTTTGCAAGGCGAATGGAGAAAGCATAGCGCAACCGAGCAAGATATTCTTAGAAAAGATGGTTGAGAAGTATAATCTGGCATCTACAGGCCCAAGCAACGCTGGCACCATTAAGAGTATCTTCAAGACAAACACTGGAGTGGAAATGACTAACAGGGAGAGGTCTGGCCTCGAGATTACCAGTATAGCTGACAGCCTTGAAGCTGAGCATGAGGAGCTGAACCAAATCGATGAGCAGGACTTGGATGAAAATGATCCAATCCCATTAAATCAGGTTCAGCAGAGTTTTTCTGCTGCTCTAAACTCTCCTATTTAACTGAAGTATTTGACAAATCTTATTGTATTTAGATTTTAAATTTGGTGAAGGGCGAAGAGCCGAGATTAGACGATAGCTTACCTGCTAGTGGCTTAGTATCTTACCCTGTTTAAGGCTAATTTGCTTTGGTTTCACTGCAGGTAACCCGTCTAACTCCTCCAAATTCGTTTTGCATGAGGAATCAAATGCTTGTACAGGACATTGCAACTGTGACAAGTTTGGGTGATCAACCGTTCAATTTTTCTTTTGCAAAAGTAACAGTAGATGATGTCTACACTAAATGGTAAGCCTTATTGTTAAGCTTTTAGGATCTGGCTAAACGAAACTGATGGATCTGAACTATGGGTAATTGCTTAAATGCAAGACAATATGCTGTTTTAATATTTGATTAAAGGAAGTCTTCTTCTGGAACTTGTGATTTGGTAGCTGTGATTTGCATGTTTCTCTAGTGGTACAGCAGTGTTTCGAAATATTAATATACACTGGTAGTGTTAAATTTGAGATGGTATAGGAATTAAATTCTGAACTAGGATGGCATAAGGTCCTTAAAACAGATTATGGCTCCAGGTAAAGAACTAAAAATAACTGGCATAACGCACCAGTAAATGCTGAATAAATAAGTGCTTGCTTAAGGCATATGGCACCATTAAAGTTTATTTGGTATTCTGAATATGAAAGAATAGGAATCTAATGGAAAATAAACGACGCATTGAGATTTAAAGGCATGGTTTAAAATAAAATATGCATGCATATAATGGAAGTTGAAAGGCTTGATTTAATGAATATTTGGAAAGAGCCTTATTTCTAAAAGCAATAGTCTGAAGGAAAATGATTTTTTAAGCTTCTCTCTTAAAATTTTGGTCTGGACATTTGAATGACATTAGAAATAATAATCCATAAAAATATAAGATCATAGAAATAAATAAGAGTTCGGTTTGGCTTGAATAAGGCAAAAACTGCAAATGCATTGCATATAGGGCAATGGTGACATTTTTTACTTAATATGGAAGTTAGAATGTTAGTATTAAGCATGAGATAGTATTTCTGAGTCTTGCTGGCATAAGTCCATAAGGCCTAATTAAGGCAAATGAAAATGGTTAAACAGATTTATTATGCATTGTGGTTTCTTATGTCCAAACTTATGGCTAAAGTAAAAATATAATGTGATGTCTGGTAAGACCTATGGGCCCGGGCATCTGTTTAGTTACGGTTAAAAACTATTGTGGCTGGGCATCGGTTTAGTTATGGTAAGGTCTATAAGAATTAATTAATGCAAAGAAAATGGGTAAACAGATTCATTAGGCATTGAGGTTACTTATGTCTATGCCTTTTGGCTAAAATAAAATTTTATGGGATGTGAGTCCATGCATCGGATTGGTTTAAGGCTAAAAAATATTCTGGCTGCTGGGCAGGCCCTTAAGATTCCCCTGGCTTTGGCTAGGGACTGATAAATCCTGATAGGCCAGGACCTTTATGGGAAAGGCAAGGATGGATATCTCTTTAGATTCTGGGAATCGAAAGGGAAAAGGATATATTTATTAACTTCAGGGCAATGGTAGAACCATTGTGGATCTTAAGGTGCTTGCCCGGCTCCTTTATTAAGATTTATAAAAGGTTGAACTGTTTGGCTGGATCTTTCGTCTTTTCTCATGCATATAATGCAATGGTATTATGGAAGATGATCAGGCCATGTATTCTTCGTATTGATTCCAGAACTCACATTTTGATATTGAAATGTAGGAGGCAGCACAGACTGCTAGAGAGTATGAGGCTCAAGATTCAGAAGTGGAAATTATACAGCAGCCTCTGGAAGGTGCTCCTGACTGGTACCCGGATATTGCAAGTCTAGGGTATGGCAATACACGAATATGGCCTCCCAACAAGGCAGTCCAGCTAATGATGGGCTGCATTATAAAACCTGAAATGCACAAATATATTATCAAAAAGGAGGCTGGCCTGGAGGACGGTGATGTCTCAGTGGTAACCTTTTTGGGAATGAACAATATGTTCGAGTTGGTATCTAAAATCAACAAAACAGAAAATGATGTACCCACTTGCATGAAGATTGTGGACGAGGTGTATGAAATATTACCCATGGCACATTATGAGGCAGAGATTAGTGAAACCAAGGATGTCCTCAGGTTCATAAAAGGGGCTACTGCCATACAAATGGCTAATGGAATCAATATCACATATCCGCCCATCAACAAGCCCAAAAAGTTTAAGCGACCTAAAAAGAAGGAAGAGAAACCAGTGATAATGACTAACTGTCGGATAATATGTATCTGCCGAAGGATGAATCAATTCGGAGAGAGATGAACGTTAGGCGCAGGAAGAGACACCGCCTTGGGAAGCGTGCGGAACCAGGACCCGATGGATGAGGCCTTTCTAGAGGCTGTTCTCCAGGGACTTGGGTACCCGAGCATTCCCTTGGATCATGTAGCTTACCTAGATAGTATCATAAATCAGACGTACACATCTAACTCTAGAATAGGATTCTCTAGGCAGGCCTACGGGACCCATTATCTATGCATCCTCTGCTTCGATAGAGTAGGATCTTTAAGAATTGCGGCCCATAATACAGGATATCTGGCAGTAGGAAGATACTCAAGAAACATCTTTCAGATTTCAGTTCCTGAGCGATTTGGCGCGGAACCTCTCTGGCATTGGTCGACTTTCTTCGATCTCAGGCCGGCTCAGTTCTTGACGAACCTAGAAATTGTAGTCTGGAGGTTTGCTTTGGCAAATTAATTCGTTCTTCCCGTCTTAGGGAATTTCAGAAAGAAAAATGGTGGAGGCTGGACACCAGGGGAAGGGAAAGAAAACTATCGACACAGAGAAACAAAGGGAGGATGAGGAATGGAATATGATCTTCAGGTTGGAAGAAAGGAACGATGTGGCATGGAAAAATCTGAAAGAACTGTATGTTGCCTTTGAGATTATCAAGGATCAGCAAAAGGCGGCCGCTTTCTGCATGGATGTTTCGGGGGAAGGATCAATTTGTGCAAGCTTAGAAAAGATCAAGAAGATTGAAGAGGACTACAGAAGCGGGAGAGCAAATGATAGGGACTGGGCATGGAATACTTTGGAAATCCTGCAAGAAATGGACAGAAACCTCTACAAACTTATCACGGCTAAACAAGGGCATAGCGAAGAGGACTGCTGCAGTTTAAAAAATAACATATTCCAGAAATCCATGAATGAGATGATGAATAGAACAAAGGAGATCCTGGTAGAAATGGAAAAGCTCAAATGGAACTCAGCAGCCACAATCAAGCTGATAAGGAGATGGGAGGATGCGGATGATCGAGTTATCGAGAGGCATCGAAGGATTTTCAAGAATAATCTATCCTATGTCTCGACCCAGGTGCTGGATAACGTCTCCAAGAATTATGAAATTCATCAAATACGCTTAAAGAGTGACACCAAGGCTTGCAAGATCCGGGACAGCAATGGGTTCTTCAATCCCACAGAAGTGGATCAGTGTGACTGCAAGAATTGTGAAGAGGTGCAGGCTGCCAGGCTGAACAAAAATAGTACCAAAGTGGGGGACCACCATATCCGCAACAGAGCTCCAATCCTGGGTAAAAGCGACACGGCTAAAGGTTTGAATGTTGTCTCTTATAAAAATGCTCTTCTTAATCAGGTTAATTATGAGCTTAATTCGTCTTGTCATGTTAACGAGAGCAGAAGTGAGATTAAGAAAGGGATTTTAGATCTTTCTGGTATCAGGGATTCCTCGGCCTCTGACTTATACTCTAAAAAGGGGATCCTTATTCATTTTCCTGACAAATCCCCTTCTCTTGGTGAGGTTAAGTTCTGGATAACTAAGATTCAGAAAGTTCCGATCCTCTCCATTCTCAAAATAGACAACAAAACCTTCCAAATTTTGTGCTCTGACGAGAATAGTGTTGGGTCTATTCTTAGAAAAAGAATGGATAATATTGGGAATAAGGATTTCTTTATCATGAGATGGATCCCGATCTATATCCCAGGTAATTATGATTTAGTTTCCACCTCTACCTGGGTAACTTATCCCAATTTACCTCCTGGTCTCTGGACTAAATCCCACCTGCAAGCTATTTACAAAACCCGGGGAAGTCATTAGCATAAATATTCCCCAAACTAACTTTCCCTCAGTGTGCATTTCAAAGAGGATCAGATCTGAGTGGAGAAGGGAAATTACAGTCAAGATTTCTGAGCACACGGTATTCAACCTTAAAATTGATTATTCTAAAATGCCTAAAAAGGATATGGATAAAGGCAAAGGAATAAATTCGGAGGAAAAGGGGAATAGATATACCCCTCCCCTTATTATTAGACAGGAATGGAGACCCAAGAATAATGTTGTGCAGAATATGGATCCAAAGGGGAAAGCAAAGAACAAAGAACTGGGGTATTAAGAATGGTAAGGACCAGGTGAGTTATGAAGGTAATTTTAAGATTGACAAAAATTGGAATCTCATCTTTAAAAATATTGACCTATCATTCAAAATTTCTCCGGGATTTATGACTGTTTCCATCCCTCAAACTGCTCCTCTCATATTTTATGATGACACCAATACTAACAAAGAGGAGGAGTATGTGAGTGATAATGAGAACGAAGATATAAATTGGCAGCAGGTCACATATAAAAAAAGAGGAAGGGGCCAAAAAAAGATTTATTCTGGTCCTATTAGGGTGAGCCCAAGAAAAGCAGCTATTCAATCTAGGATAGCTAAGAATATTCAATAAGGTTTTAAATGATAGGAACTATCAAGATGATTACTTGGAATCTCCAAGGTATTAATAATAGCATCAAAAGGGACAGAATTAAAGTTTGTTTATCTAACCTTAGCCCCGACATTCTTTTTATCCAGGAACATAAGATTCATGATCCCAATCATGAAAGGATTATTTCTAATATTCTTCCTCCTAATTATAATATTTGGTCTATTGTTGCTAACAACTCGTCTGCAGGAATAGCCATTGCTTGGAGTCAAAGAATAAACTTGGAAGATATTTATATGATTAATGATACCAATGGTAGATGGCAGACTCTTGTTGGCAGAATAAATTCGTGCAAGATAGCCTTTACTAATGTCTATTCTTTTCATGAACCTTCTGAAAGATCCTTGATGTGGAGCAGAATTAATAGCAGCCTGAGCAACTTGGATGTGGAGGATTGTGTCATAGGTGGAGATTTCAATATGGTTACAGACAGTTTTATGAGGAACAGAAACTTTAGAAATCTTCTTCCTCAGGAGAGATGTGCATGGGATAATCTTCTCTCTTCCCATAATTTAACTCTGGCCAGAACCAAGCCTCAAGCTTTCAGTTGGTCTGACCATAGAGTAGACCCCATTTGCTGTTTACATGATAGGTACTACCTGAGTGAGAATTTGTGGAATAGCAGCAGCAGAGTAGACAATCTTGAAGGATATACTATCTCTGATCACTATCCCCAGCAGATTACCATTTCAGGGGAAGGCAGCTGCAAGAAGAGAAAAGCCTATTTCAAAATGAACATTAGCCTTATGGATAATGATGATTTTATGATTAAGTTGAGGGAAATCATCAATGGAAATCCTATGCCTACTGGAAGTACAGGATGGATGTATTGGTGGATAGATATCGCCAAAAAAATTAAATGTTGGCTCAAGGAATGGGGCAAGAATATTTATATTCAAAACAAAGCTCATCTTCAGAATTTAAGGCAAAGCATTATTACAGCAAGTGATGAGCAGAAAGGGGAGATAAAAAAACAAATTGAGATTGAAGAGATAAAGATTGCAAGAGGATGGAAATTAAAGGCTAAAATAAAAGAGTTAAAGGAGGATGAGAGATGCAATTCAAAGTACTTTTTTAACAAAGCCAGATATAGAGTCAAGAGGAACCATATTTATGAGGTCAAGGTGGATGATAATGTAATCTCTGATGACAAGGACCTCAAACAAGCTGCAGTCGACCACTTTAAGAAGCTTATGGGATCCAACATGGACTCCACTCCCATGGTTATGGAAGAATTTATTTGTCTAAATAAAAAGGTTAATGATGATCAAAACTCATATCTGACAAAACCCTTTGTGAATAGTGAGCTTTTGCAGGTTGTCAAGAATATGGAAAATGGGAAGACCCCTGGCCCTGATGGCCTCCCAGCAGAATTTTTTAAGAAGACTTGGCCCTTGCTTGGAGATTGCATTACCAAATTAGCCAATGAGTTTAGGGAGACTAAGATCCTGGATGCAAGAATCAATACCAGTTTCATTGCCTTAATTCCTAAGATTGAATCTCCCAATACCTTTTCGGACTATAGGCCGATTTCTCTCTCTAATGTTATCTATAAGATCATTTCAGGAGCTATTGCTTTGAGACTTAAAACCATCTTGGATCTTATTATTAGTAGTTCTCAATCAGCCTACCTCAAAGATAGGTTTATTTTAGATAATGTGGTAACAACTATTTTGGGCCTGCAATGGGCAAAAGACTCCAATCAGGATGTGGCCCTCCTTAAACTTCGATATTACCAAGGCATTCGATCTGATGGTTGGAATTTCTTATTTAGATGTTGCGGGGCTCTAGGTTTCAAAAATGAAAGTATTCAAATATTCGAGGCTATTTTGTACAACTCAAGATCACCACTCATTAATGGTGAATGTAGCCCTTTCTTTACAATTCGGAGGGGAGTAAAACAAGGTTGCCCCCTTGCCCCTTTCCTGTTTCTGATTATCATGGAAGCCCTCCATTGTAGGTTGGATGTTGCTAAAAATACTGACCTTATTAAAGGTCTGAGACTTCCTGATAATTCTCAGGCAGATCAAATTCTAAATGGGCATTTTGCAGATGATACCTTTATCCTAATGTCTATGGATGAGAATTCCATTATGAATGTTCGAGAAATCCTTGGAGAATTTGGTGAGGCTTCGGGATGTAAAATAAACCATGCCAAGTCAACAATTCAAGCAAGGGATCAAGGAAAGGGTGAACTGATGGTCAAACCATGGGATGTAAGTATAACTCTCCTAATACTAGCTCAAAGATCCTGGGTATCCCATTTGCAATCAGAAGCAATGCTTCGGATTTATGGGGAAGTATAGTTGAAAAATTCTACAAAAAGGTTGACACTCTGAACTCTAAATATCTCTCTAAGAATGGAAGGGGCGATCATAGCTAATTTTATGATTTCTTCTTCTCATGTGTATCAATCTTGATTATTCTTGCTCCAAAAAAAATTGCTAACAAATTGCGGGGGAATCATTGGTAGATTTATTGCCCGTAAGGCGAACAGGAGGTGCTGGCACCCGGTCTCTATGAAAGAATGCTGCAAATCTAAGAGCAATGGAGGACTGGGAACAATCAATATTGAGAAGCAGGGGATGGCATTGGCTGCCAAGTACTTTTATAAGGCCTGTTATAACTCCATCAAGCATCCTATTTCTATCCTGATTAGGCACTATATTGGAAGATGTCATCCTTATGGGTGGAGATCTTTAAAGATGGAGCTTCCCCATTCTATCTTCTTTCCTTTTACTGTCCCTGCATCCACCCCAGGTATTATCAAGAAATGGATCAGGGCCTGGGATCAAATTAAGGGAATGTATACCTGGAAAGAAGGGCTTTCCATGGATCAGACCATCTTCTGGAATCCGGCTATCCTGCTCAACAACCCTAACCTCTGTCTGGCCTGCCACTTTCCTGATCAGGCCAAGTTATGGAAGAGTAAGGGAATCATTTTTATTAGGGATCTTTTTGATGCTAATGGAATTATACCTTTTGACAGGTCCACTTTGGTTAATGAAGGAATGCAGACCAGGACCCTCTATAATAATGTCCTTATTGCCATCATGAATAATAACTGGACTCATGAGGATAACTCTTGGCTAAATGAAGGAAAGGAAGGTTATGCTGTTAGAAGAGCATACAAGTATCTCATGAGGGGTGAAGGAATTACTATTCATATAAAATGGAATGTTCAGCCGGAAAGATGTATCAAGAATCTGAATTTCATGTGGAAAAGCCCCATTAACCCGAAGATTAAGTCATTCATCTGGCAACTTTGGCATAGAGCCTTGGCTACTAACTCGAAAAGATATAAATTATCTATGGCCAATTCGATGTGCGTGAAAGATGCCTTGGAGCAAAAGAGGATGAAAATCATCTTTTTAGAGGATGTCTTTGGTCAGAATGGATTTTAGAGCTTGCCTCGGGAATTCTGGGATATGATCTCATTCATTTAAGTGAGGAGGATTTTTTCATGCCAGAGAACCCCAAGGATTGGAGAATCTTTGTCCTCCTCTGGAGGATATGGAAGGGCAGGAATTCTTTTATCTTTAATGGTGAAATTATTCCTCCCGAAGGAATAATCAGACAGTTCCAGTTTGATGTTAAGTGGATTCAAGAGATTAATGGATGACTTCATTACTGCAGGTACTCTATTTCTGCTGGTGCGCAAACTCAAGTGGAGGAAGATGGACCTGAATGCGAACAACGAATGGATCAAGGTATTTGGAGCAGCCGGTGTTACGAGCACATGGAGAGATGCCGGTGTGGTGGCATTCTTTACGTGTCGAAACTACAATATAAGGAGAGAGCTAATCTGCCAGGCAAAGGATAGCAGAGGCCGGTTCAACATGGCCATGGCAAAAGCATGCATGTGTGTTTACTGTACATTCCACGAGAAGACGAAGGGGAAGGCAAGGAAGACCAGGAACTATCACCTGAGATCCTATCACTGAACAATCTATCTATTCTGAGGATGGAGACTTTTTTAGCAAGATAATTTTAATATTTAGTTTATCCTAAACTAAACAAGTTCTAGGATGATCCCTGTTTTCTAAATTTGGTTGTTTACGGATCTCCTTTCTTTTTTTAGGGTTCCTTCTCCCTTGAAAAAGAAGTTTTTGTAAATCCTTTTCTAAATATATATATAGTAGCCTTCAATTAAAAAAAAAGATAATGACTAACTGTCTATTCAGCATCAATATGCTGTCAGAAGAGGAACAGAATGAGGTTTTGGAACTGGAACCAGCGCAGGAGGTGGAACCTGAAATACTAGAAGTGCAGGATGACCTGGATAATTATGAGCTCAAAAGGCTCACTCTTTACAACTGCTACCACTTTCCTATCTTGTCCACTAGGCTGGCAGAACTGCAAGGAGTCAAATGTGATCAAGGATTTTGGAACGCGCACAATTTGGGGGTTTTGGCCCCTGTCAGTACCAGTGTACTTATCAGCATATGTGGCATAACAGAGGAGGAAATAAAACAGTCTTTAAAAGATGCTGACACCTTTACTAAAAGGATTGATAGAATAATACTTGACATGCCTTTCACCACCCAATTCTTTGGCAAAAAATGCAACAGAAATAACGGTATGTACATGGGCCAGAAAGGCCATATAGCCAAGACTGATGAGAGAAGGAATGATTTGTATGCAAGAAAGATATGGCGTACGTTCTGCCCTTTCATTAAATGCTGCTGTGACAAATATGGCAGGAACGGGGTTACAAATTGTAATGATCACATTACCTGGTTTGACCAGGCAGTCTGGTACATTATGAACAGCACTGAAAAAATATGGCCCAACAAGTCTTCAAGATACCGGTTCTACCAGTTTCACAAAATGATGAATTCAGAAGGCATGCGAGCTGGAGCAGTGGCATTCATTGGATACCTGAAGGTTCGGGATACAATGATCAAAATGACTAGTAAATATGCTGAAGACAATACTCTTTGTCTAAAACAGGAATTTGGTAACACAAAAACAGCTGACATCTTGGAGAAAACAATACGACCTAGAAAGTTTCTCAATGATTCATTGGATCTGGAGGAAAGGGATACGAAACAAAGGTATCCAGCACAGAAAAGAAAGCAGAAGTTTGATGAGGATTTGGAGGTGATCATGCCTCCCAAGTACAAGAAAAAGCCACAGAAAGCTTCCAGTTCTGGAGCAGGTATTTCTGAGGTAACTTCAAACCAAACAACTAGCAACAATATGGAGAACTCTGTCAACAAACCTACTGGAGATGCGTATGCTCGAGCCACGACCATAAAACCAACTACTCTCAAGTTTTGATGATACCAAAGGTACTTCTTTACTTTATGAAAGGATAATTTCTTTTCAATTCTGAATTTGTTATTAGCATACACCCTCTTAATGAGGGTCGGCCTGAATACTTGTTTACTGCTACAAAGTAGAATAAACTTTTATAGGTACCCGGAAGTTCCTGACTAAAAGCATGCTTTGCGTGTAAACTTTAAACCCCTAAGGTTACTAGACCTAAATGGGAAGGGCTATTATGCCAACAAAAAGAATGGCTATTATGCCAAAACAAGAATCATTGCACCAAAGGGCTAAAAACCCTTTGAGAATCCCCATGGTCACTGAACCAGGATGGGAGTGGCTAGTATGCCAAGAAGGAAATGGGCACGTAGTAAAAGTCAGAATATGGGAACCACGCCCCAAAATCTGAAAGACAAAAAACAGATTTTTTTGGTAAGGTTGTTTCAATTTTATCATTAAAATACAGAACCCAGTTTGATATTGGGTTTGGAAATGTCAAATTTACAGAATAATAAACGGGTCCTACTCAAGGATGCAGAAAACAAATGGAGATTAATAACAGTAAAGGACAAGACTAGTAGTAAATACGTACATTTCAGATTCTTCTCCAAATTTGTTGAGAAAGTGAAGTTCACGAAGGCCTTCAAAGAGGTGCTTATAAAATATATGGGGGATGCAGGAGAGAAAATGTGGAATGAAACCATCTTTGGTTGGAAATTCATTGGAAATCTTAAAAGTATGCTATACAAACCAAAACTGGTTTTTGCCCAGGACAATGAAGTCTCGTGCCCATGTGATAACCCAGCTCTCAAGAAATATATCTGCCCAGACATAGGCCACATTAGGACTACAAATTTGGACCTGATCCATAGTAAAGCTCTTAAGAGATGGCTGAGTATAGGTCTTAACCATATACCGGATAGACCTTTCACTTCCATACAGTTCAGAAACGAGTTGGTCAACTCTATAGACCAATTTTTTGCAGTACATAAATACAGCACAAGTGATATAGACAAGCAAATTCTTGCTGAGTGCAAGAAGGACATGTTAAGAAAAGCATGTGCCTCAGTTCAAAAGCTTCTTAAGGGAAAGAGGGACCAAAAAAAATTCCCAATCAATGATGTAACTGTTACAAGCAACATGAATTGGCTGGTAACTAACTTCTACATCTCTGGCATTGATAAAGCAGCAAACAATCCTTCTTTCATCTGCCCAAGGCACATCAGGGAGGAGGCCTTACACAGGTTAAACAGTGAGGACTTCCACTTAGTGGGGATCAGCCCACATGATCTAACAGAAAAGATTAGCCGGGAAATCCAATGGTTTCTGCAAGATTGGAGTTTGGAAACAAAAGAGCTACCATACATGCTGGGTATCTTTAAAGCGCACAAAAATAGCTATAGGTGGATTACAAGCGCACATGAATCTATTTTCTCACAATTGGCCTCTCTGGTTGCAGCTTGCCTAACTAATCTTTGTGATCTCTGGCCATGCATATGTGAGGACAAGCTGGCCAAGGTTAACCTTTTCCAAAAAAATAAGATCAGAGCATCATGGATAATTAATTCCATATATGATGTAACTTGCAATTTGCCTTCAAAAATTACAGATGTGTTTGTGGCAGATGTGACCAAATGTTACGAGAATATCCCTCTTGAGGGAGATGACGGTATTTGCAAGGTCATGAAAAATGTAATATCTAGTATATGGAAGTATCAAAATAAGAAGCACCACAACAACAACCTTTGGTACAAGGTTGGAAATAATGGCCAAATTAAAGTCATGTGGAGGCATGCCAGACCTGAAAGCAATAACTGGATCTGCATCAACGAAGAATACTTTGTTAATATGAATTCATGGCTCTTGCAAAACTGCTATTTGCAGATGGGTGGTAGGATATGGAAACAAGTTAAAGGAATCCCCATGGGGTTCTCTAGTAGCCCAGCATGGTGCAATCTGTACTTGGCATGGTTCGAACTGCAGTTCATTCTAAGACTTGTCAAAGCCGGGAAGTATAAGGAAGCTGCTACCTTTGCAGATACTTGCAGGTACATGGACGATCTTCTAAGCCTCAATAATTGTTACATCAGAGAGGTTCTCGGGCTCCAAGCCAAGGACAACATATTGGACACAATATATAATCTGAATTATCTGACAATAGAGGATGAAACAGAATATTGGGGAGATCACTTTGGGCTGGAAAATAAAGGAAGGAAAGTCAACTTCCTCAATATGACCATCAGCATCCTGGATCCATATCATGGGATCTTTCAAACCTGTCATTATGACAAAAGAGATAAATTACCGTTTCGCATATCCAGATTTGTGCATGCAGAGGCATGCAGACCGTATTATTGGGCCAGAAATATTATAATTTCACAAGTTATGCCGCACCTTTACGTGCACACTAACCCGGTATCTGCAGCAGAGGACTTGCACAAACTCATGCAAGCATTTATTAAAAATGGCTTCAAGGAAAAAGACATAAAAATTACACTTTATAGAACACTTGAAAAAGGTGGATACCCGGGGCTTAAATTTGATGTATCTGCAGTCATTAGGGTACTTAAGACTCAAAGGCTTTTATGAGCATCAGGTAACATTATGTGATCAGCTGATATAAGAAAAGTGGGCAGGGAGGGTCTCTATGTAGTATAGGGACCCTCCTACCCCTTTACTACATTTTGACCAGCTCATGCCTTCCAAACGAGTTTTGTCTCGTTACATGTCTTGCAGCACAAGGAAATGGAAATAAATATTTGGCATTCAAGAATGGAGGAATGGACCAAAAGTCTGCACCAACGGGGTAAGGCAGCAAGGTAAATACTAAGGATATTATTAATAGGCCAAAGGTCTAAGGTTTTTGGACCAATTAATAATGGAATTCAACATTTTGAGGGCACTAGGTACAGGGTAAGGAAAACTGAAATGGCACAGGCACCCAAGGGTAAGAGATGAAAAAATTACAAGCATATGGATATAATCTTATTATTTAGGAGTTAGGCATGGAGATAGACATGTTTTCCTATTGCAGAATATTAGTTTAAGGTATATTCTCTCTACCTTAAGTGTATTGAAGGGTAAGGTTGGAGGAGAGGTTCGAATTGTCACACTTTCAGCAATTACAAACGTCCAAGGCATAGCCCAGCGAAATAGGAATGAGAAAAAGCATGGGCTACTAGGAGCATGGACCAAAATTGGCAAACATAGGCTACAACAGCATGGCTACAACCAAAGGTATTTTAATGAAATAAAGATTCTAACATAGGTATGACCATGAGATAATGGTATTTGGCATAACATGGGAGACATGGAGGCATGGCTGATTTACGACACCCTATAAAATAGGTTATTATACAAAAATAATAATGCAAAGAGGTATAACGTGTCAAACTTTTCATCCAGACTAACAGTTTAGGGTTGCTATCTTAACCTAAGATGTACTGAAGAACAAGATTGACGGTGGCGCTCCGATCAGGCCACTACGAGTAATGAGGAAATTTGAATGGGCAGGATGTCGCAGAGACCGGAGCCATGCAAAAAGCAAGCAAAAATCTTCTCAATGCTATAATAAAAGGTATGTATGGATTTACGTTTACCAATTCCTAAGCTTCCGGAGGAACCGGATTTGGTCCGGCCTTTTTAATACAAGGGAACATTCGATTGAGCTGTAGGGCAAAAATTTAGCCATTCTTGCATGCAATGCCTAGGCATGAGGGCACAGAACCCAGGGGTTTACAAGGGCTAAACCTATTTGGATCCGATAGAAAAAGCCGGGCTAAATCAAAGGCGCTTTGCAAGGCGAATGGAGAAAGCATAAAGCATAACCGGAAAGCAAGATATTCTTAGAAAAGATGGTTGAGAAGTATAATCTGGCATCTACAGGCCCAAGCAACGCTGGCACCATTAAGAGTATCTTCAAGACAAACACTGGAGTGGAAATGACTAACAGGGAGAGGTCTGGCCTCGAGATTACCAAGATATAGGCCGGCGACCCTTGAAGCCGAGCATGAGGAGCTGAACCAAATCGATGAGCGGGACTTGGATGAAAATGATCCAATCCCATTAAATCGGGTTAAAGTAGATTTTTTTCTCGCTGCTCTAAACTCTTTTATTTAACTGAAGCATTTGACAAATCTTATTGTATTTAGATTTTAATTTGGTGAAGGGCGAAGAGCCGAGATTAGACGATAGCTTACCTGCTAGTGGCTTAGTAATTTACCCTGATTAAGGCTAATTTGCTTTGGTTTCACTGCAGGTAACCCGTCTAACTCCTCCAAATTCGTTTTGCATGAGGAATCGGATGCTTGCACAGGACATTGCAACTGTGACAAGTTTGGGTGATGAACCGTTTAATTTTTCTTTTGCAAAGTAACAGTAGATGATTTCTACTCTGAATGGTAAGCTTTCTTGTTATGCTTTTAGCAGCAACATATATGATCTGAAACAGATGGATCTGAACTATGAGTAATTGCTTTGGGGGCAAGACATTATGCTGTTTTTACATTTGATTAAAGGAAGTCTTCTTTTGGAACTTATGATTTAGTAGCTATGTTTTACATGCTTTTCTGATGGTACAGCAGTGATTCGAAATACTAATATACACTGGTAGTGTTAAATTTGAGAAGGCATAGGAATTAAATTCCGAACTAGGATAGCATAAAGTCCATAAAACAGAGTATGGCTCTAGGTAAAGGACTAAAAATATCTGGCATAACACACTGGTAAATGCAGAATAAATAGGTGCTTGCTTAAGGCATATGGTACCATTAAAGTCTTTTTGGTTTATCTAAAGACGCATTGATAATTAAATGTATGGTTTAAAAATAAGATGTGTATGCATTTAATGGAAGTGGAAAGGCTTGATCTAATGAATATTTGGAAAGAGCCTTATTTCTAAAAGCAATAGTCCAAGGAAAATGATTTTTTAAGCTTCTCTCTTAAAATTTTGGTCTGGACATTTGTAGGGCCCTAGAAATAATAATCCATAGAAATGTAAAATCATAAAAATAAATGGAAGCTTTGGTTGACTTGGATAGGCAGAAACTGCGAATGCATTGCATACAGGGCAATGGTGACATTTTTTGAATTAATATGGAAGGTAGAATATTAATATAAGCATGAGATAGTATTTCTGAGTCTTGCTGGCATAAGTCCATAAGGCCTAATTAAGGCAAATGAAAATGGTTAAACGAATTTAGTAGGCATTGTGGTTTCTTATGTCCACACTTTTGGCTTAAATAAAAACATTATGGGATATCTGGTAAGACCTATGGGCCCGGGCATCTGTTTAGTTACGGTTAAAAACTATTGTGGCTGGGCATCGGTTTAGTTATGGTAAGGTCTATAAGAATTAATTAATGCAAAGAAAATGGGTAAACCGATTCATTAGGCATTGAGGTTACTTATGTCTATGCCTTTTGGCTAAAATAAAATTTTATGGGATGTGAGTCCATGCATCGGATTGGTTTAAGGCTAAAAAATATTAATTTCTTTGGGCGGGAGCCCTTAAGATTCCCCGGCTTTGGCTAGGGGCCCCATAAATCCTGATAGGCGGGGACCTTTATGGGAAGGCAAGGATGGATATCTCTTTAGATTCAGGAATCGAAAAGGGGAAAAGGATATATATATATATATATATATATATATATATATATATATATATATATATATATATATATATATATATATATATATATATATATATATATATATATATATATATATATATATATATATATATATATATATATATATATATAATATATAATATATAATTATATATAATATACTAGCACCTACAGGAAGATTTATCAGAAGATTGCCTTTTAGGATTTGCGTCTCCGGCGTTACCTGGGCCCATCCCACAGGGATCCCGTACTATTTTAATTTTAGTTGATTTAAACTAGAATACAACAACTAACCATTAAGGCTACCTAAAGAAGACCATAAATTTCTCAAGCCCCAACACCATGTATTCTTAATGAAAAGTAGTTGCAAAATATTCAAAATTTGAAAAACACTTAACATCCAAGGCAACCCGGTAGAAGGCTGATTTCTCCAAATATTTAAGCCATGTAACCCAGAATGCAAAAACAAATGCAACAAATTTTTAAGCAAAAAATAGTAGTCATATCGATTAAATTGCAAAAAATGCACTCATTATTGAATTGAAATTGAATAGTTTAACAATAACATACAAACAGTGCATAGTATAAGCAATCCATTTTTTTTGCGTCATTCCATAACCTTCCATGTTAAAACCAACCCGGTTTGCAAAAATAGAATCAATTGGAGGACAAAACATCATCTAAATGCTTATTTCTCAATACACTATTAAGCGTGAAAGTAAATAAATGTGCAAGGGGCCAAAAAGGTACATTTATCTCAAAAGGCATTTATCAATCGATCACCAATTGTATTCTTTTTGGGAAAAAATCAAAACATTAACAAGAAAAATGGAATTGATAACATAAGAGATGTTTTCAAATCCAATCAACTACAATAGGACTTGTCACATGTTAGTCAAACTTATAATTTTTATGCACCCCATTATAGACATGGTGCAACATGCCTCTATTAATTTTTTAACCCCGAATCCATGGCTTGAAAAACACAAAAAGCAAATACATATTGCTTATTCATTAAGCATACTATCAAACCATTTTCGATAAGACCAAAATGAATGCACCCATAAAATCATATCTGGCCACTTTTATTGCGGGTTATATGCCTCAATTTAGAGTCATATTTGTGTTCAGACCCGAATCATTTTTTTAGAATACTTGTCCATGCCTTTGCATTTTCATACACTAAGGCATCTTAAAAGAATTTCAAAACATATGGAATATATGGTCTTTTAGAACCCGATTCCTCCACCACAAAAAATAAATGTGCAACTTATTAAGCTATAAGCCTCCACAAATTAGAGTTGAGCCTATGCTTCCAATGTATTCAACATAGTAATAAGCCCCTCACCAAATCCATTAAGTCTTTAAAAAATGCAACATGATTTTTCCAATAAGTTAGAAATAATTTAAATAATATGGTATGCACCAATCACGAGGGGCATGATTTATGCTCAACTTTCCGAATAGAACAAGGCATCCAGCCACGAATGATCCATACCTCATTTTCGTCTCTATTGGAAAGTCAATGGGTTTTTAGCGCAGCACATCCTTAATCATTTTGTAGCTGTAAACAAACACAAAACCTACACATACATGGCTGAATACATTGTCATCAAATTAGCCATCAATTGAATTTACGATGCCTCTGTTTCTCTGACATCCAATAATGATGATAAAAGCAAACATCTGTTTTGGTGCTCCTTCAAATAGTTTGAGAATAGATAAACCTCATGGCATATCCAAGTAGCCATTTATTGAAGGAAAAATCCGGTGATAAATGCATACCTCCTCGCTTCATTTGCAATTGCTTGGATGGTTTAGCCATCCATTA
Organism: Isoetes taiwanensis; assembly: GCA_021234155.1. NCBI lineage: Eukaryota > Viridiplantae > Streptophyta > Lycopodiopsida > Isoetales > Isoetaceae > Isoetes > Isoetes taiwanensis. The sequence goes on along the minus strand of JAJEKV010000054.1, from coordinate 1,830,798 downwards.
TTCTCCCTCTTTGAAAATAAAAGCAACATCAATTTGCTCTTGAATATGTGAGATAAGCCAACAAGGCTTTTCATATGGCCATCCTTCATCATATCTTGGAAAAGAAAAACTCAAATAGATATCGCGGTTGAGGAGGCATAAGTTCGCGGCATTCAAAATAGGTGTTATGCATCCATGGGATTATCCCAAGAAAAACTTTATTTGCCAATAAATTTAGCAAATGCGGGACAAATGCCAAAGGTATTATGAGCCCTAAAAATAAAACTAGAAGAGCCCATCTATGCCTTGGTATTTTCGATGCATCTGCAAATCGAAGTGTGCAAAGCAGATTTTTCATATACAACCAAGTGCATATCAAGAATCCTTAGATGATATACCGCGTGGCATGATTGCAAAATCATTTTTTACGAAGATTCGAAGCTGCCAGATAGTATGTTATCACATGCGAGATCCAATCTTTGAGTGCATGGGTTTTCTCCCCATACATGGATTCATCACATGCCAAGAGGTGCATAATGGTCCAATGCTTAACTTGTCACTATAGGGTTCGTGGCCAATCGATTTCAAAAAAGAACCTATTTTTAATAAAAAATAATTTCCAAGTTTTAACATTTAAAGGATAACGTGGTTAATAAATATATTACTCAGATAATGCTTGTCTCAGATGGTTTCCATGGTGCCAAGCTCACAAATAGGATCTATTTTCCACCTAGCCTCATTTTAAAAAAGTTTTCAAAGGCCACAAATTGGTAACCATTGTTAATTTTCATGCCATAAAGGCAAAGAATATCTTCAAATTTTGCCCCATAGGAACAATGACATCATATCATATAGATGCCGTCATCATGCTATAGCTTAAAGCCTAAAGCTTAAAGATGTCGTATCATGCATGTAGGTTCATGCAAAACCTAAATTTTTACAAAAAGCCAACACTTGGCAATCATGGCACCCAACATTATATGCTTTTATAAAATTTACACGTACTATAGCCAAGTTGACCATGGTACCTTTTAGCATTTTTGCATGTTATCCCCAATTTATTGCATTATATGTACCTTGCATTTTAACAAGGCAACATCTTGTACATGAGTTCTATTTTCAAAAGTTTAGTGTTAAAACAAATATTCCAACATGCATTTCCACTTATTCATTGGATACCAAGGTTTGGCCATGGAACCATAGAGCTCAAAATTTAAATTTTGAAAATTATTAAACCACTTTTATTCCACCTTTAAGCATTCCTAGGCCCGAATCAAATTGCACTCAAAAGTTTTAGTATCTCTCGGGATTTTGTAAGATTATGGAAAAATCTATGCTTATGCTAAAAATAATAGACCAACCTCCATAAGGAGCTTCCCACCCATATCGGTAATGGGGAAGGGGAGCTTTCCACTATTCTAGGCCCATGAAAGTACTACCATAAAAACAAAATTTATATATATATGCATATATATATTTAGAAACCATTCCAACCGGGCAGTAGAACATCTATGTGTTAACAATCGGCATAATTGTTTCAAGCTCCTTAACCAGCAAGGTACCTAGCTTATGTTGCAAGGACCCTTTTCTACACAGCATTTGCCCGAGCCATAGTAAGGCACAACCACATATTTAGTATAGCCTTGTGAGGACCTCTTTGTGAAAGATCCTTCACTTATGAATTTTGTATATGCATGCCATATGTTTTAGGCAAACAAAAATATGATACAAATGTCCGCTTCCATGTTTGAATGAATCAGATCAAAAATCCCTGATTAAAAGTAGTATCCAATATCCTTGAATTAAAAAAAAATCCAAAACTCACCAATGTAGCATAATATACAATGTTAGCTTCCATGTTTGAAGCTTTTTTCATCCTCAATCCTTAGATTAAAAATAGTATCCGGGAATCCTTGAACTTAAAAATCCAAAACTCACCCAATTTTAATGTATGGTTTGGAATCATTTTTCAGATGTGTCAGAATGATGAACTCTTGTTAGTTCAAAGAGTGACTAGAAAAATAACATCAAAGCATAATTGAGGAGATTATAAGTAAATATTTCTATGGAACTATGCCAAGTCTCAAATTCCACCCCCTAATGAGAGCCAAGCTATTGACCCTAAACCAATTTCTTAACAAGAATTGAGGACTATAAGTTATATTAATCATCACCCATTGGTCATGCGAAGAAATGTTATTGTAAAGAAACAAAGTGTTAGTATTAGTATTTACTGTACGGTTTGGGTTATTATTCTTAAGAACTTTGAAAATTCGAACCTTCTTTATATATACTAGCTATTTACTAGGATCCAATCTAGCAAACACAATTACTCCAAACACTAGCACCTCGCTAGAAAAGCCTTGAGAAGTCGCGAGGCATATTACAAAAGTTACCGGGGGCCCATCCCACAATGATCCCCATGACTATTTTAATTTCAGTTGATTTAAACTAGAATACAACAACTAACCATTAAGGCTACCTAGTAGAGGACTCTGATTTCTCAAGCCCCAACACCATGTATTCTTAATGAAAAGTAGTTGCAAAATATTCATAACGTAATTCAACACTTAACATTCAAGGCAACTCTAAAAGGTGTTCTCAAGCCCCAAAGCCATGTAACCTGAATGCAAAAGTTGTTGCAACAAATTCTTAAGCAAAAAGCATAGAGTCATATTGAAAGTAAAATTGCAAAAATGCACTATTATTGAATTGAAATTGAATAGTTTAGACAATAACATACAAAGTGCATAGTATACTCTTCCATTTTTTAAAGGTGATTCCATAACCTTCCATGTTAACACCAACCCGGGTTTGCAAAATAGAGACAATTGGAATGCGAGAGAACCCTTATCAACAACCAATCAATACACAATTAGGCGGAAATCAATAAATTTGTAAGGGCCAAAAGGTACATTGGGTCTCTTTTATCCTTTGATCACCAATTGTATCCTTTTGCCCAATATAAAACATTAACAAGAAAGATGGAATTATAACGTGATTTTTTTCAAATCCAATCAACTACAATAGGACTTGTCACATGTTAGTCAAACTTATAATTTTTATGCACCCCAAGTATAGACATGGTGCAACATGCCTAAGACCATTTCTAGCTTCAGCCATTAGCTTTAAACACAAAAAAGCTTAAATGCATTGTTGCTTATTCATTAAGCTACTGGCACAAGTACAATTTAAACTCGATAAGACCATATGAATGCACCCATAAATCATCCATGGCCTTTTCTAGGTTTTATTCGTAATTATATGCCTCAATTTAGAGTCATATTTGTTGTTATATCAATTGAATCCTCACTATTTTAGAATACTGTTGCCATGCCTTTGCATTTTCATACACTAAGGCATCTTAAAGAATTTCCGACAAATGGAATATATGGTTCTTTTTGCTCTTATAGTATCCGTTCCATCTCCATTATCATAAGTGTGCAACTTGATTATTCGCTATAAGCCTCCACAAATTAGAAGTTGAGCCTATGCTTCCAATGCATTCAAACCATAATGGGGTCGGTAGGTTTAAACCATATCCATTAAGTGCTCTATTAAAAATGCAACATGATTTTTTCCAATAAGTCCTTAAATAATTTAAATATCTATTATAGCACAAATCACAAATATGATTTATGCTCAACTTTCCGTAATAGAACAAAATATTAATAAAATAAAATCCATACCTCATTTTCGTCTCTATTGGAAAGTCAATGCTAGTTTTAAGCCGCAGGCCACATCCTTAATCATTTTGTAGCTAGGCTTTAGGTACAACCAAAACCTACACATACATGGCCGCCTACGGTCATCTTTGCTATTTAGCCACAATTATCTTGGAGAACATTTTTCAAATAATAATGATGATAAAAGCAAACAAATGTTTTGGTGCTCTTTCAAATAGTTTGAGAGAATAGATAATACCTCATGGCATATCCAAAAAGCTTATTTTTTGGGCGTTATTTAAAGGTATAAATGCATACCTCGCATATTTGCAAACTCCGATTAGCCATCCATTATCCTCGCTCTTTGAATAACGAAAAGCAACAATGCATGATTTTGAATATGTGCCTTGCCAACAAGGCAATGGCAACCCCGACAAGGCTTTTTAAAGAAAAAAATCGCTCAAATAGATATTTGCCATATATCCGTCAAACAGTTGTTATGCATCAAGATTGTTGATCATCCCAAGAAGAATCTTACCAAGAACAAATTGATCTTTCGCAACCGAACCACTTGAATTCTGAGCCCCAAAAATAAAACTAGAAGAGCCCATCTATGCCTTGGTATTTTCGATGCATCTCATGGACGAAGTGTGTAACAGCCAATCATATATGGCCAAGTGCATATCAGAATTACGCCATATTTCTTACCAAAACTCAGCGTGATCCTTTGAATCATTTTTATTTTTCCCAATTCTTTTGTATGCAATCACATGCGATCCGGATCCTTGAGTGCCCGCTTTGGATTCCAACATGGATTCAAGTAGCCATATTGCATAGTTTTCCAATGCTTCAATACTTGGATTAGGTTCATTTCGATTTCAAAAAGCCCATGGCGATTTAATAAAAATAATTTCCAAGTTTTAACATTTACCGGATAGTGAAACCAATTATATTAATGTCAATGCTTGTCTTGTGAGATATTTTCTCATGGTGCCAAGCTCACAAATAGGATCTATTTTTCACCTAGCCTCTTGCTTTTCAATCGAAGTTTTCAAAGGCCACAAATTAACCATTGTTAATTTTCATGCCATAAAGGCAAAGAATATCTTCAAATTTTTGTTTTATAGGAACAAGACATCATATCATATAGATGCCGTATCATGCTATTTGAAAGCACTAAATGCTTAAAGATGTCGTATCATGCATGTAGGTTCATGCATGCAAAACTTTTACAAAAAGCCAACACTTCCATGATGGCATGTCCCAACATTGCCTGCAAATTATAAAATTTACACGTACTATATGTGCTTTGACCATGGTGCCTCATGCATTTTGCATATTATGCGCCCAATTTGTTGCAATTATATGTACCTTTGCTTTTTTAACAAGGCAACATCTTGTACATGAGTTCTATTTTCACGCCAAATACTTTAGCCATTGAAACAAATATTCCAACATGCATTTCCACCTATTCATTGGATACTTATGCACATTGGCCATGGAACCATAGACTCAAAATTTAAATTTTGAAAATTGTTGGGGGGCTTTTATCTTGGAATTAGCATAACCAAGCTTTTATTCCAATCAAATTTTCCATTCCTAGGCCCGAATCAAATCCACATCTTCATGGGGGATGGTAGTTTTAGTAACTCAAGAGATTTTGGAAGTTAATACAAAATATAGTGTATAAACTTAAAAGAATCCAAAAATACCAAGGGTAACTAGCATGGAGCTTCCCACCCATATCGAAAGACTGAGTATCTTTCCACCCATTCTAGGCTATGAAAGTAAGAAAATAGAAAAGAAGGGAATCCCAATTTATATATATATATATATATATATATATATATATATATACCTAGACTGGTCCCAGACCTAGCCTATCCAGAAAGGCCAAAGCCTTTTAGGATTTATCAGTTCCTAGAAACTAGGAGAGCCTTAGGGATCCTATATTATATTAGAGCAGATTTCATAAAGAGTTGCTCTAAAATTTAGAATATACTTGAAGAGTATTATGCAATCTAAGACCATAAAACCTTTTAATTCATGAACCCAAATAGGAGAACATAGACTAGAAGTTTAAAGAAAGATAACAAAATTTGAAAAGAAACCCATATAATCCACGAGAGAACCAAACCTTTACTTGACTCCATAATATTTAACACGATAGGCCGCAGCAAAGGCAACAACAAATGCCAATGTATTTTTGTGCACAAAAATGTAGCATAATAGATTAAGCAGCAACTCTTGAAATGTTGTCATAACAAAGTAGATACCGTTCTTTTAACAAAGCCAGTAAGAACACGTGGCAAGAATAAGCAATAGTCATTATGAGCGGTGAGGTAATATCAATGCTAATGCATATTTGTGTTAAATGCACAACAAGTAAACTATTTGTTGTACCCCGCAGAATCCGCAGTTCGACAAAACATCATCTAAATGCTTATTTCTTTTATTCTATGGTGCGTAGTAAAGTAAATATCTGACAACAAAGAATGTAATATTCAGATAATATTTATGTCAAAAGCTGTGTATTCTATCAGATATAAATCCCTATTCTTTTTTGGAAAAAGATCATGCTTAACATAACTAAAAAGGGTTATGCCATAAGAATTGGCTTACTGAATTAAAAAGACCACCAAATGGCACAACAACATACATAAACAAGAAATGCTAGTATTATAAAAAGCGAGCATATCTTTGCATATCGGTGTTTTAAAAATGCAGATCCACAACTTGAAAAAGTTTTAAAAGGCAATACACACTTAACCCAGCATGGGAGAAGATTACCAAACCATCTTTCCAGTTATTAAAGCAATACTGCTTTGAAAATTGGAGATAATACAGATTACCTCGGTATAACTGAGTTATAGAACGAAACGTCCAAAATAGAGAAATGGATCAGATCAGACCCAGAGCTCATTTTCATAAGCAGTTTGTCAATCTTGATGTACCCTAGTCACATGCATCCAAAACATACGAAATTTGGAGATGTAGAACCAGTTACCTGCACCCACAAAAACCCAAGTTAGCTTAAAGAAGGTAACAAGGTTCGGGATAGCAGGTAAGCAGCGGTTCAACATAGCTTATCGCCCCTCACCAAATCTTTCTTTAAAACAGAAAAGAAATAGAAGGAATAAATTGAAATCAATATGAGTATGCACCATATAACAGGGGCTTAGATGCGCTGTTGTAAGCCTCTTACTCAGGCCACATTTGCATCCATCAGAATGATGGGAAGATTATTTATGTGGTGCAGTAGCGGACTGCAATGGGTTAAGACACACCAATTACAAATATTTAAGAGCTGTAAACAAACACAAAACCTGATTAGGCTGAATGTCGATGTCATCAAATTCGTCATCAGTGAAGTTGTTGCATGCCTCTGTTTCTACAGCATCCACAGAGACTACGTCTGGACCATCTTTGCTGGGTCCTTCACCACTTTGAGAGATAAATTTCTTGATCCCAGAGCCAGGCTTAGAAGGAGGCAAATCCAGCTGATATTTAGCAACCACCTTCATTAGCAATTGCTTGGATGGTTGAGCCACAACTTCATTCTCCCTTTTGCAAATAGGTGCAAGATCAATGCCAGCACTCTTGATCAGATTTAAGAGATAAGCCCTAGTGCCAGGCTTTTCATTCTTACCATCCTTCATCATATCTTGGAGGGCACCAACAACAGCACAGAGTATGGCGCAGGCGCAGGAGGCACACAAGTTGCCGGAATGCAAAATAGAGGTTATTCCGCATGGGATTATAAAGCCAAACACTTTATTTGCCATATAGATTTAGCAAATGCCAGGACATATGCCAAAGCTGGAGGTGTTGCAATCGTACCAGGTTTTCCAAAGCAAATAGCCCAGTCAGAAAAAGATACCTGTACAAGCAGATTTTTGTGCAATCCGATCTCCTCAGCATCCTTAGAGCAGCAGTTTCAAGCATGATTGCAAAAGGCAATGGCGCCGAAGATTCGAGAAGCGGTATTAGGAGAATGTTAGGTTAACACAGGCAGTAGCAATAGGTTATCGCAGACCATGGGTTTATCACATGCCAAGAAATATGGTGGATAATGGTCAACAGTTGTTAGTTTTTAACTTGTCACTATACGAAAAAATGCCATAGTACGAAAAAGAACCTTATACGAAAAAAAATGCATTTAAAGGATTATTCCTACGAAAGGAGACCCTTGAGTGGTTAATAAATACCAAAACTCCGACAAAATTGTCCCAAGTGGTAACCATGGTGTCAACAAGGGCAACCAAGTATGCCGCTTGTATCCAACAAAGGTCATTTTAACAAAAATTGAAAAGGGTAACCAAAGAAATTGGTAAGGCCATACATCAATACCACACCAGTAATAAGATATGAAAATCTTGAAATTGGTAAATCTTAGAAAATAATGAGACAATGAGGATAAGATTGGATCAATGCGAAAATAATGTTCAAGAAGTCTACCCATCTACCTTAAGAAGATACAGCGCTGGTCAGGAACATCAGCACAATATCAAAACCTAAGTGTCATGTAGAAAAACTATAATCTAGACCAGTAGAGGTTCTTACACATATGTGAGCCACTAGAGACCCAACGTGAAATACAATATTAGGGTAAATGAGGTATCCCCAACAAGAGAATGAAAACCAAGCATAGAGAGCAACAAGCTATTCTGCCAGACATGCTAGAAGGTTAGAATAAAAGTTTAGTGTTAAAACCATAGTGCACATAAGGTGTGCCCATAGTGCCCAGCAAGGTTAAGGTGAGATAGAAGCTTAACAACTTAGAGTGATGCATCAAAATTAAGGGTTTGGAGTTACACCTTTATACTGCACTGATCCTAGGGCCAGGGACAGTTGTACTAGCGTTATGGCGGGATATATATATATATATATCTATATCTATATATATGCTAAAAAATAGACCTACCTCCACCCGGAAGGCAGCATAGGTCCCAGTTGTAGTAATAGGGGAAGGGGGATCCCTATACTACATAGGGACCCACCCAGCCCACTACTACCATAAAAAACAAAATTCACAAAGAGCATACCTGTATTTTTTCAGCAAGCATTGCACCGTTGTAACATCATAGCGTAATCCTGGGAATATCCCGCTTTCAAGCTCCTTAACCACTGCAGACCAGATGTCATGTTGCAAGAAGCCTTTTTTGACGAAGGCATGTATCAGCCCAAGTAGAGCATGAGCAGCATCAATCGGACAAGAGTGCACGTAGAGCAATGGCATAATTTGTGAAATAATCACTTTCTTAGCGAAGTGATATGGCCTGCAACCGCTTGCATGCACGAATTTAGAGACCACAAATGGGAGCTTGTCCCTTTTGTCATAATGGTGCGTCTCAAAAATGCCATGTAAAGGATCAGATACTTCAATAGACATGCTTAGAAAATTTACTTTTCGTCCTCTAAAAATACAAAAGTTAGTGTCACCCCAAAGAGACCCATTTTCATCCTCAATGCTTAGAAAATTCAGATTATAAATGGTATCGATACTTGAGCTTGGTCATCAAAACCAAGAAATTTTACGATGTAAGGGTTGTTGATACTAATCATGTCATCAATGTATCGATAAGTATTACTTGGCGGCAAACATCCAAGTTACCATTCCTTATCAGTCGGAGCACAAAGTTGAGCTCAAAGGAAGCAAGGTACAGATTGCACCATGCGTGGCTGGCTGAGGCAAACCCCATGGGTATTCCTCTAGCCTGCTTCCAAATTTTTCTGCCCATCTGCAGGAAACAATTTCTTAACAACCAGGTATTCATTCGGGCAAACAAGCTTTCATCAATCATCACCCATTGGTCACTTTAAACTTCTTTGCCTTCCATTCGGCTAAAAACACGGTCATTATTTTTAAATTTATACCACAGTTTTGCATTCTTATTCTTAAGTCTTTGAAAATTCCAGACCTTCTTTATGATGCTGGAGATTACATGGCAGATCCCATCATTCCCCTCAATGGGAATGTTCTCGTAACATCTGGTTATGTCGGCTACAAAAAGATCCTTGACTTGTGCAGGCATATTACAAGCGATATCATAGACGGAATCAACAATCCATGATGCTTTAATCTTATCTTTACGAAAAAAGTTGACCGAAGCCAAAGAACTTTCACACATACTAGGCCATAACTCTAAAATAGTGTTAAGTCCATTAGCCACAAGAGAAGCAATCTGCGAGAAGATAGAGCAGTGGGCACTAGTTAGCCATCTATATGAGTTTTTGTGTGCTTTAAAAATCCCGAACAGATACGGTAAATCAGTAGTAACGAGATCAAGTGAGGGGATAAGCAATATCAATTCCTTACATAACCTCTCTTTGATTTCAAGAGGTGAGGCAGAAACCTTAATGAAGTCATGGCTGTCAAGTCGGGCAATAGCAGCATCCCTCATGTGCCTAGGGCAAACAAATGCAGGATTATTTGAGGCGTTATCAACCCCAGCAATGTATAAGTTGCTCACGAGCCAATCAATATTTTTGGTAACCAGGGTATCCATAATAGGGAACTTTTTAAGCTTTGATCTGTTAGACTTAACAAATTCAGTTGCCAATATACATGACTTATTAGTAATCTCAGTCTTGCAAGCACGAACAACATTTTTCTCTGTTGTATTAAGACTGAATCTATGTAGGTTGAAGAACTGATCAACTGTCGCTCTTATCTCCTTTCTGAACCTCCAAATTGAGAACGGTCTATCAGGGATGTGATTAAGACCAAGTTTCAGATAGCCCCTAAGTGCTTTACTATGAACAATACTTAAATCCGTTGTTCGAATATGCCCAATCTCTTGGCATATGTACTTCTTTAAACTTGGGTTATGACAAGGGCATGCCACTTGCTTATCATCCGCGAAAACCTTTCTAGGTTTATAGAGTAGACTTCTCAAGTTTCTCTCAAATTTCCACCCAAAGGTTGTATCATCAAACAGCTGTTCACCATCAGTACCAAAATGTTGGCACAGAACATCCTTGAAGACCTGCTTGAATTTGATCTGATCAATAGCTTTGGAGAAGAAAGTAAAATGAACAAATTTCATTTTCTTTTTTGCTCTTATAGTTCGTATCTTCCATCTCCCTTCATCATTTCTGTCCAGAATTCTTGTCTTATTCTGTTAAGCGGTAATGAAGTTAAACTCAGCAAGAGTGATAAAAGTAAAACTAATAGTTGGAGCAACTTACGACCATGGTATACATGTCAGACATCTCCAATATGGGGCACAGACTAGATTTGCACGGGTAATAGATATCCGCTTAAAAAATTCTATGGCCAATAAGGCTTTCTTTTAGGTACCCATTAAGGGTATCCTTATTTATCAAACGTCTTGCATCATACACTAAAGGGTTGTTATTAACTCATTAAAGCCAGAATTCCATAATTCCATAAAACTTTAATAACCAGAAGTTATCAGACAAGAAAGTAAGCATGATTTCCAAATATATTGAGTATTACGTAGCTTGATAGCCAAATAAAATGAATATTACCTGTGATGGTGATCAGAACGTCATCTTATTTGGTTGGACAGCATCGCGAACGGTCTGATGCCCAGGAACAGATTTGTTCACAGAATCATTGGTACCAGGTATGCGGTCTGCATTTTCGATAGAGTCGAGTTCACTACTGATGTCAGTGATCAGAGAAGTACTAGGTTTTTTTCGCAGCTTCGGCGGCATAAAGATTTCCACCTCATCATCATCATCATATTGTTTCTTCCTTTTGCCACCGTATTTTCGAGGAGCTTGTGCTTCCTCCAATTCTAGGGCATCTTCCAAAAACTTACGCTTTTTAAGCGTTCTTTCAAGGTACAAAGCCGCTTTCGTATCCCCAAACTCCTCTTTGAGGTCAGCATCCTCATTATCAGCAAGTCTGAGAGTCATTTTAAGCATGATATCGCGTATTTTCAGATAACCAATGAAGGCAATGGCACCAGCCTTCATGGCTTTGGAATTCATAACATCATAGAATTCAGTAAATCTATCCGTCATGGACAGGTTTGGCCACAGCCTATCAAGATTGTTGATCATAAACCAGACAGCATGATCATACCAAGTTATGTGATCTTTGCAGGCTCCACTTGAATTCTTGAAACGGTCACAACAACATTTGAGAAAGGGGCAGTACGTCCTCCAGATCTTTTTGATGTAGAAGTCACATCGACCGTCAGAAAGCTTAGCCATATGGCCTTTTTGGCCAACGTAAATGCCGTTGTCCCTGTCACATTTCTTACCAAAAAACTGCGTGGACACTGGTAGATCCAAAGGTATTTTCCCAATTCTTTTGTTAAAATTATCAGCATCCTTGCGTGCTTGCTCGATTTCAGCATCTGTAATATTGCATAGTTTTCTCAAAGTGTCAATACTAATAGGTGCAAGAATACCTAGATTCTGTGTTTCCCAAAGCCCATGACGATGCTTAATACCAAAGAGTTCCACCAGCCTTTCTGAAATGATGGGATAGTGACCGCAATTATATAGTGTCAAGCCCTTAATATTGTAGTCCTCCAGCACGTCAGTGCTATCCATCACCTCCTCTTGCTGTTCATTAGCAGGTATAGGTACATTAACAGCTTGGTGTTCGCCTCTTGAAAGCATAGAAAGGTCAAAGAGGTTTCTTTGCCAATTTCTGTTTCACCCGCTTGGGTATTGGTTTCTTCTTCACGAAGTAGTTGTCTTTTTGAAACCACTAGATGCAATATTATTATTACTCCTCAGTATAGTGGCACCTTTTACAAAAGTGAGGACATCCATGATTTCATTATCCTGTGCCTCCAAGTGTGCAATGGGCAGCTGCTCATGTGCTTCATCAATCAGCCTCATGCATGTAATTAGGTTTCTGCCATGTTTGTTCAGCTTTGCCACCAAATCAAACATTTTGTTAAAACCTATGAATGTGATCAGAGATACATCATCTTCACCAAGGAATGCCTCCTTTTTTATTAGGTACTTATGCACATCCTTCCATATGAGACAGACCAATATTGCTTGTACAGCCTTGTTGGGGGGCTTTATCTTGGAATTGGCATAACCAAGCTTTACCAGATCAGGGTACCAATCAATGCCTTTCCATACAGTCTGCTGCTCAGCAACAGTTTCAACATCCACATCTTCATGGGGGATGGTAGCTTCCTAACAAGCAAGAGCATTTGGAAGTTAATACAACAATATAGTGTATAAACCGTAAAGAATCCAAAAAATACCAAGGCACAGGGCGTAAAGCATGTAAACAATCTCAGCAGAGGAAAGACTAGTATGCTGTCATAACTTAAAATACACTGTAGTAAGGCAGAAGAAAATAGAAAAGAAGGGAATCCCTAAGGCTCACACCGGTTAAACCGGTGTCCTGAAGTATTACATATATACCTAGACCCATCCGCACCTAGCCTATCCGAGAAAGGCCAAAGCCTTTTAGGATTTATCGGGCCTCCTAGAAACTAGGAGAGCCTTAGGGATCCTATATTATATTAGAGCAGATTTCATAAAGAGTTGCTCTAAAATTTAGAATATACTTGAAGAGTATTATGCAATCTAAGACCATAAAACCTTTTAATTCATGAACCCAAATAGGAGAACATAGACTAGAAGTTTAAAGAAAGATAACAAAATTTGAAAAGAAACCCATATAATCCACAGAGAACCAGCACTGCAGCTCCATAATATTTAACACGATAGGCACAGCAAAGGCAACAACAAATGCCAATGTATTTTTGTGCACAAAAATGTAGCATAATAGATTAAGCGACTCTTTCAAATGTTGTCATAACAAAGTAGATACCGTTCTTTTAACAAAGCCAGTAAGAACACGTGGCAAGAATAAGCAATAGTCATTATGAACAGTAGAGGTAATATCCAATGCTAATGCATATTTGTGTTAAATGCACAACAAGTAAACTACTGTTGTACCACAGAATCACAGTTCTGACAAAACATCATCTAAATGCTTATTTCTTTTATTCTATGGTGCGTAGTAAAGTAAATATACAGCAACAAAGAATGTAATATTCAGATAATATTTATGTCAAAAGCTGTGTATTCTATCAGATATAAATCCCTATTCTTTTTTGGAAAAAGATCATGCTTAACATAACTAAAAAGGGTTATGCCATAAGAATTGGCTTACTGAATTAAAAAGACCACCAAATGGCACAACAACATACATAAACAAGAAATGCTAGTATTATAAAAGGCAGAGCATATGCTGCATATCAGTGTTTTAAACAGCAGATCCACAACTTGAAAAAGTTTTAAAAGGCAATACACACTTAACCCAGCATGGGAGAAGATTACCAAACCATCTTTCCAGTTATTAAAGCAATACTGCTTTGAAAATTGGAGATAATACAGATTACCTCGGTATAACTGAGTTATAGAACGAAACGTCCAAAATAGAGAAATGGATCAGATCAGACCCAGAGCTCATTTTCATAAGCAGTTTGTCAATCTTGATGTACCCTAGTCACATGCATCCAAAACATACGAAATTTGGAGATGTAGAACCGCCACCGCACACCCACAAAACCCAAGTTAGCTTAAAGAAGGTAACAAGGTTCGGGATAGCAGGTAAGCAGCGGTTCAACATAGCTTATCGCCCCTCACCAAATCTTTCTTTAAAACAGAAAAGAAATAGAAGGAATAAATTGAAATCAATATGAGTATGCACCATATAACAGGGGCTTAGATGCGCTGTTGTAAGCCTCTTACTCAGGCCACATTTGCATCCATCAGAATGATGGGAAGATTATTTATGTGGTGCAGTAGCGGACTGCAATGGGTTAAGACACACCAATTACAAATATTTAAGAGCTGTAAACAAACACAAAACCTGATTAGGCTGAATGTCGATGTCATCAAATTCGTCATCAGTGAAGTTGTTGCATGCCTCTGCTTTCTACAAAGATCCACAGAGACTACGCCCGGACCATCTTTGCCGGGTCCTTCACCACTTTGAGAGATAAATTTCTTGATCCCGCCGAGCCGCTTAGAAGGAGGCAAATCCAAATTGATATTTAGCAACCACCTTCATTAGCAATTGCTTGGATGGTTGAGCCACAACTTCATTCTCCCTTTGCAAATAGGTGCAAGATCAATGCCAAAGACTCTTGATCGATTTAAGAGATAAGCCCTAGTGCCGGCTTTTTCATTCTTACCATCCTTCATCATATCTTGGAGGCACCAACAACAAAGACAGTATGGCGCAGTTGCCAGGAGGCACACAAGTTGCCTTAATGCAAAATAGAGGTTATTCCAGATGGGATTATAAAGCCAAACACTTTATTTGCCATATAGATTTAGCAAATGCCGACATATGCCAAAGCCGGAGGTGTTGCAATCGCACTGTGTTTTCCAAAGCAAATAGCCCAAATGTAAAAAGATACAAGACAAGCAGATTTTTGTGCAATCCGATCTCCTCAGCATCCTTAGAGCAGCAGGTTCAAGCATGATTGCAAAAGGCAATGGCGCCGAAGATTCGAGAAGCGGTATTAGGAGAATGTTAGGTTAACACAGGCAGTAGCAATAGGTTATCGCAGACCATGGGTTTATCACATGCCAAGAAATATGGTGGATAATGGTCAACAGTTGTTAGTTTTTAACTTGTCACTATACGAAAAAATGCCATAGTACGAAAAAGAACCTTATACGAAAAAAAATGCATTTAAAGGATTATTCCTACGAAAGGAGACCCTTGAGTGGTTAATAAATACCAAAACTCCGACAAAATTGTCCCAAGTGGTAACCATGGTGTCAACAAGGGCAACCAAGTATGCCGCTTGTATCCAACAAAGGTCATTTTAACAAAAATTGAAAAGGGTAACCAAAGAAATTGGTAAGGCCATACATCAATACCACACCAGTAATAAGATATGAAAATCTTGAAATTGGTAAATGCCGAAAATAATGAGACAATGAGGATAAGATTGGATCAATGCGAAAATAATGTTCAAGAAGTCTACCCATCTACCTTAAGAAGATACAGCGCTGGTCAGGAACATCAGCACAATATCAAAACCTAAGTGTCATGTAGAAAAACTATAATCTAGACCAGTAGAGGTTCTTACACATATGTGAGCCACTAGAGACCCAACGTGAAATACAATATTAGGGTAAATGAGGTATCCCCAACAAGAGAATGAAAACCAAGCATAGAGAGCAACAAGCTATTCTGCCAGACATGCTAGAAGGTTAGAATAAAAGTTTAGTGTTAAAACCATAGTGCACATAAGGTGTGCCCATAGTGCCCAGCAAGGTTAAGGTGAGATAGAAGCTTAACAACTTAGAGTGATGCATCAAAATTAAGGGTTTGGAGTTACACCTTTATACTGCACTGATCCTAGGGCCAGGGACAGTTGTACTAGCGTTATGGCGGGATATATATATATATATATCTATATCTATATATATATATATATATATATATATATATATATATATATATATATATATATATATATATATATATATATATATATATATAAGAAATACAAGAAATATATAAGTATATACAAGAAATTTAATGCGTCCTACGGTGCATGTTCGAGTTTTAGCATGTTCCTATGCTGCAAGTTCTTGTCGTGCCCTACATTCTAAAAGAATGTCTTGAGAATACTCTAAATTCATAGATTCTCTAAGATTCTACCAAGGTTCTCTTGGAGGTTTCGTGGAGATTCCTCTAAATTTTATAAGATTCCCTCTAGATTCCATTAGATTTCCGTAGATTCTCCAAGATTCTATGACGATCCCCTTAAATTCCCTTAGATCCCTTTAGATTTTATGAGATTGCCTTAGGTTCCCTTACATTATATGAGATTCAAAGAGATTTTATAAAGATTCCCTTAGATACTCTAAGATTTCATCAACATTTTCCTAGATTGCCTTAGATTTTATGAAGATTCCCTTAGATCCCCTAGATTTTAAGAGATTCCCTTACGTCAACATTTTCCTAGATTCTCTCACATTTTATGAGATTTTCTTAGATTCCGTTAGATTCTCCTGGATTCCTTTACATTCTAGAACTTTTTAGAACATTCTAAGGCTTTCTGGAACATTCTAAGACTTTCTGGAACATTCTGAGACTTTCAAAATATCCTAGAACTTTCTGGAAGCATTTCCCTAGATTCTCTTACCTTCCCATGGATTCCTACATTCTCGAACATTCTAGAACCTATTAGAACAATTTGAAACTTTCTGGAAGAATTTTCATAGATTCCCTCCAGATTATGTTCTAGAACTTTCTAGAATATTTTGGAACTTTCTAGAAGATTCTAGAACTTTCTAGAGCCTTCCAGAACATTCCAGAACTCTTTTGAACTAGTTAGAATGTTATACCCCATTTTATCTTAACTGGATTGTTACCCTTAAGTATATTTGAAACATAATTTGTTCATAGAATTAATGCTTGGTCTAGTGGTTAGAATGGGGGGCTGGGGGGTCAATGACCAGGGTTCAAATCCCCCACACAACATAAAAATTTTAAAAGCCTTTCCTTAAAGGATGAGCATTCAACGGGGCGAGGGATCTTGGACCCGATCAAGGGCCGAGATCGTGCCATGTGGCAAAAATCTAAAGCAACATGAGCCGTAGGATCCTAGATCGACGATCAAGATCAAGAACAACCTGGACCATAGGATCGATTACATATAATTCCCAAAGCCATGTGCACCGTAGGATGTGTCCCAAAGCAATGTGAGTCAGATCTCGGACCGACGATCGTGATCAAATCAACCTGGACCGTAGGATCGCTTACATATAGTCTATACACAAACTCCCAAGCCATCTGGGCCGTAGGATACGTCCCAAAGCCACGTGAGCCGTAGGATCTCGGATCAACGGTCGGATTTAGGAGGACAAACATAAGAACATATATATATCATATATATCTCTTATATATATACAATTATATTTGTGTGTAGATGTGTGTAGACAATTAAATCTCGGCCGTCCATCTCGGATCCGATCGCCCATTAAGCCCCCAAATAAGCCACCTTAAATGACCCCTTTATTTGGGGCTTTTGATTTGTGACGTCGGATTTGAGGAATTAAATTGGGGCTTTTAATCCAGACCGTCGAATTTTGCTCTTCACTTTTCTACTTCTCCCTACGACAACGGCGGAACTCCGGCAGAATGTTTAGGTAATCGGTTTTGTAGCTCTGTTACAGACCAAGCCTTAGTTGCTACCTTCGACCAGTCGAATCTGGGATTTGCCTGAACTACTGTTCTGCTAAAATGCCGAAAGAGGGCAAAGTTATTTTCATTTCGTAGCCTGCTTGCTTGATTCTTTGCTCTGCTTGCTTTTTCGAAGAAAGGCAAGGGATTTTCCATTGGCTTTTTCCAAATTTCTTGATCCTTGCATTGTTTGCATAATCTAACACTTTCATTTCCCTTTTTGCAGAGAGCAGTTGCTGGCGCCATCGCCAAACTTTATGGCGATTTGTCTTCAGTTTTACCGGTGGGTTACCTTCTAATCGCTGCTCCTTATTGTCTTCAGATGAACGAGATGCAATGCAAAGTATTAGAGTAACATTGAGATAAAAGAATTTTATTTCTAACAGATCTTCCCAAATAAGCCCCGGCAAAAGCCCCTTTTATCTGATTCTTGAGAATTCGACCTCTGATTCAAGAAATGTAATCGGATATGCATTTGGGTGCAAGCATTCCCGTGTTGCACAGAATTATAGGTTGTTTTAAAAAGCAGAAGATTATGACAAAATCTTAGGCAGCCCTCTTTCTTGCATGGATCTGGCAGGGCTGTAGGAAGAGGGTCGCATGGGTCTATCACAGCTTCAAATCAGGTTCGTTTTATTTAAGATTTTATTTATTGTGTGCCGTTGGTGTCTTCTGTCTAAGTTTTCGTAGCAGCTTGATGAATCTCAAGATCTCTGCTGGCGCGGGCTTCCATTGTTCTTGGCCAGCCGCGCACAGCTGGCTTATATGTGTTTTTGACCAGCCTTGCAATCTTTCTTTAGCATGTTCATCGTCTGTGTCCGACCTCTGTCTGATTCTGTACATGGCCGGTGCGATTTCTAGAGCATTGACAAGGGTTTTTGCAAATAGGTAAAAAATTTCTTCCTGTTTTATGCAAATGTTTCAGGATTCTCCTTTTTAGCTTTCGAGTTCTATTGCAGTGCATACAACAAAACTTTTTTCTATGTCACGGTCTTTATTCTTGAAATGGATTTTGGGTTCCGCTGATTTCATCCTATCCAATACTTCTCATAGCGCTGGAAAATCAGTTACTTCACAGCCTCAATTTGTTCAGCTGCTCAAGTCGTGATTGATGTAATTTAATGCGTTTGGTTTTTTTCATCAGGTTAGCATCAACAGCATAGCATATGCTAGGATGAATTGCCAGAATGGTTCTCTGCTAAAGAAGATCAAAGGGCGCATTTGAGAACAATCTTCTCGCATTGTCTTGGCATTTTGTGATCCAAGACCAGGAAAAATTCAAGGCTTTGGATGCCGAATTCCTTTGCCCAATTTGTTTGTAGGTGAGCTTCTGCATTTTGGCAATTTTTGTTCTTGATTTTGTCTCTGCTTGAAGGAGGATTTTTGCAATGATATGCAACGATTGTGGGTTCGAATCCCTTTCCATCCGTGCAAACCGTATGGTACAGTTATGAATGCGTCTCTCTGGTTCCTCTCTGTTTAGAGCAGCCCATGATTTGATATCCAATGTAGGCTTTAAATCTGGCTTTGAAACGGCATTTCATCTCTAATTTTCAGGATTCCTCCTGCAAAGAATATCTTCCGAATATCTTCGTGCAAAATATCTTCCTCTGTCTGCTGTGACATCATCTTTGGATAGGTAGATTATATTAAGCATTTTTGTGTGTATTCTTTTTGTTTATTTGGTTTTTTAATTGAGCTTAAATAGCAAGGCTTTAAATACTGCAAGCTAGTGCACTGGCATTCCGTTTTGGTTGCAAAGCAAAGATGCTTTTGATATGTTTTAATTTGCCTTGGTGGTTTTGTCCTTGAACAGGCGGTCATGTATATTTTATGTTTTCGAAGAAAAGAACTAGCTGAAGATCCAAAGGAAAAGTTGATTTTGCAAAACTTAAAGTTGCAATATGTCACTCAACATCAGCTTAATCCTTTAAAGGTATGCAAGGCAGATAAATATTTGCTATCTTGGAGCAGTTTTTTAATCACAGTTTGCTGGTTTAGTTTTGCTTGCATTCAGTGACTATTGAACTTTTATGCCATTATTTACCTTTTTGGATGCGTCTTCATATCACATAGCAATAGAGGCCCATGAAACTGAGATTCCAGTTTTGTCTTTGCTGGTTACTGATGGCGAGCATTGGGCTGAAAAAATTATGGTAGTACAGGCTAGAGCATGCCTCTTTTGGCCATCTATTGCTTCGAAATAACAATCCATAAAGCCATCAATTGACCTTATGTGGCCCCGTGAACATTTAGAAGAGGCTGCAGATGGAGGAGTGCAATTTATTACATCATACAGTTAAACTTTTAAAGGCCTCATCTGCTCCATCATGTAAGGTTATACGTGAATTTCAATTTTATATGATGTGGTTGGAAACAGGGTCAAAGTATTGTCTTCAATGCATTTACATGTGCAGACATAAATTAGAGCTGGGATTTTGCACAGGAGAGCAGGGCTTTTAGAATTCATGTCAGGTTAGTAAAGCAACAAAGTAACACAGTTGCATCTTTCATAGGCAAAAACTTTCATGTAAATAGCAGTTGTTGCAAGCTAAAGCAGCTCGAGCGCTATATCTCATTCCTCTGTGTCAATTTTCAATCTGGCTTGGAAACGGCATTTTAGCAGTATATTTAATGGAATTTGCCTTTCATCTATTATGGTTTTATGTAATTTTTGTGGGCATTGCCCTGGTATTTCGTTCTTCATTAGAATTGACTGTTCATTTTGGCTCTCTTTCTCATGTAATACATCAATCCTAGTTTGACGGTGTGAACAAAGGTAAAGCGACCCAGCCAATTCTGTTGCCACTGTTCTGGTGTTTCGTTTTGTTTCGGTGTCCGCTAGATGCAAATTCTTCAAATGCCTTTGGATGTAAATGATGACATTCCAAGACAAATGCGACTTGCAGGGTTTATGGGCCTTTTAGTTGCATTCATGGGCAAGGTTACGTTGCACTATAGTTGAGCCCCTTTGATATTGCATAATGTGTAGCTGATGAACATAGTTAGATTATAAAATTCATAAATAAGAATTTTGCAGCGCCAGATCATCCCACTAATGCGGCCCAAATTGATGTTGAGGTTTCTTAAAGAGGTTGCATGAGCATATGCTGACCTGAAGGTTAGAATTATCAGTCCAAATATTTGTTTGAACTATGAAGATGGGCAGCATGGAGGTAGATGCATGCAGGCTGAGTTCTCTGCTAGGAAGCTTTGTATTTTGCTTTGGTGAATGCTGAAAAGGTGAACTATGTTGTTTAAGATGGGGTTAGTATACTGTCCAGGTTGAAAGTAACAAGTGGGAAAAAGTGATAGAATGGACTGAGGTGTTGCAGAGTTTGTGCCCTTTGGTCATGTTGAGCACTCCATTCATACTTATGGTGATAGACATTTTCCCTGGAAGTAACAGATTATCAGTCCTGGAGATGGTAAATTTCAGGTCGCTTTTATAAATGAGTGGTATCTGAGAGTAGGCCAGGATAAATTTAAGCTTAAAGTGAGTTTTGGAAATATTTATGAAGAGCCAGGACTCTTCGATTTTGTCCCATGCATCATTATTACATTCTGATATATTTCATGAAGTAGGAATGGATGTTTGAATTTTTTTGGCATTGACAAATACTGATACAGATATCATGGCAATTATTCTATATCCCAGCACACGTTATCTACCAAATGATTCTATACAGATTTTTCTAAATATCAGCTGATGGTGGCTACCAAATCTTCATTTGAGGCCACTGAGGTTAGATCGAAGAATGCGTTTGGCGGATGGTGTTGGTAAGCATCGATTTGGCTTTTGGATCGAGAGGGGATTGTTTGCAAAATTGAGAAAGCAGGTAAGTTTTCTGTGTCGCTGTACATTGAAATAGAAGATGGTGTCTGGTCTGTGCAGTTAGATGTATAGGTGGGCGAGCCCATTCTGGTTGGAAAATATGCTGTGGTACTTTCAGGTGCTCAGGATTGAGAACATTGCCATTATAGATCGTTGTTTGCTTGAGCGCAATGTCATAATTTATTTGGCATTCCTTGCACGCAACTGCTCGGCAGAAACTCAAAGATAAAACAGCATTTATTTGCAACCATCGCTGTTGTGAGAGTTAACTGAATATGATTCTCTCATATCCACATACTTGTGAGTTTCTTGCAAACCACATATGCATGCAGATAGTTTTTTAATTTTGGGCATGGTAAGACTTCATTATAGATTAACATTTAGACATTTGGAAGAGGTTGTCCAACATTGCCGGTATGCCTAATTCATTTTCTTAGAATATTCAGCTGAGTTTGTTGAGTTTAGAACCAAATAAGTTGGGGTAGTTCTAGCTACTACTCGCTGAGAATGTCTGGCACAGTTACGTAAATGCATTTGAAACAAAATCTTGACCGCAGTTTGTTGGGGAATGTTAATGGATCTGATGCTGCGAGGGAATTGGATATGACAACAAGTTTTTGCGCCTCATTCAATGAAGGTAAACATAGCATGTTGTGAAATATATTATGTTGCCTCTTACCACTTCCAAAATGTTTGACATGGTGACTTGCCTTATTTTGACAACTGAAGCCTTCACTTTTTAAGATAAGAGGTTCAATTAGCCTCCAGAGATTCGATTAACAAAGCTGCCTGCATGGGATCCTCCATCCAGGTATTTTTTAATCCCTACTTATAGCTCTGTAAATTTCATTCCAGTCCTATCCTTGCTTCCAATATAGCCATAAATCTTTGTGCTTTAAACAGTTTAACATTTCTCGATCTTTCAATCTGCTCCCTTCATTGCAGAGTTTGATGTGTGGTTGCAAAAACCCGCTGTGGCACTAACTATGATCTCAGATCCTCGTCTATTTAGTTCTTTGCTGCAGATAAATCATGATCCAACAATTTTGTTAGCAATTTCAGCTAGTAGGTTCTAGCAATATTGACCACGATAGATTGCTTAGCCCAGAAAAATTTAGGCATCAGCTTCATGTCTCCCTATACTCCCAACTGTTCGTTTTTTTGCTCGTTTTTTGCTCTAACATGAAGAATTGTAGTAGCTCTCTTTTGCATTAATTCCCGCAGGCTGGGTTTTTTCCTGCTTTGAACCGAATTGCAGTGATGAATTTGGCTCACGATTATTGTTTATGCTATGTTTTACCAGTTCTTTGATTCTAATGCTGATCCATTTTGTCCTGAGCTTATAATAGAGTGCAAAGGACGATTGATATTTGGACTTTTGTGGCATTACTTCAAGCCCGCATATTTCTAATTGATGTTAGATCTCTGACAACTATCCTTTTACTATAGGATCGTGTTCCAGCATTTTCACCAACAACGTGATATAATTAAAAGACGACGTGTCCAGGGTGATACACCATATTTGTACAGGGTCTATTTTGGAATGAGTCCTTTGGGTCTGTGTACGGGAAAGGGAAGACATAGGCAAGAACTGCATTTTATGTGATTCATCAAGTGGATCATATGCCACAACTAGGGAAATGGTAGGGCTGCCTGATTTTACACCATATTTGTATGGGCCTATCTCTGAATGAGTTCTTTGGGTCTGTGTTTGGGAAAGTGAAGACACAGGCAAGAATTGGATTATATGTGAGTCATCAAGTGTATCATATGCCACAGCTACTCTACGGTGTATTGGAATACTCTATCAAATTGTGTTTTGTATGATTCTGACTGCGAGAGATTAGGTGGAGATTACTAAACATAAGGTAATGGCGACCCAACATGTCAAGATGGGAAAGGGTTGTACTGTAAACATGTAACATAGATATGCAAATGAAATTCTGATCTGTAAGGTCGTAGTTCTAGAATGGTTTATCAAGTAAGATGGGAGGCAAATGTACCTTCCTTCCAACTACAAAGGTTTGTAAATTGCAGAAGTGATTCTTTAGGTCTTGGCTGGAGTAAGAGTGTCTAAATAAGCATCAACTGCAGCGAATGAGCAATTGCTTTTATTAGGGTGCCTGACATTGTCCAAGTAGCAGACATTATCATGGAAAAAGCATGCTCTACACTCCAAGATAAGATTGCAGCTTCAACATATCTTCTCATGTGTTTGTGTTTCAGTAGAAAGATAGGAAGATAGCATCGCTTTTCTCGTTTCTAGCATGGTTTTTAAAGGTCTGTCGGGCTTTGTTGAGCAGAGAAGGTAAATCAAAGAACCGAAAAATTAGGCCCAGAGATTAGAACCTTAAAATTAGGGGCATTGATATGAAAAAGAGAGAAAGAACCTATAACCATTTCTTATGAGCCCTATTCTACATAGAAGTCAATGAAAATGACTTCAACTTCATGCATCCTAGAAAATGTTGCACAATAAAAACATATGACATTCAGATATTTTAACCTGTTTACAAAAGTTCCAACATGAACTACACCAATTAATATTGGAAGAATCGATCTTACAATATGGCAGAGGTATAGACGCTGGAATACTTCATTGCATGGCAAGAAAAAAAAAACAAGATAATAAAAAACGGTGATTTGAGCTTCAGTTTGGAGCTTTGCCATGGCTCCACCGGACCTTGGTCATAAGCGATGGTCAGATGGGCAAAAGAAAATCGATTCATTAAACTTCCCTCCTCCCCCCCCCCAAAAGAGAAATGGTTGCGCCTAATCTAGCATCCAACCATTCGTTGGCACGCCGTGCTTACCAGTTCATCGAATATTGACAAGGCCTAGATGGAGGGGAACATACAAGATGCTCTCCTCGGCGATGTAGAAGCAAAGAGAAGTACCACGTCTAATTTTGAAGTTTTCGAAAGAGGAACGTTTGAAACAAGCTTTCAGCATGGCGCTTTGCGCAGCATTGGATCATTTTTATTTTATTGATGAAAAAAGTTCTAATAAACAATTGTGAGCTTATGGCTGCTAGAAGTTTTAATAAACAATGGTGAGCTTGCCTGTCCTACCGAACCAATTGATGGTTATTCAATTAAAGTTAGGATTCAAGATAGTGGGGATTTTGATGGAGATACACTCCATGTATTTGTTCCGCAATCAGTGGGCAAGAGTATCAGAGTTATTGCCTTTACAAAACCAGTTTAGTTGTTGCCAGATGCGACTACGTATCAAACATAGTTTCAGTCAACAATGTCTCAAATAATGATGTGGAGTGCAAGAGATGTAGCAATTCCATTGAAGTTTCTAAAAGGACTATTATGGATTGCGAAATAAGCTTTCAGCATGGCACTTCCACTGGCATTGAATCATTCATATTCTGTGGATGAAGAAGTTCTAATAAATAGTGGTGGACTTCTGACTACTAGAAGTTCTAATAAACAATGGTGAGCTTGAACTAATGGCTATCAGTCAAGGGATTTGGCTTAAAACATCATGATTTTGGGTTAGATGGATACTTCCATTTGTGTAACAGGACAATTGAGAGGGTAAAAATCTCAAAGAAGATGCACATTAAAGACATTAATAGGTCACCATATAAATTAACTGATATGATACTTGAATTTAACTTGAGCAAACAAAACTTTGGGCTTTACCTATGACATATGATAAGAGAGACTACTAAATTATACGAAACTATATGGCAATGTCGACCGATTCAGCTTCCACTACGAGTTCTTCTTCCACTATGAAGTCACCCATTGATAGTACAAAGACTTGTATATATATATATATATATATATATATCAAATTAACGTGCGGTTTTGTCCAGTATAAATACTTGGTTCACATGATCTGGTGTAGCACTAAGACATCAGCAATTTGTTTTACGATGGCATATGTTGCACAATTGGTGAACAAGCGAAAATGGCAAGGTCAAATCTACTAAGCAAACCATGCTTCCAGGTTAGTGCATATTTGACCGGTTGATGGACGTAAAAATAAAAAGCAAGTTTGACAGGGTTGCATCACCTCAAATCAATGACATTGTGAACTGGAAGTTGGATTATGAAATGAACCAAGTTCACCTCAGGGTAAAGAAAAGGAATTTTTTTAGGGAACATGGAACTATGATGGTATGATGGCATACATGGTCATAAAACCATGTGTAATTTGATCACATAGTATTTCTTAGGATATTATTTTCTGGAATTAATTTACTGCAGCATGAGGGCAGCAGCATAATGGCAGGCAAATGAAAGAACTGAAAGAACTAAAAGAGTATTTGATACATCTGAGGAAGGCAACAACATGATGCACCAGGGTGCGGATAACAAATAATATGGCAGCCCATAAAGGGGGACGATCTGCATAACAAGGAATAAACCACCCAGGGCAGAAGGGACATTAGGTAATACTAACCAATGGTACTGATTATATAGGAGGCAAAGAAAAATAAAAATCGTTGGATACCATGGCATATTCCTTCATAGGGTTCACACATCCTAGGGAATAAGAATTTTGAGTGGTTTAGGTAATGACGACTAAATGGTAAGACCAAATGGTAAGAAGGAAATAAGTTGTCAACATTTGGATTACTTTTAAGTAAAAACGTAATGTAATTAAGGAAAATACTAAGTTGAATAACGGGAAACACTGTAGCAGAAGGCAAACTAGGGTTTGCACATCCGGATGCGGATCTCCCCTAATCCGATCATGAAGATGAAAGCTGGTAAGTACATAGTGATGCCGAGTTCATCATGCCAAGTAGTGGAAATGGCAGCCAAAGTTAGCAGACGGCATCTGCAGCTAGCGGCAGCACCACAAAGACAAAGCTGGCTTGGATTGAAGCATTCCCGGTTAGTAAAAGTAGCACTAAGCTAAGTTAGCAGAGGAGAATCATGCAGAATAAGGGGCCGCCTAACATCTGTATGGATAGAACAAAGCAATGGCAGATAAGCAACAACAGGGTCATTCAGCAGCAAGCGACTTTGCATGAGCGCCATAGTTCTTGCATCCCTTATGGGCAAGAACAAGCTAACTAGGCCGGAAATGCTCAGTCTCATTCGTGGAGCAGGCATTAATCTGAATGCTCTAGGCAAAAAGGAAGGGGAAAATATTGCACAACCCAGCAAACAGTTTTTACTTGGCATTGTGGAGAAGTATAGGCTTGCAGAAAATGCCACAACTAACAAAGAAGGCGAGATCAGCAAGTATCTGTCACAAGAAGAGGTCTGTGAAGAGGAGCAGATTCAGTCTAGTGTTAACAAGGCTGAGGAGCAATACGAAACACAGCAAATGGCGAACTCCAGTGGAGACGAAATGGATTTCGAGCCTCAACTAAATCAGGTTTTGTAAATATTACAATTGATTTCTAGAAGTTAAATAGCAAGCAGATGTGTTAATCTGTTAAAACGTGAATATAATGTGGTTCTTAGATAAGTTAGGACGGGATTAAAACCAGGAACATGGATCCTCAATTAAAACATGTTTGCAAACATGACGGACTGATCTGGCAAGGCATGAATGTAATATGGGTCTGCAATAATTGGTAAACGTCTTAGAACTGAAAAATACTAAGCTATTTTTGGTAAGCATGACAGCAGATTGATATTGTCAAAAGGCATGCAGGACATGCTCAACTGGCAAGGCATTTGTATATAGGGCTTCTGGATTTCTGGTGACTGTTACTAAATTAAAAGTAAAAACTCTGATGAAGGATAATGGTAACTGTTTTATAGCTGAAACATTGTAAACCATAGTCAGTAAAGATTACAACAGGTTGTTAAGGTTAAAAGGCGTGCATGACATGCTGATCTGTTAAGGCAGCAATATGAAGTGGTTCTTTGTTAATTGATGACTGATTTTGAAACAGGGAAGTGGATCCCCAACTTAGCCATGGCTGGTAAACATGACAGGTTGATCTGTCAAAGCTGGGAGGATAATTGGTGGCTGGTTTTTTTTTTAAAAAATGAAACATACTAAACAGTACAATAGGCACATGCATGACATGCTCGGCTGTCAGGGCAGAAATATAATATGGTTCTTTGATTATTGATGACCTTTTTATTAGAATTCAGAAAGTTTTTTGGAAGTAAAAAATCTGGTGAAGGGCGATAAGCCATGCCGAACTCTAGCTTACCTGACAGCCCTTTCCTCTTTACCATGTCATGTGCTAATGTTGGACTGGTTGGCTGCAGGTAACCGGTTCTGCATCTCCAGATTCATCGAATTTTGTTTGATGTTCTTGGATGTTATGGAAGAAAAAGCAACTTGGGAACACGATGTCTCCAGAAAAAATGGACCGAACAACACTTCTAGCAAGCTTAAATGACGTTGTTATGTTAAACTTTACAAAAACTGAGGTATCTTTACCATTACATGCTATGTTCTAAATACAACTTGGATAGCATATGCTCCATATGTCTTAGTAATTGGATGAGATCCCTCTAGCATCAGGGAGCAGATGAAACATATACTGTAAGTTTTTGTGCATCATGTTATGGAAACTAGGCTATAAGAATGACCGTTCTGACCTGATAGTAGAGGTCGTATATTAAACTAGGCAGAAAGATAAATGCAAGGAATGCATCAAGTAATTAATTGGCATGCATGCAGTTAGAATAGGAGGCCGAAATTGGTCTGGTTCAATTAAGATAGGATGTCTAAGAATGTCAATAAAAAAGAAAAAGAAATAAGGAAACTGAACAAATAAGGAAATAAGGAAATAAGGTGGTGTTTTTTGGCCAATAATGAAACTGAACAAATGACATTTAATGTTTAGTAAAAGGACTTCCAAGGCTCCCCTAGACTATGTCTAGGGACTGATAAGTTCCAGGACCCATGGTCTGGAATGGCTTAGTCTTGTGGATAAGGCTAAAGCCAAGTTTATATATTCTGTGATTTCAGGATGCCAGTATAACTGGCATGGGCCTTGGTAGTCCAACAAGAATAAAAGGTTAAGAAGGATATGATCCAAGTAATTCTTTATATTTGTATTGTTTACATTGTGTATCAGATGATATTTAACTAATTCAGAACTAACTGTTTGATGTACATCATTAGCAAGGTGTCACGGACGTAACACTCAACAATTGGATGGATATGGCTAGCCAATAATTGGCTGCTCCTATCTCAAAAGGATATCATGATGATGCTGAAATGAGGAAAGCAGTCCAAATTGCACATTTAACAATGATGTGGATGACATCCGCCATCTATCTCACTTTAAGAAAAAAAGGCCTAATAAAGTATTGCAGAAAAGAACGATCGTTGGGGACAGGCATATTCTAGGTAAGGTCTACTCGTAGAAACAATTTCTTTTTGGAAAAAAAACATATGCAAAAATAAGTGTGCAATCTGAGTATGATTATACTACCAAAGTACGGCCTATGGCCAAACAAAGCAAGCCCTCGGGCATATCACTGAAAAGCACTTATGCCACAAATATGCAGTACTGGCTTCTAGGCTTTATTAATTAGTTTTAGGACAGTTGGCAGGGGGATCCCTATGAGTATGGGGGTCCTCCTGTCCCTATACTCAGCAGGTATTTCACTGCCTTCCGGTTGGAGGTAGGATTTAGCTTATATATATATCTGATATATATATGTTCTTATGTTTGTCCTCCTAAATCCGACCGTTGATCCGAGATCCTACGACTCACGTGGCTTTGGGACGTATCCTACGGCCCAGATGGCTTGGGAGTTTGTGTATAGACTATATGTAAGCGATCCTACGGTCCAGGTTGATTTGATCCTGATCGTCGGTCCGAGATCCTACGGCTCACGTTGCTTTGGGACACATCCTACGGTGCACATGGCTTTGGGAATTATATGTAATCGATCCTACGGTCCAGGTTGTTCTTGATCTTGATCGTCGATCTAGGATCCTACGGCTCATGTTGCTTTAGATTTTTGCCACATGGCACGATCTCGGCCCTTGATCGGGTCCAAGATCCTACGGCCCACGTTGAATGCTCATCCTTTAAGGAAAGGCTTTTAAAATGTTTATGTTGTGTGGGGGATTTGAACCACGGTCATTGGCCCCCAAATTTCCATTCTAACCACTAGACCAAGCATTAATTCTATGAATAATTTATGTTTCAAATATACTTAAGGGTAACGATGATTAAGATAAAATGGAGTATAACATTCTAACTAGTCCGTAAGAGTTCTAGAATGTTCTGGCTCTAGAAAGTTCTAGAATCTTCTAGAAAGTTCCAAAATATTCTAGAAAATCCTAAAACATAAGAGAATCTGGGGGAATCTATGAAAATTCTTCCAGAAAGTTTCAAATTGTTCTAATAGGTTCTAGAATGTTCGAGAATGTAGGAATCCATGGGAAGGTAAGAGAATCTAGGGAAATACTTCCAGAAAGTTCTAGGATATTTTGAAAGTCTCAGAATGTTCTAGAAAGTCTTAGAATGTTCCAGAAAGTCTTAGAATGTTCTAAAAAGTTCTAGAATATAAAGGAATCTAGGAGAATCTAACGGAATCTAAGAAAATCTCATAAAATGTGAGAGAATCTAGAAAAATATTTACAAGCCTAAGGGAATCTCTTAAAATTTAGGGGATCTAAGGGAATCTTCATAAAATCTAAGGCAATCTAAAAAAATGTTGATGAAATCTTAGAGTATCTAGGGGAATCTTTATAGAATCTCTTTGAATCTCATATAATGTAAGGAAACCTAAGGCAATCTCATAAAATCTATAGGGATCTAAGAGAATCTAAGGGAATCATCATAGAATCTTGAAGAATCTACGGAAATCTAATGGAATCTAGAGGGAATCTTATAAAATTTAGAGGAATCTCCACGAAACCTCCAAGAGAACCTTAGTAGAATCTTAGAGAATCTATGAATTTAGAGTATTCTCAAGACATTCTTTCAGAATGTAGGGCACGACAAGAACTTGCAGCATAGGAACATGCTAAAACTCGAACATGCACCATAGGACGCATTAAATTTCTTGTATATATATATATATATATATATATATATATATATATATATATATATATATATATATATATATATATATATATATATATATATATATATATATATATATATATATATATATATATATATATATAAATTAATATATATATATTTTATCCAATATATAAATATATGGTTCATTATGATCGGTTTTGTCACTAAGACATACTTGGTTCAATTTGTTTTACTAAGACATGGCAATATGTTGCACAATATGTTGCACAATTGGTGAACAAGCTTAAAATGGCAAGGTCAAATCTACTAAGCAAACCATGCTTCCGTGTTAGTGCATATTTGACCTGGGTTGATGGACGAAAAATAAAAAGCAAGTTTGACAGGTTGCATCACCTCAAATCAATGACATTGTGAAATCGGAAGTTGGATTATGAAATGAACCAAGTTCACCTCGTGGTAAAGAAAAAGGAATTTTTTAGGAACATGGAACTATGATGGTATGATGGCATACATGGTCATAAAACCATGTGTAATTTGATCACATAGTATTTCTTAGGATATTATTTTAAATTAATTTACTCGCAAAGATGAGGGCAAAGACATAATGGCGAACAAATGAAAGAACTGAAAGAACTAAAAGAGTATTTGATACATCTGAGGAAGGCAACAACATGATGCACCAGGGTGCGGATAACAAATAATATGGCAGCCCATAAAGGGGGACGATCTGCATAATAAGGAATAAACCACCCAGGGCAGAAGGGACATTAGGTAATACTAACCAATGGTACTGATTATATAGGAGGCAAAGAAAAATAAAAATCGTTGGATACCATGGCATATTCCTTCATAGGGTTCACACATCCTAGGGAATAAGAATTTTGAGTGGTTTAGGTAATGACGACTAAATGGTAAGACCAAATGGTAAGAAGGAAATAAGTTGTCAACATTTGGATTACTTTTAAGTAAAAACGTAATGTAATTAAGGAAAATACTAAGTTGAATAACGGAAACACTGTAGCAGAAACCATACTAGGGTTTGCAAACCCGGATGCGAATCTCCCCAAATCTGATCATGGCGATGAAGGCTGGCAAGTACGTATTGATGCCGAGTGCATCATGCAAAGAAGTGGTAAGGCAGCCAAGGTTAGCAGGCGACATCTGCAGCTAGCGATAACACCACAAAGAAAACGCAGGTTTGGATTGAAGCATTCCCTTGTTAGTAAAAATAGCAGTAGGCTAAGTTAGCAGAGGAGAATCATGCGAATAAGGGCCGCCTAACATCCTGTATGGATAGAACAAAGCAATGGCGGATAAGCAACAATGGGTCATTCAAAGAAGAAGTTTACTTTGCATAAGCGCCATGGTTCTTGCATCCCTTATGGGAAGAACAAGCTAACAAGGCTGGAAATGCTCAGTCTCATTCGTGGAGCAGGCATTGATCTGAATGCTCTATGCAAAAGGGAAGGGGAAAATGTTGCACAACCCAAAGCAAACAGTTTTTACTTGGCATTGTGGAGAAGTATAGGCTTGCGTAAAAATGCCACAACTAACAAAGAAGGCGAGATCAGCAAGTATCTGTCACAAGAAGAGGTCTGTGAAGAGGAGCAGATTCAGTCTAGTGTTAATAAGGCTGAGGAGCAATACGAAACACAGCAAATGGCGAACTCCAGTGGAGACGAAATGGATTTCGAGCCTCAACTAAATCAGGTTTTGTAAATATTACAATTGATTTCTAGAAGTTAAATAGCAAGCCTGATGTGTTAACTGCTAAAACGCGGAATATAATGTGGTTCTTAGATAAGTTAGGACGGGATTAAAACCAGGAACATGGATCCTCAATTAAAACATGTTTGCAATTATGACGGACTGATCTGGCAAGGCATGAATGTAATATGGGTCTGCAATAATTGGTAAACGTCTTAGAACTGAAAAATACTAAGCTATTTTTGGTAAGCATGACAGCAGATTGATATTGTCAAAAGGCATGCAGGACATGCTCAACTGGCAAGGCATTTGTATATAGGGCTTCTGGATTTCTGGTGACTGTTACTAAATTAAAAGTAAAAACTCTGATGAAGGATAATGGTAACTGTTTTATAGCTGAAACATTGTAAACCATAGTCAGTAAAGATTACAACAGGTTGTTAAGGTTAAAAGGCGTGCATGACATGCTGATCTGTTAAGGCAGCAATATGAAGTGATTCTTTGTTAATTGATGACTGATTTTGAAACAGGGAAGTGGATCCCCAACTTAGCCATGGCTGGTAAACATGACAGGTTGATCTGTCAAAGCTGGGAGGATAATTGGTGGCTGGTTTTTTTTAAAAATGAAACATACTAAACAGTACAATAGGCAGCTAATGGTAAAAGGCATGCATGACATGCTCGGCTGTCAGGGCAGGAATATAATATGGTTCTTTGATTATTGATGACCTTTTTATTAGAATTCAGAAAGTTTTTTGGAAGTAAAAAATCTGGTGAAGGGCGATAAGCCATGCCGAACTCTAGCTTACCTGACAGCCCTTTCCTCTTTACCATGTCATGTGCTAATGTTGGACTGGTTGGCTGCAGGTAACCGGTTCTGCATCTCCAGATTCATCGAATTTTGTTTGATGTTCTTGGATGTTATGGAAGAAAAAGCAACTTGGGAACACGATGTCTCCAGAAAAAATGGACCGAACAACACTTCTAGCAAGCTTAAATGACGTTGTTATGTTAAACTTTACAAAAACTGAGGTATCTTTACCATTACATGTTATGTTCTAAATACAACTTGGATAGCATATGCTCCATATGTCTTAGTAATTGGATGAGATCCCTCTAGCATCAGGGAGCAGATGAAACATATACTGTAAGTTTTTGTGCATCATGTTATGGAAACTAGGCTATAAGAATGACCGTTCTGACCTGATAGTAGAGGTCGTATATTAAACTAGGCAGAAAGATAAATGCAAGGAATGCATCAAGTAATTAATTGGCATGCATGCAGTTAGAATAGGAGGCCGAAATTGGTCTGGTTCAATTAAGATAGGATGTCTAAGAATGTCAATAAAAAAGAAAAAGAAATAAGGAAACTGAACAAATAAGGAAATAAGGAAATAAGGTGGTGTTTTTTGGCCAATAATGAAACTGAACAAATGACATTTAATGTTTAGTAAAAGGACTTCCAAGGCTCCCCTAGACTATGTCTAGGGACTGATAAGTTCCAGGACCCATGGTCTGGAATGGCTTAGTCTTGTGGATAAGGCTAAAGCCAAGTTTTTTTATATATCACTAATATATATACAGGTATATCACATGCTGGGGCATCATGAACATGTTAAATATAGGTGTTAATCTCGGCCGTTCACCCTTGAGAAAAACAGGTGGCACAATTGTGGCCTTCTGATCTGATGGGGGCATGCATGGGCATGCATGGGGGCATGCATGCACCACATGCCTTGACCGTTGGATATGGGGAAGTTAAATCCTGGCCTTTGATTTAAGCTTAAGGAAGGTGCAAAGAAATTGCATTGCATTTAATATAGAGGTGAGGTGGCACCGCATTTATTTATAAAAATTTATAAGAGATTAAATGTCACCTTATGAGGTGACGCCACCACATATGTTTTGCTTTTACATTAAATTATTTTTATTTATGAAATTGCTGACGTGGCAATCTAGACGATGGCGGCAAGTTTTTAGTTCCCCCCCTTCTTTGTAACACCATGGCATAGCCTGACCCTCTTGCAAGTTTGGGTGATCGGTTTACCCAGTACATGCGAGGTTCAAGAGCATTTTTCAGCCGACTCTCATCCCTGGATCGTTATGTTCCTATTCGGGTTTGTGCCAAGGTGGAAGGCATGGGGCGTGATAAGCTTTTCCCAAAAAGCGAGAGGCAATTATTTCTTTTTTTTTTTTTCACATGCGCTCAAATCGAGGTTCTTTGTCTAGGGCTCCACGCTTATTATAGACCGATTTCTACTAAGGCGCCATGGCGGAGCTTGCATTTTGTGTTCAACAGGGGAGGACAACGATTTGATGCGGGTTTAACTTCTTACATTTGTGTTCTTCAATTTGTTTTGCTAGATCTTCTTGCAAAATCCGCATTAAAGATAGCGGTTAGATCTTTAAAAATCTACAAATGGAGCCGCGCCAAAAGGAAATGCGAATAAAACACATAAATGCCATGCAACTCGGGATTGAGAGGTTTGAATTCTGCGGTTGAGGGCATCTACCGCAAAAAGAAGAATATGAAATAATGGCCGAAATCCCGTTGAGGATCCCATTTACCTTGAGCCGAATCAAACGCTTTTTGCCCATCAAATAATCTTAATCCTATCTCGTGCATAATTCGCTTATGGTTCTTATTCATTCTCCTTTTGCGGCAAGGGCTTGGGTTTCTCCTTGGGCGGTTCTTGAGCGAGGACTCGTCGGCCTATAAATCCAACCGGATTGTCTATCCGTGAATGCAGATCTCAAATGGCATGTTATTTTTTCGGGTATCTTCGGGCGAAGTTTGTAGCAGAAGTTGTGATGTTTGAATGGTTTTCGGCAGTTTTAAGGTTGGTGGAGATTATGTCTGCGTAGATACAAATCCGCTTAAAGATAACTTTCATATTTTTCTGCACATCTTGCTGCGAATGTGAGGTATATGAAAATATATTAGCCCCGGACTCCAAGATTTTTCTTTAAATTTTATTACTCTCTTCTATCTGCTGCATCCTCTTGGAGCAACATATATCGAAGGTTTTTTTCTTCAAGGTCGTACTTTATGTTAACTTTAAGGAATTTGTCGGAGATTATTATTGACTAAGCCATATGAGCAACTCGCAATATATAATGCAACTCCTTTTTTAAGGTACAAAATCAGAATGGTAACATGTATTTGAGGCATTCCGAGGTGCTTATGTTGTGCTGGAATATGCAAAGTGATGGATCAAATGTCCGGGGTTACAAGACCTAATCTTTATTAAGTTCCAAGATATTTGCCATATGGTTATGTTTTTCTAGTTTTTAAGTGTTTCTGAGAATTGAAAAGTATGATGGCGCGTGCGCATTTTCTTCCTGACGGAGTTGCTCTATTATTTGAGGAAGACAACTCTTGCCTTTTAAGAATGGTTGTGTCTATGAAATGGCGAATGTCCCGGTGATTTTTAAAAGTGTAGACGGAATATCATGTTTTAAGAGATGAGCATGTGTAGTTGACGGTGTTATTGATCCGTTTTGGATTAACAATGTGTAGTGTTCTTTCTTATGTAGTTTGTCAATAAACCTAACACATTTGAATCTCTCTTAGAAGCAAAGACACCTGCGGGTGAGATAATGTCTTTTTTATTTTTATGTTATGATACGAGAATGGTGAGTCCTATAACGTTTGATTTGTATGTGTAGCGCACTATGTGGAATGAGGTGAAGTTTGCCTTTGGCTTCCCATGCCCATATTGCTTTGAAATTTTAAATTTATCCAATTTCCTCGTTGTGTCCACATATTGAAGATGATCACTTCTTTCAGTCCAAGGTGGTGTAAAGTAGCTTCAATATATAGCCTAGGAAGTATCATATTTTACTGATTCATCCGTGAATATATTTGCATTTAAGGTTTTCATCTTTCGGAAGAAGGAAAGCATATCTTTTTTGACTTAGAAGTAACCAGAGCAAGGCAACTTTTGTAATTTTAAAATAATGAATAGCCTAGGAAGAAAGCCGAGACAATGATTTTGTGTATTTTGTTGTTTCAGAATGCAAAGACTTGTGCTCACTTGTGAAGTTATTATCGATGCCATAAAGCATTATTTTCTACGATCAAGTTTAATGACATCAAACCTGCTTTGCATACTCGAGAGTTTTTAGAAGCCCTTTGTAAACAGGTTGGATAATTACCATATTCTGTTCATTCTCTGGCAAGTATGTAAGTTGTTGGCTTGCCTAATGCCTGCCGTTGACCCATTTTATTAATTAAAATGTTTTCAGTTGTTTCAATTGGATAGGTTCTATGAATTATCATGTAGATTAGTATTAGATTACCCATTTGTTTATTTTGCTCCTTTCTTTATAAGGGGAAATAGCATATCCTCTGGACTGAGTTCTATTATATTAAGAGTTTGGGTTTTGATAACATCATTTGTTAATTTGCTTATTCTATGTCTTTGCTTTTACCAATCGATCGTGGGTTGTGAAAAGTCAACATTTTGAACTTTGGAAAGCGTTGACTTTTGTGCCATTAGCACCAGCTTGTGTGGTAAGTGCCTTTTGATCCAATTTGAGATCTCCCATAAGCATTCTGTTACTGAAGAGAACTTGTGATTCTTTGCAGGTGCTTAGAGTCTTGATTCCTTTATATGCATCTTACCTTCCTCAAAGATTCAATCTGGTTGAAGGGCTTATAGTGTCAAATTTACTGTTCTTAATGAATTTGCTATGGAGCCGTGTCTTTTGATGTGCCTTTTTTGCTTTTGGCATGATAAAGATGTGCTTGCCTAACATACTGAGGAGGGAAGATGATGTGTGACTATGTTAGTTGCCTAGGTGCCTATCTTCTAATTTTATTTTACGTTGATTCTTGGAGCTATTTAGAGGTTTCTGGATGAAGATTCACTCATGCCAATTTCATTGCCAAGTAGTTAGATTAGTCCGGACACGGATCCAACATAATTTTTGCATCGGGGAGAGATTAGTCAAGATCTGCCACTTGAGAAATTTCTAATTGGCTATGGTTCAGCTAATCATGGGCCATGGAAATTGTTGGACTCCACTTTACACTCGTTGCTTGAACTTGAAAAGTTTTTTGAAATCGATCTAGGTCCTCGAAAGCGGAACCGGGTGGCGATAGTGGTTGGCTTTGCTTGAGCAACCTTATGTTGCAATAATTTGCCTACAAAAGTGGTACAAATAGGATCTCATTGTGGAAAATATTCTTGTGACAATTTTATGTAACTTTGGTCCTTACCCTATGCTTGCGATAAAAAAAAGATATGAATTGAAACAATAAAAGGTCATAAATATAATATTTTTGAGTAAATTCACTTGCTTGACCAATTAACCCGATTTGGTGGTTTACTCATAATTTCAAGCCATGTGATAGACATTTTCCTTGAACCTATGGCTATATAACAAGGCACCCAATCCCTATAATAGTTTGTGAAGCAATTTTCCCTATTGTGTTAATGAGAGCTCATAACAATGGACTTCAAAAGAATAAAGGTGGGCTATGGTGATCAATATACTGTAAACGCATAACGGCGGTGGTCATGAGAATTTAACATCAAGTTACCCCTTCGGGCATTTGAACTTTATTTGTGGGTGTAAGCTCGGATGGTTAAACCCCTTGGGGATTATTAAGTTGTGGCCCTGAACCCATGGCTTTCCCTAGACGGAGTTGCTCTATTATTTGAGGAAGACAACTCTTGCCTTTTAAGAATGGCTGTGTCTATGAAATGGCGAATGTCCCAGGTGATTTTTAAAAGTGTAGACGGAATATCATGTTTTAAGAGATGAGCATGTGTAGTTGACGGTGTTATTGATCTGTTTGGATTAACAATGTGTAGTGTTCTTTCTTATGTAGTTTGTCAATAAACCTAACACATTTGAATCTCTCTTAGAAGCAGCACACACGGGTGAGATAATGTCTTTTTTTATTTTTATGTTATGATACAGAATGGTGAGTCCTATAACGTTTGATTTGTATGTGTAGCGCAGACTATGTGGAATGAGGTGAAGTTTGCAATCGGCTTCCCATGCCCATATTGCTTTGAAATTTTAAATTTATCCAATTTCCTCGTTGTGTCCACATATTGAAGATGATCACTTCTTCAAATCCAAGGTGGTCGTAAGTAGCTTCAATATATAGCCTAGGAAGTATCATATTTTACAGATTCATCCGTGAATATATTTGCATTTAAGGTTTTCATCTTTGGAAGAAGGGGAAAGCATATCTTTTGACTTAGAAGTAACCGTGAGCGAAAGGCAACTTTTGTAATTTTAAAATAATGAATAGCCTAGGAAGAAAGCCGGACAATGATTTTGTGTATTTTGTTGCTTGAAATGCAAAGACTTGTGCTCACTTGTGAAGTTATTACTCGATGCCATAAAGCATTATTTTCCGATCAAGTTTAATGACATCAAACCTTTTGCATACTCGGAGTTTTTAGAAGCCCTTTGTAAAACAAGTTGGATAATTACCATATTCTGTTCATTCTACGGCAAGTATGTAAGTTGTTGGCTTGCCTAATGCCTGCCGTTGACCCATTTTATTAATTAAAATGTTTTCAGTTGTTTCAATTGGATAGGTTCTATGAATTATCATGTAGATTAGTATTAGATTACCCATTTGTTTATTTTGCTCCTTTCTTTATAAGGGGAAATAGCATATCCTCTGGACTGAGTTCTATTATATTAAGAGTTTGGGTTTTGATAACATCATTTGTTAATTTGCTTATTCTATGTGCTGCTTTTACCAATCGATCGTGGGTTGTGAAAAGTCAACATTTTGAACTTTGGAAAGCGTTGACTTTTGTGCCATTAGCACCAGCTTGTGTGGTAAGTGCCTTTTGATCCAATTTGAGATCTCCCATAAGCATTCTGTTACTGAAGAGAACTTGTGATTCTTTGCAGGTGCTTAGAGTCTTGATTCCTTTATATGCATCTTACCTTCCTCAGCATTCAATCTGGTTGAAGGGGCTTATAGTGTCAAATTTCTGTTCTTAATGAATTTGCTATGGAGCTGTGTCTTTTGATGTGCCTTTTGTTGCTTTTGGCATGATAAAGATGTGCTTGCCTAACATACAGGAGGGAAGATGATGTGTGACTATGTTAGTTGCCTAGGTGCCTATCTTCTAATTTTATTTTACAGTGATTCTTGGAGCTATTTAGAGGTTTCCTGGATGAAGATTCACTCATGCCAATTTCATTGCCAAGTAGTTAGATTAGTCCAGACACCAGATCCAACATAATTTTGCATCAGGGAGAGATTAGTCAAGATCTGCCACTTGAGAAATTTCTAATTGGCTATGGTTCAGCTAATCATGGGCCATGGAAATTGTTGGACTCCACTTTACACTCGTTGCTTGAACTTGAAAAGTTTTTTTGAAATCGATCTAGGTCCTCGAGCAGAACTGGGTGGCAGTAGTGGTTGGCTTTGCTTGGAGCAACCTTATGTTGCAATAATTTGCCTACAAAAGTGGTACAAATAGGATCTCATTGTGGAAAATATTCTTGTGACAATTTTATGTAACTTTGGTCCTTACCCTATGCTTGCGATAAAAAAAAGATATGAATTGAAACAATAAAAGGTCATAAATATAATATTTTTGAGTAAATTCACTTGCTTGACCAATTAACCCGATTTGGTGGTTTACTCATAATTTCAAGCCATGTGATAGACATTTTCCTTGAACCTATGGCTATATAACAAGGCACCCAATCCCTATAATAGTTTGTGAAGCAATTTTCCCTATTGTGTTAATGAGAGCTCATAACAATGGACTTCAAAAGAATAAAGGTGGGCTATGGTGATCAATATACTGTAAACGCATAACGGCGGTGGTCATGAGAATTTAACATCAAGTTACCCCTTCGGGCATTTGAACTTTATTTGTGGGTGTAAGCTCGGATGGTTAAACCCCTTGGGGATTATTAAGTTGTGGCCCTGAACCCATGGCTTTCCCTAGAAATAACGGTTTATGCTTGGTGATTAAATTTATAGAGTTTGGAGATACATGTCTATGTGAATGAATTATTGAGTGACCAATTTAAACTAACTACTATATCCAGAGAACTTGACGAATAAGGCACCTAAAGTTTATGTTGTACTAAACTTAATATGTATGCTTTTTGAGATCTATGCTCTCTCAGCCACGAATAATAGACCATTGCCATAATTGCATCCACACACAAGTACTGCAAAATATGCCTACACAGCTAGGCCTTTTAGTGGTAACTCACCCATTTTTTACAATGGGTTAACAATTTTTTTTCGTGACCATATTGTTGCCAAACTTTCGTGACCATGTTGACTTGAAATGATCATGAAGCGAAGACTATCTACCAAGCGAGCTCCCAATTGCACACGCACTAGCAAAAACGATTAGGCGTTTGATCCGGTAGAGTTGTACTACAAACAAATATTGATTATGGGACTAGATGCCAGGTTCGGTTTGATGGTAACAAAAATAAATAACCGCAGATAACCATATCAGTTGTAGCCAATGAGATCAATACCAGGAGTCTTCTTAGAACCATCGAGCCTCGCAAAGTCTATGGTAATCTATGAGAACTAAGAGAAATTCTAGGTGAATCTTCACAAAAAATGAATGAATCTAGGACTAGATAAACCTTGAACTGAGTTTGGAGCCAATGTGATCATATTCTATGAGGCTTCTTAGAATCTTATAAAACCTATAGTGATTTAAGAGACTCTAGGGGAATCTGCATAGCATGTTTACGAATCTAGAGGAATCTCAATATAACCTAGGAGAATTCTGGGGAATCCCAAGAGGACCTTGGGCACTTTCGGAGTCTCAGTATGATCTATGACAATCTATGGGAATCTTCATAAAATATTGGAGGATCTAAGAGAATCTTGATAAAATCTAATAGAATTTACATAGAATCTCGGGTAACATACGTGAACCTTCAGAGAATCTTTGGAAATCTAGACGATCTTTATGGGATCTTCGAGAATCTAGGGGAATATTGATGGAATCTTAGAGAATATAAGAGCCTTTGTAGGATCTAAGTGAATCTAAAAGAATGTTTATAAAAAACTTTGAGAATCTTGATGGAATGTTATAGAATCTAGAGTAATCTTCATGAAATCTAAGGAGATCCAATATAATGTACATAGAATCGTGGGAATCTGGATGGATCTGGATCAATTTTTTGAGAATCTAGAAGAATCTCGAGAGAATTTATAAGAACCCATGGAACCTTCATAGGATATTTGAGAATCTAAAGGAGAATTTTTGTGTAACATGACAAATCTTGATGGAATCTTTGAGAATCTAGGGGAATCTTGATGTAACCTTGGAGAATCTAAGGGGATCCTCAAAAAATCTAACAAAATTTAAAGGAATTTTCATAAAACCTTTCGAAATCTAGGTTTTTTGCTGGGATTTTGGAAAATCTAGAAGAATCTTCATATAAACTAAAGCACTCCAAGAGACCCTACATAGAATCATGGCGAATCTAGATGAATCTTGGGATAATCTTTGGGAATCCAAAGGAATCTGAAGAAAATCTTAGTTAATCTAGAGAACCTTCACAGAATATCTAAGAATCTACGGGAATCTTAATAGGATCTTAAACAATCTAGGAAAATTTACATATCGCCTTGGAAAATCTATCTGAATTGTGAGAGAATTTTTGAGAATCTAGGAGAATCTCGATGGAATCTAGGATAACCTAAAGGAGTCTTCGTATAATCTAAGGGAAATCTTTAGGTGAATCTTGAAACAATGTAGGAAAATTTTCCACACTGGTGTGTTTTGCAGGGTCGACTTCATGCAGTCCTTCATAGTAGAACCACTTGTATTATATATATATATATATATATATATATATATATATATATATATATATATATATATATATATATATATATATATATATATATATATATATATATATATATATATATATATATATATATATATATCAAAATGATTTAGGGTTTATCCCAGTCTAGTGCTCACTTTTCATCTCAGTTAGTAATCTAGTTTGAGATTCTGAGTCTGTTTGCCTCCTCTAGGGATCAAGGTTTCCACTCCATCTGTATCACACTTAGACATCAGGATTGTAGCCTTCCTATTTTTAACCTTAACACTCTTGTGTTCACTTATTTAGTAATCAGAAGCATGTTCTAGTTTAACCCTTTCATAACTAATATGTTGTAGGCGTATACTGCGCTTGGTTTGTCCTTTTGCTAGCATGTTTCACCTTAAGGTAGCATACCCCACCTTAGGATATACATAGGCAAAATATCTTATGCTTAGCACAGGTTTGTGAGGTTTTTTATCTCAAACTTAAGTGCATCTGCAACAGGTTTGAATTATAAGTGAGTTGACCTAAATGTCTTATGGGTTGTAATTGTTTAACCCAACTGTCTGTTCCTTAGTCTCTTGATCTAGGTTACCTTACAGTGACAAATGTTCTGGGCACTATCCTTATGCACCTTTTTCAGTATTCCGACAGGCATCCCCAGCATCATCATTGCCCATAATGTTCGTTTGTACCCTTTTACTTTAAAATTTTCATATTGATCCCTCAGTGTCTTGCCTTAAATTATTATGCATCCATTTCTGGAATATTGTAATGCATCTCCACTAATTACTTTGTCTACCATTATCATAGCTTAATGAAAAGTATGTTGTCAAGTATGCTGCATAGTCAATTTGGTTGAATATTATCAGAGCTTTCCCCTTGAGATGTTTGGGAATGTTTATTTTTGTCAACCTTGGTGTAGGCGTCTCTATAATATTGCGTCTCCATTATAATTTTTATCTATTTTAATTTATCAAGAAATTTACCTTTTTTGTCATTCGTGTTTAACCTAAGTTCACTCCGGCCCTTATTCCGCTCGCCGTCTCTCCTTCTTGGTGATCGGCAACAGACTGTTACACGCCAGATTGGCTAGAGTCGCCATCATGCCCTCTACCAGCTATGCCAGGTTCATACGTCTATCTAAAAGCCATTGTAAACTACTGTGTAACCCTAGTTTAGGTCTCCATGTTCGGATGTTAAGGCGCCAGGCAGGAATCCACGCTGGAAGCTATATGATCTATAAATACAGGTATGCTTTTGCTCTTACTAAGGCACAGAATGAGTAAAGCAGGAAGACCGGAAGGTGCTTGCAACAAGGGCCAAACCAGGCCCAAGCTTATTGAATTTCTGAGAAAGCATGGCTTAGAGCATGAGGGGTCACAGCCCACAAAACGTCAACTATTGGAATTATGCAGGCAACATGGGTTGGATCCCAATAGGGAGAAGAATGATCCAGGGATCAAAAAGTTTATCCCATTGGCTCCATGCAGCAGCATTGCTAAGGTCACTGAGCAGCCTCCTCAGATCCCTGATATTGTGGCCCTTTCAGAAGATGAGGATTCAGAAGAGGACATTCCACTAAATCAGGTCCTCATGTGTTTTTCATTAAGTTTTTCCCTCACTATGTTTCATTCTAGCCATCCATACATAATATTATCTGACTAGCAGTGGTTCTTCACCATTATTATTCCCTTCGTTTCTGATCTGTAATTATTAGGTGCAATTAGAGTTAGTATACCCAATCTGGAGTAAAGTAACTAGGCAGTATAATTGTTTCTAAATAAGCAAAAACTTACAAACTAGTTCTATTAGTGGCTTTATGCTTTATGTTTACACTTCAAGTCAGGAGTTTCTCTGTTATTAATTATAGCTTAACATCTGATTCTATTTTTCTGTTAAACAGTGGTTAATTTAATCTAATTAACGGGTAAAGGGCCGTAAGGCCAAGGTTGCTCATAGCTTACCTGTAGCATAGGCATTTTTTACCCTTCTCAGGCTAATAAGTGCTTTTTTGCTGCAGGTAACCGAGCTCCTTCTCTCGTAATTGTCTTTGGATGTTGCATTTATGCGTTCTTGTGGATTTGCATTATATGAGCTACTATATTTTTGTATTTCTGTTCCTGAAAAATGGTAAGCAGACTTCCTTTTCCTTATGATCAGCAGATTGATCATGAATACTATGGTTTCAAATACTTTTGGATCTATCATATTTCTGTTTTACATTTGCTTGGATCTATAATATGTATTTGGTTTACTTCAATACTGTAATAAACTCATGGGGTTATATATATTTTTCTTTAATATAATTAATGCACTCTATTTTTTAAGAATTCAGCTGTCTTTGTTGCTGGTGTATGCTTTTTCTTAATGACTTAACTTTTCTTGGATATACCTGGGTTCTTCCTTTTGTGTACCCTTTGTGTATTATGTCTTATAGTTTTCTGTACTTATGCTTGTAATTTCGAGCTTACAAATATGGAATTATTGTAGGCTTATTTGGTTGCCCTTTTAAATAACTAGGGATGATTAACTTGTAATCTGTAATTCATCTAAATACAAAAGCATTTTTGCTGTCCAGTCTGTTTTATTTTGACTTCTAGGTAAATATTCAAGGAAGATGAACCATTTTCTCGGCATCCTTTGCCTTAAGTCTTTTTTTTCAGTGGCATACATGCTTTTTCCTGGCATGTTTTAGTGTTAGTAATATGATAATTT
This sequence comes from Isoetes taiwanensis, assembly GCA_021234155.1. NCBI lineage: Eukaryota > Viridiplantae > Streptophyta > Lycopodiopsida > Isoetales > Isoetaceae > Isoetes > Isoetes taiwanensis. The sequence continues at coordinate 1,785,964 of JAJEKV010000054.1, read as the reverse complement.
GTAGATCTTATTTGCTGACTCTTCCTTTTTTGCTAGCCTTTCCTTGTTTTCCTTCCTTCTTTCTCATTAAGTATGTATACTATTAATTTAGTAAATAAGTTTATATTTCTTCGATGGATCTGCTGTTTCCTTTACGAATATTCTTGTATCTTTCCTTTAAACCATTAAAGCTTTCTTCATATCCTGAACATTAATTAATACTGGTCTTCAATTAAATGCTGCTAATCTTATGTCTTTATGGCATGATACTTTCATTGTTAGCATGGTTTTACATGTTGACATCTCCCTATATTTCAAGTAATAATCATATATGATGTTTGCTAAAGTTAGACTTCTAAGTGGTATGCTCAGGTTTTAATAGGTTTTAGTTCTATTTTGTTTTAATAATGTTGGTCCCTAAAGCCTCTCTTCTTAGAGCCTGATAAGTCCAGTATTCTCAAGATAGTAAGTCTTGAAATGCGTGGATGTCTTGACTAGTCACAAGGATCAGTTCAGGCCAGTATATATATATATATATATATATATATATATATATATATATATATATATATATATATATATATATATATATATATATATATATATATATATATATATATATATATATATAAATTATTTGAGGTGTCCCATGTTCCAAAGATTTGAGGTGTCGCTGCAGAGTCGCCCGGATCTGAGATCGACGGTCCATGCGAGGACACCTCAAAGTATTGGAACATGATGAGGTGGCAGCAATATTTGGTGTAGCAGATCTTAACCGTTAGATCAAAAGGTGAGCTTAAATCCTAGCCATTAACTTTCTAATATTAATTTTTTTTTTTAAAAGGAGGTGAGGTGGCACCCTCATTAATAAAAAAAGTAGTGAGGTGTCAAGGCATTTATGAGTGGACATTCTAGGAAGCTTCCTTTTGCTTAATCGCCTTCAAATGCACATAGCTTGCAGTAGAGGGGTCGGATGAAGGTGGAGCCCACGCCGTTGGATTGCTCTCATCGAGAGCTTTCCAATGAGTGGTGCTTTGGCACTATTTTCCAAGTTTGGAGCCAACATGATCGAATACTAAGAATCTTCTGGGAATCTTTGAGTTTCAAGTAACCTATGGTAAGTTGAGAGAATCTAGGAGAATCTTTATAGGATCTTAGAGAATCCAAAGGAATATCATGAGAATCTTAGAGAATCTATGGGAATCTCAAGATAGCATGTTTGAGAATGTAAGGGACTGTAAAGGAATCTTGATAAAATTTTTAAGATCCTAGAGGAAACTTGAAGGAATCTTGGGATCAAGGGGAATCTTTATGGAATCTAAAAGTAATCTTGATGGAATCTTGGAGAATCTTCATAGAATCTATAGGAATCTTGGGGTATTATTTTGGAATCCAAGGGAATATAAAGGAATCTTCTGAAAATCTTTAAGAATCTATGAGAATCTAGATGGAATCTTGGAGAATCTAGGAGAATCTTAATAAAATCTAAGGGAATCTATCTAGAATCTTAAGAGTCTAGGGAATCTTTGTAGAAATTTAAGAATTTTAGAGAATCTTTGAGAATCTAAGAGAAACTAAGAGAATCTTTGAGAATCTTTCTGGAATTTTTGAGAATCTAGGGGAATCTTGATGGAATCTTAGAGAGTCTAAGAGAATCTTCATAGAATCTTGAGAAATCCAGGGGAATACTCATAGAATCTTGGAGAACCTAGAGGAATCATGCTTTGTTGTGTGACTGTTGGGTCCTGCCTAATATCATTCATGGTACAACCACTCATAATGCAACTACTCATAGTACAAAAACTTGTATATATATATATATATATATATATAGATGATTAATCCTTACAATTAGAATTTAGGGATTGGAAATCCTACCTATCATAGTGTCGAATATGGTGTTTCCATTACTATGAATATGCATGCAAAAGCAAAGAAGCTCACACTAATTGAAGATATGATACAAAATGGCGAGACTGCCCATTCGTTGTCCCGTTTGAAACCATCATGCATAAAGAAACTCTGTTCCTTCTCAAGGTTCTACTCAAAATTTCCAATGAAATTAATTATGCTTTTCCAAATGTCCAAAACACATACATAAGAAGTTTTCGAATTCCCTTTTTGTTTACAACTTAAGAAAGGAACCAAACATAACAAAAAATGGAAATTTGTCTTACCCGTATGCTTTGGAGGTGAAATTGCAGCCCAAGGGAGTGCTCCAGATATGAAGGAAAAAGCTGCTACAATATCAGATCTAGTAAAGAAGCAATGTCGTGCAGAACGTTTCGGTCTTGAGCTGCAAGGTTCATTGGATTGTGATAGAAATCTATGAACCAAACAGAGAGTGGGTCTAGCACATGCAGAACGTGAGAACTAAGGAACTACTGATTCAACTCAAGATCCAAGTATCAGCTAAAGCAGAGTCTTGTATACATCCAAAATATGTTCATCAGAAAAATTATGCTCTAATGTGCCTGAATCTCAGAACAATCAATAATTTCAGCGTAATATTTCAGTAATTTGAATAATGAAGCATCAAGATAACATCTGATTGAAAACTCCATAAACGGAAACGTGAAGCTTCAGATACCTAACCTATAGTTTCATGAGCATTTATACCTACATAAAAACGTAAATACTATTAAGACAACTAAACTTCTAGCTAGTTCAAAGTTTCAAGATTTGCGAACAACATATAACTTACCCAAAGTATTTAAGGTTTGTTGTGATCTGCTCTGCCTGGCGACCTCTGCTTGTAAAATCCGCACAGCAGCTTGAACGGTCTCAAGTTAGAGTTTCGAACATGGAGGAACAACATTTTGCTGCGCACCATTTTATCTAAGTATGTGGGACGATGTGCACTTAAACACTGGCCGAGCCCGACCAAAAGATATTGGCACATTTGACTCATTTTGTAACATATGTACCATGGAGATTTTGTCCAACTATCCGCCTAATATTATGGAGAAATACTTACGCCTGATTTATATATGGAGCGGACTTGGAGCAGAAAGAGAAGTTAATGTGGGATTTGTTACTTGGAGCAGAAGTTAACAAGTGAATTTTGTTTTACTTCAATGGTAGTCGGCCAAAATGAGGGCCTGGAAAAATACCGATGGTCGGTGAGCAAATTCATTGTAAAAAGAGATAATAGAAATAAAAGAATAACTCCAACACTTGGTAAAGGTTCATAAGTTTCAAAGGTTCGCGGAACAAACATGCATTCTACATGCCAAAGAAAACCTCGCAAAAACATACCTTCGCTCTCAAGCCCGTGACGCAGGAGCATCACCCGCCGGAAGAAAAGAAAGAAGGAATCGAGGAGGATCTGCCCGAGCACTAAAAAAAAAAAGCCATAAACGCCACAAAATCTACCTTTTGTCATTCAACCCCGATGATGCAGGGCATTACCTGCTGCGAAGAAAAGAAGGAAGGATTCGAGGAGGATCTATCGAGAGCTCTACAAAGCCATTCAAGCTTAATCCCCGAGGAAGAAAGACGCGGAAGGACGAGATGCAGCAAAAGCCATAGAAGTCCAGCAGTTTGAAAAATGGAGGTAGACCGCCAATGCGACCACATATTCCCCTATGCGGGAGAGGGAACGCCGCATGCGGCGTAAGATGCGGCGTTCCTTGGCACGGAACCCAACATGCTCCCAAAATAAAAAAGAAGATGTGAGGTGCCATGGCATCCAATGCCCAAACTCTTGCTAACTCGTAATTTATTTGGTGTAAGCATTACAAAGCATCGGTAAATCTTTGCAATGCTTCAAAAGAAATGATAATTCTAACACCATGTTACTCATATATTTTGCAGACGGACGGACGGACAGTCAGTCAGTACAAGTGAAGAACTGTTTAGCCTCATTGTTTACTATCATTCCACCTATTTTTGAGAGCCCAACAATATGCAATCTCGGGGCCCTATCATTGAATCAAACACTGGATTGATTCTAAGGTATCATGTCTGCATTTGGCTCTACCTCAACAGGAAATTGCTATATCTATTGTCTCATTAGATGTTTGCATTGCTTCGTTTGATATCTCAAACAAGAGGTTATCCTAGGAGGTTTGTGTAGACGTGTCTACCATCTTTACCTTACTCTGTATGTCATCCATCGATGAGGTTTCTCATGCAAAGTAATGGATCTGTAGCCATTGAACTGAGGCTAGAATTATTAGCACAATTTATTTCACTCCTTAGCTTTTGTTTGCTATAACTATATTTTAAAACTAACATTCTCATCCTAACATGTAATTCATGCAACAGGAGTAAAAAAAGAAAACACAATGTATTTTGAAGGTCTTAATACTAAGACCAAGAAAAAATTGGATGCCTGGGAAGTGGATAATTGTCCTTGGTAGTTAGGCTTTCCAACATGTGAATATTCAGAGGAAGAGTGATGATTCTAGAAGCTCCTACCGCTACTCAAAACAGTAGAGAATGTGGCAGGACAATGAGAAGGAGTATGTATTTAGAGTCAAGGTTCGAGATCGTCTGCAAGACAGCCCTCTATGAGGACCCGTGGATCAAGCAGTCAAATCCTGGTATAATGTGTCACGCGGGATTTTGCAAAGAAATCAAAACAGAAAGAATGAAACAGAAAAGCAAAGAGACTATATGTCAAGATAAGAATCCTTGAATATCAAAAAGAGTACATGACATCTCGGTAAGACAAGAAAACTGAAACAAGACGATACTAAATCTCATCTAAAAACTTGAAACAAGATTGCAAATTAAACGGGAGTGTTGCAGCATTTCAAAGATTCCCTTTAAAAAAATATCATGCTCTTAAAATTGGCCTTTTTGGATAAACTTGAAAATTTCAGAGGGTTCATTTTTTTTTTCCCCCTCATTTTGGCCCCTCATTAAGTGACAAGTTTATTTTTTGCAAAGAAACACCCTTGAAAATGGCAAAATGTAGGCATGAATACGTAATCTCTAAAAGGGAGATATCAAAAACATCAAAATAGAGAAGAAAAAATAATTATTATTTCTTTAAAATTTTCAGTACATTAATTTGGCATCCTCAAAATTTGGTGCATATTGAACAATATGCTTGTCAGACGTTGCAACTGGGTATCTGTCCCAAGTCTCCACGTTTAATTGTTCCATCAAACATGTTTGACATGTTATGGCGATCTATTGGCTGAATGAAAAACAAGAAAATAATCAAGTAAACAAATAAACACTAGGGCACATAAAACAGAAAATGTAAAATGAAAAGCGTATTCTGGAATACACTTATGCTTTTCTAAAAAACAAACTTCCAGAATACACTTTGGATTTTCAGAGAAAGCAAAAGTGTATTCCGGAATACACTTTTAATTTCCTAGGAAAGCAAATGTGTATTCTGGAATACACCTTTGCTTTCTAAGAAATCAAATATATATTCTGGAACAACATGTTGCCTATGTATTAAGGTGCTGAAAACTTTGACGCTTGTGACAATAACTGAACACATGAAAGAGGATCTTATTTACAACTATTTTTTTTTTTTTTTTTTTAAAGGCAAGGTGGGGTTTATATTTATATAATAAAAAGTACAGAGTACAATGTTTCAAACTTCACAGAGGATTACTACAGGAGTAACCTCAACCTCTTCATCCTCTATGAACTGAAACTTATTCAAATGAGTAACAGCAATACAAAAGAAGTATAAGATAGCTAACAATGGTTAAAGAAACCTGATTCTCAAACTGTTGTGTCTGAGGTGCATAGTAGAGTGCTGCATTGTCGGGGTCACAGCTAACCTTAGAAGCTCCTAGCTCGGCAATCCTGTAATAATAATAAATAACAATGTAAGAGGTACTTGGTCAAAATAAGATTCATTATTAGCAACACTCCGTTCGGGTGCTTGGCGTGTAACTTCTTCAGTTTGACTAGACATGAACAAGAATCATTTTGGTCCACTTTTGAAACTTTTTCTTTTACAAATATCTCATTGCATTCGATTTGGTCTATTTTATGTACTCTCTCTTTTACAAAGATTGGATTAACCGAGTCCTCAGTTCTAACTCTTTTCTCTGCAGAATAGATGAGTTATCGTAAACATCTTTATTAAGGCATTGAAAGAGTAGTTCACATAACACCTACATTTATCAACCCAAAGATAACCCAATTTAGAGGCAGAAACCAAGGAAACGACATACATGCCTTCATATTGGAATTGGCATTTTGCCATCTTCAAGCTTGTGCTTATCTTGGTTTTTGCGTGTAACACTTCAGATCCTAATGATGGTTGTCCATATGTTCAGATCCTAATGATGGTTGTCCATATGCTCAGATCCTAATGAATCTGCAGCCTGCTTGAAAGATGCATCCAATTCCTTTTTATCAAAACTCATGCCTTGGAAAAACTCTTGTTCTTGAATGATCCTTGCCGTAGGCCATTGGAAGCCACTGCAGGTGCTGCAAAATTAAGAACAAATATTTGTACAATATATTAAATTATCATTCATAAACAAGATACATGTATTGAAGGTAAGAACTTGTACTCTTTCCATTAGACAAAGTCTCCGACTTCATCTTCAACATTTTTTCAAAGAAATTAGGTATTTCTTTCTGCAATTTCATATCCTCCTTAACATGTGAATGTGCTAAACATAAGAAATAATGAAGGGTTATAAATAGCTTCAAATAGGCAGACAAACGATTTTGAACAATTGGATGAATGATGTTGCAACATAAAACCTTAATGGTCATTCAAAATTTACTGCAACAAATTGATGATGTAGAGACAGGCTATCCTCAACCTTCAGATATTGGCACCGGGTTTGGACTAAAAATTTAAGCCACAAAAGCATTTTTATCATGTGCTTCTTGTGGAAAAAACGTGCCCATTTATTTCCTACGATGAGGCAATGCTAAACAAAACTTGAAGAACTCAGAAAATCGTATGATACTTTAGCAGAAATAGCCACAACTTGTTGGCGTTACACAAACAGATGCATAGACATGGATGTCAAAAGGCTTGTTGCCTCTTCCATGCAGAGAATCACATGTAAAGCAACCAGGTCTGAAGATGGATAACGGTCAAGTAACAGATCAAAGCATTTGGAACTCTTACTAAGAAATAACAGTTAATGTTCGTCCTAAAAGAGAAGATAGACTTACTCATTTGAATTATACAAAGGCTTTGGTCAAGATTGGCAGTTCCTCCCTAAGCCTGCAGTTAGAAATCAGTACTGAATTGCGACTCCAAGCTTCTTCTGCTACCAAGCAGTTGCTAACAGGAGGAATGAGAAGGTCGAATCACAAATCCTTAACTGCAAAAACCTTCCACTGAATCCTTAATAAATCCATCCACAGATCCGTCTAGAGATCCGTCCACACCCATAAATCTTGAGAAACCCTAATCTAGGAGCCGCCATCACCAGCCTAAGTAGATCGCCGGATTACACCAGAGGAGGCGGAGAAAAAATTCGCCCCCTCTCCCGTCTGAACTAAAAACCTATTCTGGAATACAAAACGTATTCTAGAATACATTTTCCACTTTATTTTAGCACCTTGATCCAGTATCCCTCCGTTTTTCTTGTATCCTTCATAATGCTTATTACATTTTCCACTTTATTTTAGCACTGTGATCCAGTATCCCTCTGTTTTTCTTGTATCCTTCATAATTATAATGTTTATTAACAAGTATCCTCGATTCTTCTTGTCGCATCACCAAAGATCTGCGAAAATTACCTAGCAAATTATCTGCTTCGAAGTCGCCAGATGCTCCAACATAGGTTTGCAAGTTGCCAGATGCTTCAACACAAGCCGAAATCGAACTTTGGGCAACGAACTTTAGGCAAAAACTCTAAACTGGCACAAACGAACTTTGAAGGCCAGCGCCAAAGCTCAGCCTGTAGCCAACGCCAATGCCAAAGCCATCGCCACTTCGAAATGGTAGCCCGAGGTTTGCAAGGGAAGATCGCCTTAGCGAAAGCAGAAAACAAAAATACCAAAACGTATTCCGGAATACAAAGTGTATTCCGGAATACATTTCCCTCTTATGATTTGGAAGCAAAATCCAGTACCCCTGGACTTAAAAATAAAAATATCAAAATCGCTTTATTATTTAAAAAAACCATGACCCTGTATCCACACAAAATAAAAAAAAAAAAATTGAAAGGTCATCAAAATAAATTAAAAATGTCTAAAAATCTAGTTGTTGTTGGTTTGTTTTTCCACATAAAAAAATCGCAAGGTTCTATTGAAAATGCCGAAAACCCGAAAACCCGAAAACCCGAAAAACCTGGAAAATTGCAAGATCACTGTTGAGTCTCAAAAACTTGTACAACAAAAGTGTATTCTGGAATACACTTTGGATTTGAGCCAAAACAAAATTGTATTCTGGAATACACTTTGACTTTTAAGAAAAGTAAAAGTGTATTCCGGAATACACTTCTGTTATCCTCGAATAGCAAAAGTGTATTCCAGAATATAATTTTGGTACTTTAAAAAATTACATCATTAAAAAATGACTCATTATAACCTAAAAGCACCTTTTCTGGAATACAATCCAAGCTAACAAAATGTTGTGTAGGACATACACTTAGATTAGTGGTTTTCCCAAAAAACACACTCCAGATAAATTCTAACTGTTAGGAAAAGTGTCACTTTGACATAGTCAATGTTCTCTTTGCACAAAAAAATGAGTGATTTTTTTTTTTTTTTTTTTTGGGGGGGTCAAAATGCAATTTTATGACCAAAATAAATTTTTTGCCTCATTTTAGCTTTTTTGGAAAAAAAGGGGAATCTTTGAGGAATATTCCTTTTGCTCTCGTTTCAATGATTTGCTCCCGTTTAATATGCAACCTTGTTTTGAGATCTAACTCTACTGATATATATATAGTACAATGGCCCTGGGCCCAGAATAAACATATGGCAAAGCCTTTGTGATCTTGGTCACCAACTCTTGGATCATATGCTTGATTTGAGGTAATCTTTGCAATGCCATCATTAGTGCCTGGAATCCCGCTAATTTAAGGCCGAACTCCCCGAAGGCGGTCATTTATCTTGTCTGATCCTCTTCTTTGACGGGGGCGTGGTTTTGGTACCCGACGCGTGACCTGGTCCCTTGCCTTTGATCTGTGTTGTGTTCAGAAATAGTCCAGTGCTTGGCTGCATAGGGCTAACACTCACCCCCACCACAGAACACTCAGAGGAAAGAAAAGTAGGCACAATTTCTAGAGGTGGAAAGTGGAAATCTTCTCAAAATCATCCTGCCGACTATGAGGATGAGCCTCCGAGTGATACTTCTGGATGAGATCTTGTCGATCCTTCATAGCGTCCAAGGTATTTACTCCAATGGAGAGTGACGCATCGAGCAGAAAACCAGACTGTGCCATGTCTTCAAAAGCACGGCGAGCCTAAGCGGGGACTTACTGACATTCAATGAGGAGACAAGTCTGAAAACCAAAAATACCAGCACTGGCATTGGATTGCAATAGTAAACAGGACGTCAGCGGGCAATTGAGCAGGCGAGAAGACACTTCAAAGCAGCACAAAAACCTGCTTAGCGATGCACTGATGGATTCGGGGACGTGGCAGCTTAGTTCAAGAATTGAGTAGCAGCACAAAAACCTGCTTAGCGGTGCACTGATGGATTTGGGAACGTGGCAGCTCAATTCAAGAATTGAGTAAGTCCCTAGATGGCATTAGCAAGGTTTTGCCAACCTCGTTCATTAGGAATGTATATCCAATTGTGGTTATGATCCAAGGTTTCTCCTTTCTACCAGACATTACGATGCACGAAGCGTGGATCCCACCTAAGGTCTGTAGAGGTGTGTGCCGGGGTCCAATCAGCATGATCAGCCAGAGCCTTGGTCCAAAAGGAGGAGTGCCAGTCCGAAGTAAGAATCTGACGGCGTAAAGGTGCTCCTAATGACGCATAAGGGGTATCATGTTGAGGAGGCAGCTGCATCATAGGTTGCTGAGCTTGGTTGCGGAATTCTTGAAATAGATCGGCATCCAGGGTTTGACACCAACATTTCCATTATGAACAGGGAAGAAGTGTGTTGATAGGAGGAGAAATCCATTCCACAGGAATGATCTCGCCGTCAAGATAGGCACGAAAACTGTTGAAGTAAGTGCTGTAGATTTGAGCGAATTGAATCCCCATGTCCTCATGCAAGTTTTTGCGGACTTGCTGCAAAGTTTCTGCGATCCAAAGAGGCAAATGGTGAGCTAGCTCGGGCATGTATCCCGACTGAAGAGCAGTGACCCATGACTGATCTTGAAGATATTTATTGTCCTGTTGTAACTGCCATTTGGCATTTGAATCACCTTGAAAGGCACGGTATGGACCGTCACCAAACTTATCCTGTGTGTCGGCCAAGTAGAAATCGTGCATGACATATGCCATTGGTTGAACAAGGCGAAGAATAAAGAATTCTTGATCTTCACAAGGAATAAGCTGAAAAGAGCACAAAGAAGGCATTTGTCTTCAATGGAAAGATCAGGCCATATAGTGAGCAGATCCTTGCTGATGAGAGAGCCATAAAGAGTTCCATTAGCAGCGAACCGCTTGAGCAAAAAAAGATGTCTTTGGGACTGAAACTAGTCCAAATAGCTCGTGGTTTTTGGAAAATCACCTTGCATGTGGACGCTAAGGAGATGTAGGTCTCATGCTAATGATGAGCGTCATCAGCAGACTAAATGGCCTGCTGCAACTGATGTTCCAGATATGGATTCTATTGTCTTCCTCAGTAAGGAGGCGGAGTTGTTCCTTGATCTTTTTATGAGTATGAGTGGCATATGAAGACGAAGGGCCATGAGTTGAAACCTGCAGCTGAAGACTAGCAATCTCAACATCATCCACGAGCTTTTGTTTTTGCATGTCACTGAGCTGCATTTGCAATTCCGTGACCTGTGTCTGTACTGCTACTAGCTATCCTTCCAAAATAATAATGTGAATTTCACCCTGTGTGGTGGCATGCTGTTGATGGATATATTCATTTTGCAACCCCGTGTAGAAAGCCTGAGCGTCAACAAGAAGTTTGTCTTTTCCGTTGATCTGAGATGGTAGCCAGAAGTTGAGCTTGATGTTCCTCCATAGCAGTGCATGTCTCCTGTTCTTTAAGAAGAGCTGTCTGAAGATCACGCTACAACGCATCAATGGAATCCATATATTTCTTAACTCCATTCATGAAATGGCCCTGCGATTCCTGGAGTCTGAGCATGCAACTGGCAATAACCTGTTCATATCGATACAGTGCCCTTCTGGTTGGTAGAGGGACGAGCGGCTGAAGAGGTAAAGGAGGTTGTGGAACAATGTGCGTGGAGGTTTGAGAGACTTGACGGGAGGTAGAAGCGTCAGCGTGAGTAGACTGAGAGGAGGGGACATTGATGACCTTGGAAGGAGAGGGGTACGCATCTTGTGGTCGTGGAGATAGTTGGGCGTCGGGGCGTGGCCGAGAGGTCTCTGCCCTTTTGGTTGGTGGAGGGACGAGCGGCTGGAGAGGTAAAGGAGGTTGTGGAGCAATGTGCGTGGAGGTTTGAGAGACTTGACAGGAGGTGGAAGCGTCAGCGTGAGTAGACTGAGAGGAGGGGACATTGATGTCCTTGGAAGGAGAGGGGTACACATCTTGTGGTCGTGGAGATAGTTGGGCGTCGGGGCATGGCTGAGAGGTCTGTTCTTGAAGTTCTCGGAGCACGGATGACAGAGTGTGTGCAACTGGAAGCTTGAGAAGTGGCTTCTAGTTGTCGGATGGACAAACGACTAGGTTCTGGAAGACATTGATTAATGATGGCCATGGCTAAAGAAATCACGGAGAATTAATTCTTTTCAATTTTTGGATAGCCGGAGTTTTTGTCGGTGTCTAAAACTCCTTAAAACCTTAGGAAATCATGTTAGAAAAAATCCAAAAAAGTTTTTCACCAAACTTGAAAATTCCAAATTAAAAAGATTGATATTCTATGTTTGATTCTTTCTTTCTCTTTGATAAGTGCCTTGTATGTAAATTATAAGACATTGATTATACATCTACTGTGGGGGGTCTATTGCAGGAACAAACATGCCACGCTACCCCACTAATGGGTGGGAACTTGCCACCCTCCTTCAGGATAAAGCCGCCTACAACTTACGACGCACCATGCGAAGGAGTTGGTCCTAAAGGGATAACACATACGAGGAAGCACATACTAGGAACTATATCAAGCAATGAACAATTTGTTCAATCTTTTGATCATAAGCCCAACCATGGAGTACCAGGACAATCATCCTCTGGGCTTGGCAGAAGTATAATCTGCTATGGTCAGTAAGGGATAGTACCCTCCATTCGATACTGAATCCACTCACGTCTCCAACTGACTATGCTTATGTATAACATCTTGTATCAATAAAATTCCACATTTTGTTTGTCCACTCAAACTCTATGTTAAATGTGACACTACTTTCCTCTCTTACATCTAATATTTATTTTATGATACTGATGATATGACAATGCTCGAATTATTGTGCTTATTTTAATCTTATCTATATTTTAGATCTGCACGCCCCCTCCATGGGCTTACACCCGCATAACCCGGCCGCCTAACTCCGCATCAGAGCTCAGACTTATGAAGCCGCCCATCGAGCTCCAAGCTTAAGCACTTCAGAACAATCCACCACCAGTACCATAGGAACATGGCCCTGAGATTCTCGCTATAGTGAACCATCAACCACCACCGCATTCAAGACTCCCAGCTTATATCCACAAGCTCGGGGCGTGCATACCTGAAAGCAGTTCATCATCTGATGCTAGTTCTAAATCGTTCGAGTCATCAGAATCCTCGGAGTCAGCAGATGATCATGAAAGTCCAAGTGTAAGAGCAGGTCGGGTATGGATGTTGAATCCTGGTTGGATGAGATGCATGAGTTTGGCAAGTCCTATGGAATGATAGAGAAGGATATCTACAAGGTTGCCACCACCAACCTCACAGGGTCAGCTCGTATTTGGTGGAAGGGATATGCCCATTCTCATGGACTAACTCAAGGGAGGTGCCGATATAATGTTTTTGCCAAAGCTTTCAAATCTCACTATGTCCGCAGAGCTCATCGCTGCCAACAAATTCAGACTTTTTATCACTTGGAACAAAAGAATATGACCGTCCAAGAATACATAGATGAGTTCATATGCTTATGCCTGTATGTTCTGGGAATTAATGAGCATCGGGCAGTGGAATAATATATTGAGGGGTTATCCCCTACTCTCAGGAAAATGATCCGAGCCATAGATCCCAAAATAGTCGCAGAAGCCGAGGCTAAAGCTCTTAGCTTGGAGGAGGATACTCCTAAGTACCAGCCATTCAGAAACAAGATAAGAAAGTTTCATTCATGTGCCGAATAAGTTTTCTAATACTGCAGGAGTTGTCCGAGACATTTTGAAGGCCATTCCAAAAGAAGCTCGCGAGCAGTTATGAAAAGACAAGGCTTGCTTTTGATGTTTCTGACCACGACACCGTATGCAGTACTGCCCCTATATGACATAGGCTGCACAGGCTGCTCTTGCCGAAGTGGATTGGGATGATGCCATGGGCCCAAACAAACGTGAAAATGTTGTTGATGACGAGGCACCAGACTATATACGAGGTGAGTCCCACATTTATGCCGCTATTGAAACAGGTCAAGCAGATAGTCAACCTTCTGTCATATCCATGGTTGGCAAAGTAAACCGCAAACCCTTTGCCATCCTTATGGACACGGGTAGTACGCAAAATTTTGCTTTACCTAGAATGGCAGCAGCTTACTCCTTTGAAGTCAAAGCCACGTCCAATCACACTGGCTAGTGGAACCGTACACCATACTCAAGATCGACATATCAATTTGAATATTCGATTGCGACCACCAGTCGCTCTAGGGGTCGAGATCATGAATATTGGTCGCTATGATCTTATTGTGGGTGTGGAATTTTTGGTTGCTACAAAGGCCAACATTGATTGTGAAAAGTGGAGGTCACCTTTAACGCAGTTAATGGAGCTCGAATAACCATAGTAGATAAACCAGTAATACCAATTATGTAGTGTATTTCAATGCGTCAGTTGGGTAAAACCATCAAGAAGTATCAAATTGCTTGTATTATTAGGCTTGCATCAGTAGGGACCAAGTCTCAACAGGAGGAAGTTATTGACAACTTGCCCCCAGTAATAACAGCCGTTCTTCGAGAATACCACGACCTCTTTTCGGATGAGATTCATAGGTTGCCATTGGAATGTGAAATTACCTTAGAACCAGGTACTAAACCTACTAGTAAAGCTCCATACATAATGAATATACCTGAATTGACAGAGCTTAAGAAACAATTGCAAGAGCTTCTCAAATTGGGGTTCATTCGACTAAGTGTGTCATCCTGTGGTGCCCCCATTTTGTTTGTGAAGAAAAAGGACGTGCATTGATTACAAGCAATTGAACAAGCACACGATAAATCCAACCAAGATAGAAGCAGTAAAAGATTGACTGATCCCAACAAATGTGTCAGAGGTCCGCAGCTTTCTAGGGTTGGCGGGATATTACCGCAAGTTTGTTAAAGACTTTGCTAAACATGCCGCACCTCTTACGGACCTTACAAAACATGAGAAGGTTAGGATTGGATGGCACACTGGAAGGATAAGGTTCATGACGGCTTTCAGTCATTAAAGGATGCCTTGACAACTGCTCCTGTTCTTACCTTGCCGGATCCTCAGAAGGATAAGTGGGTTGCCATAGACGCAAGTAAGATTGCTACGGATGGAGTATTAATGTAGGAAGGTAAGGTAATCACCTATAATTCTAGAAAGATGAATGATGCATAACCAAGAATTGCTTGTCGTCGTGCGTGTCTTACATATTTGGAGGCATTACTTACTTTGAAGACGATTCCAGTTGGATACAGATCATCAAAGCCTCCAATATATTTTCAGGCAACCCCACCTCAATCTTAGACAGCGACGATGGATGGAATTTCTGGAAGAATATGATTTTGAAGTGGTCTTTAAGCCGAGCAAATATAATGTTGTTGTTGATGCACTTTCCAGGCGTCCATTCACCCGAACACATTGCAACGCGATCTCCACTCTCACTAGTGAGTTTGATAAGCAGATAGTAGACTCTTTCAACAGATCCTAAATTTCAGGAAATATGGCAAGTTCTATCCAAGGAAGCCAGAACTGATAAGGAGAGGGAGGCTTTCTGCCATTATAAAAAGGAAGGTAATCTTCTTTATTATAAGGATAACTTATGTGTCCCCGAGACATCAAGAGTTCGCAAGCTCATTCTCCATGACATATATAATAGTCCTATAGCAGGGTACGCACACTAGAAGAGAACAGTGATTTATTGTCACTTTTTTTGTCACTAAAATGTTATGTCCAAAAACTGATGTAAAAGTGACAATTAAAATGACAAAAATAGTGAAATCCAAATGACAATAAATGTGACAATAGAGTGATGCAACAGTGACAAAAGAAAGTGACAAAAGGATGGTGTGAATGTGACTATAGTGTGACAATAGAATGTTATGGTTTTGACAAAATCATGTGTCAAAAATTTGACAATAAATTGACTTAATACTGACGAGAGTAATGAAAAACAAAAACTATAAGTCTGACTATAATGTGGCAATAGATGACACAACTATGACAATAAATTGACAAAGTTTTGACAAAACCATGTGCCAAAAATGTGTCAATAGACTGACTTTAGAATGACAAAAGCAGTGACAAAGAAATGATATAAATTTGACCATAATGTGACAATAAAATGTCATAACTTTGACAAAGATGTTGGAGAAAAAGTGGCACAAATATATCAATAGTGTGCCAATAGAATGCCTCAAATGTGACAAGAGGGAGAGAATCAGGTGACAAAAAAGTGAATATAAATTGACAATAAGTTGGCATCAAAGTGTCAATACGACGACAATAAAATAACAAAAAATAGATTTTGAAGTGACAATAGGATGACAAATAAGTGCCAATAAACTAACTTTAAAGTGACAAGCTCATAAGAAATTATTCGAGAAGTCAAGATATCATCAATCACCTTCTTGATCATCATTGCTAGGCTCTAATGTAGTACTATCAATCAGATGTCTGCGCCTGGGTACAACATGGACTACAATCCACCGTGTTGAGTTAACAGAGTTTTCAAAAAAGAAAACATGTTCAACTTGTTTAGGGTAAACAAACAGTTTACCCTAAAAAATAGCATTTGACAACTCTAAATGACCATGTGAGCTGTTAATAAGACCAGCAATATTTCCATGGACGCTAGGACGACCATCGATATAAATCTTGTCAGCTATCGACACATCTTGTAGAAGACACATTGATATGAAGAATCAAACATGGACACTAGTTTGGCATCATATAGGCATTTTTTGAAGGTCATTTGATCACCTAAGCATCTTGAACACTTAAAGTCAAAGGTTGAAGGTCCCAAAGTTAAAGTTTGGAAGACCACTCGAAATTCAATAGTACTTTGCATGATTCAAGCTTTTGCCATGATGTTACTTCTTAAGGCATGATTTGCTATTTCCCAAGGCTTTACTACTATCATTCCACCAAAAAAATCATCTCTTATACATCATTTTCTCCAAGCACCATTGTGCATATATGTCAAAATCCAAAATCTCAAAATCCAAGCACCATTGTGCATACATGTCAAAGGTTCCATTATATCACCCCCACGCTATTGCCATATCATATCTATGTCACAAAAAGTTTTTGACTAGGAGAAACTTTGCTTGCTAATTTTCTTGCCACATCACCACCCTCATATTGCCATGTCAGCCTTTGCTTTCCAAGTCATCACCTTTGTTGCCAAATCACCCATCCTTAGCCATTCTTGCCCTAAAAGCAAAAAATCCTTATAATCCAAATTTTCTTATTCCAAAATGCAATGGGCTTTGAAAAAATTGAATTTGGCTAAATTTAGACACCCGAAATCGTTTTTTTGGGATGCAAGTAAAACTAGATCTACTCCAGGCCTGCCTACACCTAGTTTCATCTTATCCCTCCCTGCCGCAACTCATTTTAGAAAAAAACATTCAAGAAACATCACAAAAAAAACTCAAAAGTTTGAATTCAAAAGTAAGCATGCAAGGTCCAAGTAGTCAACATTTCAAGAATGTACACCTTTTCCTGGCTAAAGTTGAACATCAAACTCAAAATAAATTGAAATCAAACTCAAGGAAATACAGGAAGGAAGGAAGGAAGGGAGGGAGGGAGGGAGGGAGGGAGGGGAGGGAGGGAGGAATTTTTATCGTCCACGAGACCAATCGGTCTATGGGACCCAATACAAAGGCGCAGAAGTTTGATTACTACCCGAATTAAAAACCCCACCGGCTGGTTTTCGAGGGAAAACCGTGGGCAACAATCAGCCTGCCGACAAAATGTTCCAATATACAAAATGCAAAAACACACAAATATATACACTCATGTACCGACCCGTCAGAGTGCCCGATCACCGGGCGGCCAAAGGGGCAAAGGTGGGCTCGCGGATCCCAAGACCTCGAATGTACGACCCGTGAGCACGACCGACCGACGGTGTTCATCAGCAAATGCAGGGGCAAGTCCGGCCGCATTACTAAGGAACGATCCGCCCGGATCTGACCGAATCTTTGGGCAACTCAAAACCGTGGAGACTCATCCTCAATGGCACCCGCTTGACAAAGACTGACAGAGCCCGTCTCCGGCGGGCTCCCAATCCACCCCGCCCGCCTCGATGCGAGATGGTGGGCACCCCGCGAATGGAGGCAATGAGTCCATTTTTTCGTGGGCAAATTGGAACGCATGTAGAGAGCCGCAGCTCCCGGACCAACGCTGGGTTGATGTGCTCCTTGTAATGGGCCGCTTTTGACCGCTCTAGAGCCCGGGTCCCGTGCTTTGCAAGAAAGCAAGCATCCGTGTACTCCCAGCAGCCGTCATGATCGGCCTCTGGTGGTCCACCGCACGACGCCTCGGCCCCCAGACGTTCCATCCGGGCGAACCACCGATCTCTCTTACCCTCCAACAGCCCTCGAGCCGCTGAGACCCATATTAACCACTTTCCAAAAATAGACGATGTGTCTATCAAAATAATGGCCGGCAAGAATCCGGTTTCGCGCAGAGAATCCGATAGGGGACTGAAGGTTTCACCCCAGTGACCTCTAGCTACTTCTAAACTATAGAAATGGTGGCGATTGTTTCCTATTTTTACAACATTTTTATAGAAACGAATTTAGTAGACTTGGCTGTTTTACCATAAAATTGAGGTTTTTACTGCAAAATATCCATTAATTTGGCGAATTTACTATAATTGGAATGCAATATTATCAAAATTTGGCGATTTTATGAAGTTTTTTAACGTACGCATCCTAGTAAACCATCGAATCCAGATTTTAAAAAATGGTAAAATATAGCAACTTTACGAAGTTTCACACCTTAAAGTCATCACTGTTTCACCCCAAGTGCCCGTGCCAAAAATGTCTTCTGCACCTGCTCCAAGTCATTCCAGGTCGACCCCGCATGTATGACAGGGCTCGACCGACCGCCAAACAGATGTGTGACTGATGGCCCCAATCATAGAGCTCTGCCTGGTGACTGTTGTTCTGCATGGCATAAAGCGCTTTCCAGCCTGCTGTCACCTGCAAGCAGATGGACGCCTCCCAACAGAGCGAGGAGGGGAACTCCACCCCTAGGTACTTGTAGGTGGGCGTGACCTCCACAGGCTGTCCCCGATATGTGAGTGCAGGAGACGTGGGGTGGCGGGAAGAGGATATGAGACAAGTCAAATAAGCACCCTTTTGGCAACAAAAATTGCTCTAAGTTCTTGAAGTTCTCTTTGCCAAATTCCCTATACAAAAAATACTTACTTTGTCTATTTGTTGCAAAAATGCCTAGTCATCATCATGTCCACATCATGCAGATCTTGCCATGTCACCAAAAATTTGCCACATCACCCATGGAAAACCAAAGTTGCACATTTTTTTATTTTTGGCCTTGGTCTTGTTTACTTGGCATGACATATTGCCACTGACGTGCCACATCATCATGTGCATGTCTACTTTTGCAAATTTCAATTTTCCCCATTCATTTCATGGAGATTGCAAAAAAATACCCTTTGCCACATCATCATGCTACTTTTTCCATGTCATTAACCATGTTTTGCCGGACACTCTGGAATGACAAATTGATTGTTCCACAAAGTTCATACTACTGATATTACCGCATGGGATCGAGTTTCACGAGAATGTGTTTCATTGGCATCTCCACTTTTCAGGTCTAGAAAGGTCTAGTCATATTCTACCAAAAGTGCCTAAAATGCTTAACCATCATGTGACATGGCACATCATCCAAAAAATGCCATGTCACCATATTGAATGATGCTTCTTCTAAAAAGTTGCAAAATTGGCTAGGCAAATTCTTCATTTTTTCATCCATCCATATTTTGCCACATCATAACCAATTTTTGCCACCTCATTGCTCATCTTGGCCACCTCACCATTGTTCTAATAGAAACTTGATTGCTCTTAGCTAGTTAGAACCTAATAGGATATGGAGGTGGGGTGATCCCATTGCACACATATCCCACATTGAATCACATGCAGAAGCCCTGATTGTATAAGTGAAATCTAGTGCACCTCAATTTCGCCAAATACCCCCCTCAGCCCTGTTTGTATAAGTGAAATCTAGTGCACCTCAACTTCGCCAAAGGCCCCCCTCTGGGCAATCTAGAATATGGAGAATAGAACAAAATTAGTTCACTTTGTGAAGGCTTTTTCTATTTTTGTCTATAATAACGCCTGGCTACCTTGTAGAATAAACATTTAGGAAGCTAGAATTTTCTCAAATGCTAACATCATGCATTCCATCTAATGGAGGTTGAACAAAATTAACCTCCTTTGTAAATGCCACACAAAATTAAAGCATTTAACCTAGTTTTAAATTAGCATCAGGGTGGAGGTTGCTTTATCGAGCATTTGAAATTTGTAAACAATCACCTCCATCCAGATGACTGGTTTAGATGGTGATCCATGTCCTGTCATCCGATTGGCCCAAAGCCCAAAATTAATGGCCTGGATTTGATCCGTGCATTGAGTTTTTCCCTCCTTTCTCGCTTCTGATCTCTATTTTCAAAGGCGGTTCGTATGATCCGCAATGTGCATGATCCGGCTTCTGATCCGCAATTCTCAAACACAAATGTATGATCCGCAAAGGAAGATTCGGAAAGGTGGTTCTGATCCGCTTAGAGGGGCTTGCTTACAGGTGAGGTTTGTGCTCTGCTGTATTTCTGGAATTCGACCATGATAGAAAGATCGAAACTTCTACTTCCATACTCTTATCTACACAGGAGAATAGGAAAGAACTTAGGGCGGAGGCGGTGGCTTAAATCTTTAAGTGCAGCAGACGCATATTGGGGTCCTCTACTCACATCAATCATGCTTAAGGAGTGTTCCAATACAATAACAACATCCTCATGTCTATGGAGCCCAGAGAAACTAACTGCTAGAACATGCAAACTGCTTATTAATTTTAGGTGATTCTCCTCCATATGATATTTGTTGAAAAATTTAGCAGCTCTTGTAGCATAACTCAATGTATTAAAAGGATTATCCCCAGACATCTGGCTTAACTTAGCTAACCTTAGAAGGTAGAGGCCTTGGCCTACATCAACTGATTCTGTATTTTCATCCCAGTCACTGCTATCATTCCCATCCACATATCTTTCCCATTCTTGGATCCTTGTACCTTAAATGCTTTCTGTGTCATTCATGCTTACAGGAGGGCGGAAGGGTTGTTCTCCCCCTATTTTTGAAGCTCTTACAACATTTTTCTTAACAGATTTATGAGTAATTTGTGTTTGTCCCTTTCTAGTTGATATCTTGGAAATCTTATCTTTGGTATTACCTGATTCATTAATAAGGACCTCCTGCATTGCCCCACTGTATCTAGTCTTCTCTTTCAATTCAGAGGTTCTTATCTCATCCTCTTTCTGAAGAACAGGTGATTTCTTTGGCAATTCATTCAAAAGGCACTTGCTTTGAACATTTTAGATGATGCCTTTCACATGGATGGAGGAATTGGGCATATTTTTCACTGGCAAGATCCACTTTCTCCGTATCACTGACTTGGGAATCTTATGTTCCTGTACATGGTCAGTAGCATGCTGTGCACCTCCAGATCTAGGGGTTGTCCTTGACTTACATTTTAAATCTGCATTAAAATCCTGCAATGACTTACACTTCAAACCTGCATTAGAATTCTGCAATTTGCTTGCATCACATTCCCTTTTGCCTTTGATAACAGAAGGGCATGAATCTGGTATTTTGCAACTATTCTTAGTCTTTTGACGCAGATCCTCTGTTTTGATCCTGAAGGTAGATGCCTGATCTGAAACCTTCGTCTGCGAAACAGATCTCCTCATCCCCATATCTGATCTCCAAGATGAAGCATGTTAGAGCACAATTTGATGGGCATTTACAAAGATCTGCAAGCAACAGAGACATAGACATGAACGAACCCAACTGGCGAAGTGGCCCATTTAATAATGTGAGGATTTGTCTTCTTAAAGTTTTAGTGTCTGCAGTAGCAGCAAGTAGCAGGACATTCAGTAACAGTAGCAAATGACAAAGCCACATATTTGTCCAATGTCCAATTAGTAGGTTTGTCCAATGTCTCCAATGCGTATTGTTCTTTTCAGACATTATGAACTATTGCTTCTATGTTTCTATGAGACATTATGACCTATGCTTCTATGTGTGTTGCTTCTATGTTTCATAAAAAATTCATGTCCAGTATTCTTCTCAGACATTGTGAACTAATCATTATGAATTAAAATTGCAAAAAAAATGTCAAAAAAGAAAACAACATGTGCCAAACAGACGACAATAATGTGTCAAAAAAATGATTTAAAATATGCCAAAAATGTGACTAAGAATTGTTAGAAAAAGTGACAAAAAATTGCCCAAATATGTTTATAGATGACAAAAATATGCCAAAAATAATTTAAAATATGACCAAATATATGTCAAAACATTGTCAAAAAAGTGACAAACGTGGCCTAAAATATGTTAAAATAGGTGTCAAAAAGGTGCCAAAACAACTTAAAATGTGACAAAATAGGTGCCAAAGACTTGCCAAAAAAAGTGACAAAAACTCATCTGAAATTGACACAGTAGGTGCCAAGGAAATGCAAAAAAAGTGACAAAAATAGATATAAAATATGACACTCTAGATGACACTAAATTGTCAATAAACAACCTAAGATATAACAATATAGATGTCAAAGAATTGCCCAAAGAAGTGACAAACAAATGCTATAAAAATGACAAATAGGGTGTCAAAAATTTGCCCAAGATATGACAATATAGATGTCAAAGAATTGCCCAAAAAAGTGACAAAAAAATGCTATAAAGATGACAAATGAGGTGTCAAAAAATTGCCAAAAAAAGTGACAAAAAACTGACGATCTATCGTCACTAATTTTTGACATTTTTATGGTCACATTTTTGTCAGTTCTCTGAAAAATGCAGTAGTCTACAAAGTGACAAAAAAACTGACAATAAACGCCTATTCTCTTGTAGTGGCAGGATTTATGAAGACATATTTTAAGATCCGCTCCAGCTATTTTTGGCCAAGAATGAAAAAGCACATTGCCCGATACATTAAGCAGTGTCAGATATGTCAGTAAACAAAGGTGGAAAAGTTACGCATCCCAGGGGAATTGCAATTGTTAGATGTTTCTAATGCAAAGTGGGAAGTTATTACCATGGATTTTATCGTGGGCTTCTGCGCACCTTAAGGGGCTTTGTTGCCTTGATGGTGGTGGTCGACAAGCTTTCCAAAATAGCACACTTTTTGCCATGTCGGACCACAGATACTGCATTAGATACCGCCTTATTGTTCATGAAGGAGGTGTTTCGCCTTCATAAGATGTCCCGTACCATTATATCGGACCGGGGTCCTAAGTTTGTTAGTGCATTTTGGAGGGATTTCTTTAGCACTATTCAAACTAAGTTTGCTATGAGCACAACGTATCACCCACAGACGGATGGTCAAATAGAGCGTACCAACTGCATAATCGAAGACATGCTACGTAATTATGTCTGGAACAAGCAATCCCAATGGGCAGATTATATCCATTTGGTGGGGTTCGCGTATAACAGTACTAAATAAGAGTCTTCAAGGATGTCTTCTTTTATGATCAAATATGGTTATCAGTGCCTTACTCCAGACACGTGGCATAATCCAGTTTCCAAGGTGGAAGTCTCGCAACAATTGCTTATAGATATGTGGGCCTTAGTCGAGGAAGTTCGAGTGTATTTGTTAGCCGCCAGAGCCTGGCAAAAGAGCCTTGCTGATCGACATCGGACACCATAGGAATTTCAAGTTGGTAAAACCGTATGGCTAAAGAAAAAGGTGAAGCAAGCCAAACTCAAAATTGGCAATTGCAAGAAGCTGCACCTAGATGGGAGAGACCTTTTGAAATAACCGACATGATAGATTCTCAAGCCTACCGGTTAAATCTACCCGCGCATTTGAAGCTCCATAAAGTCTTCCATGTGAGCCTTCTCAAGAAGCATAACCCCGATTTATAAGAGATTCTTGACACAATGGCACTTCTGGAGATGACAGAAGATCAGTTGGAGATTGTGCTAAGGCTGTCCTTGATCTTGCAGTATTTGGTTAAGTGGAAATGCTTGTCGACAGAGGACGCAACCTGGGTCCTTAAAGCAAATTTGGACAAGGCTTACCCAGACTTGCCAGGGCCGAACCATTCAGGATGCGATCAACTCCATTGTGTTATGGGTCCGGCAGGGATCATATGAGAGTTGATCTAACAGGGGTCATTCTAGGGGTTGGGTTGCATGCATCCTAGATGGGGAATTGTGCATATAGGCATTCATGATAGGACGCATTCGTCTACGGCTATAATGGGAACATTGTCATTCCCTACGCCGAGACAAAATGCAAGCCTTAGGCATGATAGAATTTCCTTCATTTATATTTCTTTTTCTTAAGGGGGTGGTCCCTTCAACCACACTACTTTAATTATTTTATAAGTACTGATGTACTGTAATTCTGCAGGCCAGTAGCACGTATTGACGTACTGCAGAAGATCCTAGGCCTCAGTTTGGGGCCATCTCTGGCTATTTAACTGTTATTTTGTATGTGTGCTCCTATCTACGTTTGTTGATATGGTATTTCTTGTCTTTTCTTAAGGGGCTTTTGTCCTAATACAACTTTATGTAATCTTGTCTTATTTCAGCAAATAAAATTACCTTTTATAAGTTAACTGTTTTTTATTTCTAGGTAAACGAACCACAATGCTGAGGGCAACATTTTTCCAAGTGGGAGAATGTGACGTTCCATGTATTATACGTATACATACTAAGACACATCATCAGAATACAATTAGACCCTTATGGGGGGATAACTTGAGATAACCTAAAAGGGTTTTTATTAGCTATGCTAAAATATTAGTGAGTAGATAACCTAATTAGGCAAATTAGGTTACCAATTAGTAAAAGTCAGCCAACCAGCAGTGCCACCTGGCCCAAATCGATTGGCCAGAGGGAACTTGCCAAGTTTGGAGGGAAAATTGGGGCCCTACCTCCAATTCTGCCCCCAAATCGATTTGGGGAGAGTTGGAGGAAGGAGGAGCTACCAGCGGCTGTCCAAAGTTAAAGAATAGAAGCCTTTCGTGACAATGGCTCTAGCTAAGAGACCGGTTAGTCCCTAGATAGTTTGTGCTTTAACTAACCCTTCTGTGTTTAGATGGAATGGTTAATTTCTCTTTTATATGTTACTATAATGATGACAAAAACCCACCCCATTCACTCACATGTTATATACACCTTAAACTATGTGACATCCTCAGGTTCTATGCCAGCCAACACCATATTATACCTCTGTCTACTGATATCTTGGGGCCTGATGTTAGAATTGAAAACTTTGAGCCCGGGAATTGAACCCAGATGAAAAACCAAGTTCAATCTTCTCCCTTTTACACCTGCTTAATATCCACAAAGGATTTACCTGCATAAATCGAATAGGAGCCCACAAAGGATACCCCACAAAGAATAGCACACAGAACTATATTACCACACAGAGCAACAGAGCAGGACTGCCAATTACCACATAGAACATAAAACGGCACCTACAACCTGTTTACATCTCCTCCAGCTCCAAATCCGGGAGCAGACAGCAGCAAATCCGGCTTCAACGTTCGTCTACTTTCCCTCTTTTTATTATTTTTCCATGCAAAGTCCATCTATAAATGTTAAGCAGGTGTAATATACAGCAATTGCCATCTGTTCAAAATTATCACTTAGGCATGTAACTCCAACAATCTCCCCCTCATGCCTAAGTGGTAATGATTCCAACCTCTTCTATTCCTAAATCCTTTTGAAATACTCTAAATTTAGGCTCTGATAGCGCTTTCGTAAGAATGTCAGCACACTGTATGACGCTTATTTCTCCATTCTTTACTTGATCACGTACAAAGTGATTATGTAGCTCAATATGCTTTGTT
This sequence comes from Isoetes taiwanensis, assembly GCA_021234155.1. Lineage (NCBI taxonomy): Eukaryota > Viridiplantae > Streptophyta > Lycopodiopsida > Isoetales > Isoetaceae > Isoetes > Isoetes taiwanensis. The sequence goes on along the minus strand of JAJEKV010000054.1, from coordinate 1,760,523 downwards.
CTCTCATGTAAGACTGGATTCCTAGTCATGGCAATACAACTTGTACTATCACAATATAATGGTGTTGGCTTCTCTTGAACAATTCCTAATTCTGCTAGAAGTCGTCTAAGCCAGACAATTTCTCTAGATGCAAGAGACACTGCTGCATATTCAGCTTCTGCTGTAGAAAGTGCAATAGAGGGTTGTTTCTTACTTTTCCAAGAGATAGCAGACCCTCCTAGCAAGCATGCATATCCAGACCTCGATCTACGAGTTGTCTTGATCACCTCCCCAATCTGCATCTGCAAAGCCTTCAAGCAATAGACTTTCCAATCTTATACCATGTTCACGTCTGAATACAAGACCATAGTTTTGAGTGCCTTTCAAAAATCTTAAAATACATTTTGCGCATTTCCAGTGACCTTCACCAGGATTATTTAGAAATTGACTTAACACATTCACTCCATAAGAAATATCAGGACGTGTACAATTTGATACATATTGAAGACATCCAATAAGCTCTCTATAAGGTCGATTCATCATGATATGCTCTTCTTCTTTTGTTTTGGGGCACATCTCAGAGCTAATTCTTTGCCCAGTTGCTACTGGAGTGTTTGCAGATTTACACTCTGTCATCCCAAATCTTTTAAGCATGCCTAAAATATTTCTTTTTTGAGTAATAGCTATGAATCCCCTTTTTTTATCTCTATGAACTTCCATACCTAATAACTGTTTAAGTTCCCCCAAGTCTGTCATTTGAAATCTTTTATTTAAAATATCTTTGCAATGCTTTAAGCAATCAATATCGTTAGCAGCCATAACGCAATCATCTACATATACTGCAATTATGCAAAAGTATTCATTTTCCCTATAGATATAGACATTCCCATCCATATTCAATTTTCCAAACCCATGCGTTTTCAAATGATTGTCGATACATACATACCACTGACGTGGAGCTTGTCTTAGGCCATACACCGCCTTTTGCAATTTCCACACCTTATCTCCATCAACTTCGTATCCAGGAGGCTGCTCCATATAAATTTCTTCATCTAGATCTGCATTTAGAAATGCCGTGCTAACATCCATATGATGCAATTCTAAGTTGTGCATATTAGCAATAGCCATAATTGTTCGACACTTGTTAATTTAACAATCCGAGAGAAAGTTTCATCATAATCAATACCTTCCTTTTGAGTAAACCCTTTGCCACCGCCTAGCTTTAAAATTTCCGAGTTTGTCCATCCGCCCCCTGCTTAATTTAAAAATCCATTTATTCCCAACAACATTCCCATTAGTAGGTCTGTCAACTAGTTTATACTGCTCCTCAGACGCTCAAAAGAGCTTAATTCGCATTCATTGCATCTTTCCATTTGTCGAATCCAAATTTTTCTATAGCTTCGCTATAGTTGCTCTGGGTATCAATTTCTAACACGCACATAAGAGCGAGGAATTACCGCTCAGTTTCCTCAGATCATCATCTGACGCTCAATAGTGCTTTTCCTAGTACTTCTTCCAGTCTCATCCCTTCCATATTGTGAAGTATCAAAAGATATCCCTTCTTTAAGTAATTCAGCTTCAGTCCTTCTCCTACGTCTTATTGTCTCTGGCGCTGGTTCCATTTCACCATCTGTATGCACAGGCAACTCTTCCTGTTCAGCTTCTTCTTCTTCTTCTTCTTCTTGATTGACGATGGTTCTCTCTTCCTCATCATCAAAATAATCTATCGGTTCCCAGTTAACATCTTTGTCTGCATCTTTATCTGCATCTCGACCTTGTTTGTTAGTACTTAAAAACCGATCTTTGTATAAAATATTTTCAAAGAAAACAACATCTCGACTTACAATCACTGCCCTTTTATTTGGATCATAAAGTCTATACCCTTTTGATTCCTTATCATATCCAACAAAATATAATTTTGATATACTATCACTTATTACCTTTGAATATGCTAAACAACCAAAGGCTTTGAAGTCTTTTACCGATTGACGTTTGCCTGTCCATAGCTCGTCTGGAATCTGGCCATTTAAGGCTTTACTAGAAATTTTATTTTGAACATAGAATGCAGTATTCACAGCTTCTGCCCACAAAAATTTTGGAAGACCTGCATGCTTTAACATAGCTCGTGCTGCTTCCATTACCGTTCGATTCTTTTCGCAAGTTAATTGTCTTTAAGTCGTATTTAATTAAAGTGGGACTCATTCCATTCCCACTTTTTTTCAGAACTCTGTTATTTTACACAAAAAGGAGCACCCCGACCCGAAAAATGTCCTTAATTCGAATTTTTGTCTGTTAGTGTGCATCCAAGCTTTCTTCCAGTTAGTTGAGAACAAGAACAATGCAACTCAAACATAGGAATTTCATTACAGATTGAAACCAAAGTTCTAGTTGAAAAAGATTCTTAGTTGAACATTTTGGCTCTATTCTCTTAGGTGGGTAGACAAGAGATTACAAATTCCAACCAGTGTTGTTCAAATACGCGTATTTTTTAAAAATGCATACGTACCCTCCCGTACCGTACGGTACACGTATTTTTAAAAAAATACGCTTAATGCTTTTTTCAAAAAAAACAGACACAGTTTTCTCAAAGCAGACTCAATCTGCACCCAGTAGGATTCGAACCTGGGCCTCCCAGATAGCAAACAAACATGCTAACCAACTTTCCAACAGTCTATTTGTGTTTATATTGCATAATTTGTTATATTTAAGCTTTTTTTCAATTTTTTTAAAAAACGTATTTTAAGCACTTTAAGAACGTATTGTATAAAATACGTATTTTTTCAAAAAATACGTCCGAAACGTACGGAACGTATTACGTACGGGACAACATTGATTCCAACAAAAATTAAGCAAATTGTTTACTTAAGCACCGACTAGTTTTGAGATACTGTATATTTATAAATGGGCTCATTACAATATATATTACAGTGGGTGAAGAGACCATAGTGGTCGTATGGGCACAATGATTACACCCTCTTCACACATGAACCACCTAGTGCAAAGGGCGCTTGGAGCTCTCTCCAAGTCACAGAGCAACTTACAGACGATAGAAATTTGTATGAGGAGTTCCTTCATAGGCCACGTGCTTGTATGTCCAACTGATGTCACCACCCTCTTCTCGGCACCTTTCTTCAATGAACCTCTTTTTCATTGCCCCAAGCATGTACTATCCGGGCGTCGAGATAAGGACCGAAAAGACAAAATCAAGTTAGTCAAGGATGCTACGCATTAAAAAATAAAATAAAATACGCTCTTAAGGCCATTTTTGAAAAATACAGTTCGATGTATCTCGACCACCGAAAGTTGAGAAAGGCGTAATTATGGGTCAGGTCTTCGAATGAAAGGCGCCAAAAGCTTAAAAACGCAGGTTTTGTTGAATTTTCTCGACTCCGCGAAGTCGAGAAAGGCGTACCAAAGCTTAAAACACGTGTTTTAGGTCGAAGGCCTTTCTCGACCATGAAAGTTGAAAAGGCAGCTCAAAGCTTAAAAACGCAGTTCTAGGGTCGGCAGTTTTTCGACTCATGAAGTCGAAAAGGCAAATTCAAAGCGAAAAACGCAGTTTTAGGTCGAGCAATCGCTCGACCGAAAGTCCAGAAAGGCGACTCAAAGCCAAAACGCAGTTTTTTAGAGTCAAAGGCCTTTCTCGACATGAGTCGAGAAAGGCGTACCAAAAGCTTAAAAACGCAGGTTTTAGGGGTTAAAGCGAAAAATGCAGGCCTTAATGTGTGCCAAATACTAATGTGCTGTGAGTAAAACATTAAACTATATCATACTAATTTGAAGAGGGTTGGGGGGATTTTGTACATACCTTTGAAAAAAAAAATAGATTTGGGACAATGCCCTAAATGTTCAAACTATATCATTTGGTCGGGTGGGCCGGTGGCTCCAAATCCCCACAGGGCCCTTAAGTGATGGAATATGTAGCACCTCCCCGCACACGCATAAAAAAAAGAGAAATTGATATATATTAACATTAATTTTAGATACATCAAATTGTGGAAGGGGCAAAAGAAATGACTAGACCTCTAAATCGTGAAATGCAAATATTTAATCAACAAGGGAGAAAGTGAGCCACTAGAAAACAACTTGACATCAAATATTGAATTAAAAAGGGGAGAACATGAGCAACTAGAAAACAACTCGACAATGCACATGTAAAAAATAATAAATTCCATAAACCATGGGCCACAAACGTTAGTGGGGGAATGTGACCAACTTGAAAACCAACTTAAATATTTCACATGTTGAGCTTATAATAATAATGCGTCAATATAAACATGACCAAAGTGTAACAATGGGTGATGAACCCCAATAGCAACGTTCGAACATAATTTTTTTAATGTATTTTATTTTTATTTATCATTGTATCCCGCCTTTTTTTCCCGCCCATGCTTGAAATTTGAAATTTGGTACATACCTTTTGGGCCTTTTCATTTTGGGCATGGTTTTGGGCATGGTTGTATGCTTCTGCCGTAACACCTCATCTCCATCTCTCAGAATTCTCCACATCCATCACAGAATCCCGATTCAAATCTTCCCTACGTTAGTGCAACCGCTTCTCTCGCATCGATACAAATACACTTCTTGAATTTCAAATAGAGAGAAAATATATTACCAGGTAACACGAGACATAACCGGGGACGAAGAGGATTTACAAAGCTTCTTCCAGCTCCGGCCACAAATGCTGCATGTGTTTCGCATTGCACTAAAGATTAGGCACCATGCATGATCCAAGCAAAAAAAGATCGTGAGTATATAAGATAGAAAAACCTACCGGAATTGAGTTTGAATCTTGGAAGAAACAGAGTGTTTGGCGGAGATTGAAGAGCTCATCAATCCGCAAGAATGTAGCTTGGTTTTTAGGCGGTCATTATGGCCATGCCTCGCAGATCGAAAACTAAAATTAGCTTGATTTTGAAGGAAGATGTCTTAGTATTACGGTGGAGCTTACCTTTAAAGCTTCTTACCGGGACAAGCCGGTGGACATCCAAATGTTTTTTGCGCCTTTTCGGATCGGGTGGCTAGATGGGAGAGCCAAAAGCGACGGATTATTGAGAAGAAAAGGAAGGCTTAGCCCCGTGGTGAAGCGCCATCCCAGCCGCTCCTATGGTCGCTCTCTTGGTGTCGAGGGTAACTGCCCTTTTCCTCTAAACCACAGCCTAAATTATTTCTCAGAAGGATCTTTGCTTCTTGCAAGAACCTTTGCTCCCTTTATATCTTTGCTTTCTCAGAAAGATCTTTAAATCTACGCAGAGCGAATGGCGAGAGGAAAGGCAGACGCGAATAAATCCAAGATGCCTGATTTCAAGATGCTCACAGGGATGACGGATTTGCCTTTAAAAAAGGGTCGAATCCTAGCTTGCAACCGATATGGAGTTCTAAGCCCAATGCCTGGATCCCAAGAGCCCAGACTGCACAAGAAAGCAATCATAGAAGGTTGAAGAAAGCAGAGCCGAAGCTGGTTTTGATTGAAGATTTCTGAGCCGGGTAAGCTTATGTAGTTTGTTCTAATCGAAAATTTCTGAGCCAGAGACAACATATCTGGCCCACAAATGATGCCAGAGATGGGCAAGATATGCAGGAAAGAGAATGAGGAGATGGCTTGTTGTATTGGCGAGTAGTGAAGGGGATTAAATACTATGCCGGATATATAGGGTCAGTGATGCTACTGGTAACTATGGCATGGGCAGTGACTCTAATACTTGCTTGGAAATCTGACCCAGAGTGAGGAGACGAAGCAGATGAAGAAAGGAGCCATGTCGACAACTGATGGCCGAAACCCAATCCAGCAATTTGCACGGGGATTCTATTCTGTAGATATAATGGGAATTAATCGAAGCAATCCTCCCTTGGCAGCTTTTTTGGAGTCTGATTTTGTGGGCATCTTCTCGCCCCACTAGTCGAGAAATCACCTTGGCTATTATTTCCTGATTCATTATATATATATTGTTTTTTTTAATTAATTATAATAATGTTAATTATATTTGTTAATTATATTTATTATAATTATATTGATTATAATTACTAAAGGTTGCCCATCTTTGCCCCCTTTTGCCCTTTCTCTCCCCTTCCCATTTGCCCCTTTGCCCATCATCCTCCTCCCCCAGTTGCCTCTTTGCCCATCCTCCTTCCCTTCTCCAGTTGCCTTTCCCATCCCCCCCCCCTCCAGCTTGCCTCTTTCCCATCCCCCCCTCCTCCCATTGCCTCTTGCCCGTCCTCCTCCCCCTCTCTAGTTGCCTCTTGCCCCCTCTTCTCACCCCCCTTTTCGAACTTCCTCCCTCCCCCCCTTCTTCTAACTTAACCCCTTCCTTACTTCTCTCAACTTCTCCCCTTTCCTTCCCCCCCGATCTAACAACGATTCAATGAAAAAAATTTTGTCCCATTTTCAGTCCGAGTCCCAAAATTCGAGATTTGTCCCACTTTAATTAAATACGACTTCTTTTGATTCCTGCTTCTAAACAAAATCTTTTAAATTCATCTGATAAGTACTCTCCCCCTCTATCTGATCTTAAACATTTTAGTTTAGCACCTGTTTCACGTTCTACTTCTGCAAGATAAGCTTTAAATGAATTGAACACCTGACTTTTATGAGTTAAGAAGTACCACTTAGCTTTTCTTGTATAGTCATCAATAAATGACACAAAATAGTATTTTCCACTAGCACTTCTAACTCTCATAGGCCCACATATGCACTAGGGCTAATCTTTCATTTACCCGTTCACCCTTAATAGGAAAAGGCTTTCTACTTTGCTTGCCCAACATACATCCATGACACGGAGTGTTTTCCTTACTATTCTCTGTAAACTTTAAACCGTCCAATAACTTGTGTTTTCTCATAAAAATTATATTTTTCAAATTTGTGTGGCCTAATCTTTGATGCCATAATTCCATTGAGTTTTCCTCTCCAACTTCACTTAATAAAATGTTTATACTTCTAGGACAAAACTCAAAACGATTTCCAATTCTTTTTGCATATAATACTATTTTTCCATTATCATGAACTATGCACATATGCTTGTCAAACAAGACTTTACAATTTTTATCAACTAGATCTGCTACAGAGATTAAGTTTTTTATCATCCCTGGTACACACAACACATTATTAATGGTAATAATTTTCCCATTTTCTCCTATGAGTTCAAGCACACCACAAGCTTCTACATTTTGCTTTTCTCCATTAGCCAAACGCACGCATCTCAGCTTACTAGTTTCAAGATTTCTTAATATCTTTGAACTTTGCATCACGGATTTTTCAGCTCCAGAATCTATAACCACAGGATTAGAAACATTTTCATCACATAAATTTGATAAAGCATATGACTTTACCTCCTCCTCAGGAATTTCTTCCGACACAGAACGTATAGTTGGCTTTGAAAGAGTAACGCTTCTGGACGCACCTCTACTAGAGGATCCCCTAAAGCTTCCACGTCCTCTTCCCCTTTTTGTACACATATTAGCCGGATGGCCTACTCCTCCATAAGCATAGCATGAACGCCCTCTGATTTTTAGTACGTTTGGCTTAATATGCCCGCCTCCACAACCATAACAAATTACATCTTTGCTTCTTCCTCTTCCTCTTCCAAAATATAAAATGTTATCTCCCCCTTGATCATAATTCCTTCTAGCCTCTCTTTGTGTAATTTCAGTCCTCACAATACTTATAGCTTCTTCTTTAGTTCTAGACATAGTAATGAATCAAGGATGCAAGATTTTCATCATAAGCAAAAGAAATACATCCGAGATATAGAGTATTTTTGATTGGGCGTAAAGAGGTGCAGCCCCTTCTAAATCCATAAATATTCCATCCATTTTATCAAACAAAATCAACCAAATCTTGACCACTTTCATATTTCAACATTCTTAATTCTTGTTCTAATTTATGTCTCGAGAAGCGATTAACCTGCTCATATTCATTTAATAAATATCGCCACATATCTCGTGGATCCATATTATGAATTGAAGCTATGATACCATAACCAAGCTTTGAAATGATAATACCTTTTGCTTGAGCTAAATTCCTTGCCTCATCCTTAGCGAAATTTTGTGATTCTCAGAGACACCTCCTAGCTTTGATGAACCGCAGACTTCATTCTTTATAGATACCGTCTTTGCTTCTCGGCCAAAGAGAGGACGGACCAGATCCCACAGCCCCTCCGCTTCCAATGCTTTTTCCACCTTCATCTTCCATGCTTGGAAACCGGAACCTCCTTTACACACCTTAACATCAGCTAATATAGAGGCAGCTACCTTATTAGATGCCATCTCCCCTGTTTTTGGACTCAAAAGCTCTGATACCAGATGTTAGAATTGAAAACTTTGAGCCCGGGAATTGAACCCAGATGAAAACCCAAGTTCAATCTTCTCCCTTTTACACCTCTTAATATCCACAAAGGATTTACTCGCATAAATCGAATAGGAGCCCACAAAGGATACCCCACAAAGAATAGCACACGTAATCAGATACTACACGTAGCAATAGAGCAGATCGCCAATTACCACACAGAACATAAAACGGCACCTACAACCTGTTTACATCTCCTCCAGCTCCAAATCCGGGAGCATACAATGATAAAGTCCGCCAAGAATCCGGCTTCAACGTCACGCCTGCTCGACTGCTCAAAACCAAAACCCCCGCTCGCTTTCGCTACTTTTTCCCCTGTCTTATTTTCGTCTACTTTCCCTCTTTTTATTATTTTTCCATGCAAAGTCCATCTATAAATGTTAAGGAGGTGTAATATACAGCAATTGCCATCTGTTCAAAATTATCACTTAGGCATGTAACTCCAACACCTTGATCGTCAGTCGACCCCATGGAGCCTGAAACCAGGGTAGAGCCTTATTTATGGTATATTGCCTATGTTATCTTATGCTTGTATTGCTCTTTAATTGATAATGATGGATGGGCCACCCTTCATGGTGGTATATTATTTTGTGCATGATTGTTGTGTGCTAACATGTATGTATGTAACATGTATGTATGCTTCCGCTGTATAGGATTCCCATAGAAGACGTGGGACGAATGACACTTCCGTGCTCCTCGCCCGGACACTTGGCCATCCCAAGTGGACCGAGTTAGACGGAGGGCCTTCTATAGTGATGTAATTGCCAAGGGAGGACATTCCCGTGTTTATACGATGGGACATCGTATAGATTCTGGGAGCGTCACACCTGTAGCCAGATTTATTTAGAACTTTGTCACCCCAAAGCTTCTTTAGATCTTCATGGGACACAATCTCTTGTTTGAGGAGAGATTTCATCGCGTAACCAGTGACATTCAATTCTGACTCCATTAGGGTTCAATCGGCAAGAAGCGGCAAAAAAACAGAAGAGGTGATTATTTTTTTAATTCAAAATGAGGGACAACGACATGGCATAAAATTCAAAATAACCGACACTCATTAATTCGCACTCCCGCAATCTCCGCTTCAATATGCACCATTCAATTCTACCACAAAGAAGGTACAAAAATGTGGCGTCAAAATGCATGTTTTTATACACCACAGCGTGCTTTATTCTAATTATGTGAACATTGTTGTTTAAATTGAAGACTTCATATCTCATGTTGTTCACCTCAACGTCATGCATATTGCACACCAAATCCTCACCCTCACCATCATTCAGATCATCTCCCATGTCATCATCACTCCCCTCATTAGTAACAGTTGCTGGCTGAGTGGCTTCATATTGCTGGCCATGAATGTATATTGTTGCAATGTCAGGTGAGGTTGCCTTAATTTTTGTGTTGTTGAAGGAGTATATCCATGTGGCTCTAAATCCCGCCCTTATGTTTGTTATGTGTTAACCCTGCTCGTATTGAGTAAGAGACAATTTCAGCTATCTCCTCTCTCTTAGGCTCCTGCTTGTCCCTCATGACCATATATATTCAGCTTTCAACCACTTGAAAGCTGCCTTGGATACTGCAAGGCATGCAATATCTAAAGGCTGCCTGTGAGCTGGGAGCAAGGCAAAGTGAATGCCTTGGTCTTTTGTTGTTAATATTACATCCAATTCAATGTGGCTGCTGTGACCATCTAAGAAGATCAAATGTGGCCTTTCTGGACAAACACTCTAGGCATTCTCGTTTGAAAGTCTCCAAGACTTGAAAAGCTCAATGGTCATCCATGCACTTGGTTATACTTCCTGCACAGTCTGCTCCTCACACCTGCTTATGTAATTTGCAGTCATTCTCCTGCCCTTGAAGATGTACAAGTTTGAAAACCTATATTCATTTGCATTAACACATATCAGAATTGTGGTCTACTCCCTTGAGTTCATCACAACCTTGTTCACATCTCGTGCCCCTTTCTTATCAATGATCTTCAATATCCTTACCTTACATGTCTGTATCCCACTCTCGTCTGCATTCTAAATTTTATTTTTGGGGGGGGAGGGGAGGGGAACCCGTCATAGATTGACTTGAGATCGGTGTAGAAGATGTCCAAAGTCTTTGGATCATGGTTAGGATCGTGCTCTTTCCAAAGCCTGTGTACTTCGCAAAGTGATGGTTGGGTGCCTCTGCTTGAAGAGCTTCTACCACTTGTGGCCTGGTTGTCCACTAACACTTGAAATGCCCCTAGCATGCCGTTTGGGCTGCCCTCGCTTTATTGCACTTAGAGTGACATTTGTACCCTGAGTTTGCCTCACAAATGCAACCATCTCTTCCTCTTACTCGAGAGTTAAGACATGGGGATGTTTCTTCTGTTTATGGGTAATTCTATCATATTGCCAATCCCTTATAGTGCACTCAGGAATCCTAGCCTCACTAACCTCACTATACTCACTAACCTCTTCTAAGATGTCTAGCATCTGTTGTTCACTCCACTAGTCCCAACTTGGATGGAGACACCCATCAAACCCCGCGCAAACACAGACCTAGGCTTAGGCTCATCCACATTCGCAGTATGATGCTTGCATGACAACCTCTGGGGGCAACACACGCACGCCCATCGCCTCTATTTGATGAAGGAGTATGCATGGTTGTAGTCTTCTAAGGTGTTTGTCTGGCCCTCTTTTTCCTTACCCTCTTTGCCCTATACCCTCTTGGTGTTAGCAAGGGCTTGATTAGTTGGGCATTGCCAACTTGCCTGCTCAACTGGTTCATGCCTTGAAAAAATTGCCAACAATTAATTTCGACATGGTTTGTTCTCTCAGATGGGATTACGGAAGAGATGGTGAATTCAAACCAGTTGGATCGATTCTTCCACTCCATCCGAGCAAAAGGGGATTGATCTCGCCGCCAAATTGATAGTCCTTGCAGACCGAATGCCCAAATTTGAAGAATTTGACAGTTTTTTACGAGGTCGAAAAGGGCCAGAGGGTATGGGACTCCACCTTCACCTTCATGCATGCAGATGAAGTCATGATCCTTCATGGTGCAAACGTGGCACGGTGAGAAGTGACATCTCCAATGTTGTTTGGGGAGGGAAGGGGGTGTGTTGTTTTGTGAAACAAGGTTGCAAGTAGGGGTGGCCACATGTCATATTTTCATTTGAGCAAGGAGGTGGCACCCTCCAATTGGCATCGGAGGGGAACGAAGGCCAGTTTGGAATGTTCCACTCTGGGCCTCCAATCTTTACCCGATTGAGCTCGGAGGTGGGGGGCCTCTCCCCGTTGCCGGATTGGGAGGCTGCGGGGGATGGGCAATGCAATAGGGGGCAGCCACACCCCGAGAACTAGAATGATAACTAGAATGCAACTAGTATGCTTATGCACACGTATGTTCTCTCCTCCTCCTATGTTTGATCACTCAAAGGTGATGCATTGGGACAATTGGCACTTTGTTTAACACATCTTCTTTTTAGATGGGTTGGGGCTTCCTCCCAAAAGCCTAAGAGCATCAAAACAAGGGTTTCTTCAGTGGGCAGGAAGTATTTTAATTTTGGCACAAAACAAGAATAAGGGGAAACTGTTGAATAATCCTTTAAGATGCTGCTTTGGAATTTCAGAGATCATCATCCGAATTGCTTTCCAAGAAGGATCCTAATGTCTTCCTTAGTATGTTGAAGGATTTCTCCTCCTGTAATATGGACATGGATTATTAGAAAAAGATACAGTTCATGTCTATAATAACTTAATAAGGGGCTCAGTAAAAAGAAAACCTGCTTCTTTTTTCTGATTATTTCTTCTGTTGCGCTTATCTTTTCACAGCAATTTTTCTGCAGCTCTAAGACTGCAGCTTTCTCCTTCTTTCCTGTTCCAGGAATTACAAGGGAAATAATTATGTGGCTAAAAGTTAGTACATGTTGCTGCAGAAAAATATTAGAAGAATGAAAACATAAAAGGGGCATCATAGAAGAAAAAAGAGCCGCACTCTGTTGCTCATAACGCCCAAGTAATTTTTCCTTGCCATCTTCAAATTTTAGAAATGTTTCTGTACCGAAAAATCAGAATTAGCCAGATCCTAAGATAAAGGATCTTAAAAGATAAGGTGCATACCTTCATAGGCTTGAAGATGCGAGGCCTTTTCCTTGCAGAATTTCTCATATATTGATTGGTACCTGTTGGATTCGTCCTTCAACGCGCTTTCGCACTGCATGCAGAGAAGAATCATTTCGATTCAAAGGGCACTATAATATCCGTATAAATTGCCAAAAATTATGCGTAAGAATATTACTTCCTTGCAAATCTTTGTAGCGGCCTTTATAAGGTTCTGCCTGCATCGGTCGATTAGAAAGCAAAAACAGAGGATCTTGCAAAACTTCTAAGAAATTTCTGAACATTTACCTCTCTTTATCAGCCTTTGTTTTTAAATCGTCTACCATTGCTTTGACTTCTGCAGCGACACTGCAAGAATGTACTCTAATGCGTAAAAAGAGACAAAATTTCCTGAAAGTAAAAATATGGAAAAGAATAAGTACCTGTTAATAATCTCCTCATTTCGCTTCTGACCATCATTTTTAGCCTTATCTCTGACTTGTTGCAAAGCAGCCAAAATTCCTTTGATATCGCTGAGTACATAACAAAGCATTCTTTTTATATGACTAAAGAAACAAATTGGAACAAATATCAGAAGAAGAAAAAGCCTTTGTACTTAGAAAGATCGAGGTCCGCTTCCGGGAGGCAAGGCTCAGAGTTTGAAGGCGGAGCTATGGCCGGATTTGAACCTTCACGGCCTCGTTTCTTGTTGCCCGCTGTTTCGTTGCTCATAGTTCTGTGCTGTGGAGTACTTGGTTCGTAACAACAGGCAAATATTTTTTGATGACGTGTCAATGACATGGCAAAAACTTTTCTGCTGATGCTGACATAGGCAAACATTCTTTTTGTAGACATGTGAATGACATGGCAAAAATTTGTTGCGGACGTGGCACGTTGCCGATATCAGCCACGATGGTATTTTCGGGCAAAAATTTTCCGGCAGCCGGAAGCCGGTAAAGGTCATCTGTGTTGTTCTTGTGAGCTTGCTCTCGAGGTTATGGCGACATCAGATCCGCGGCAACCATCTTCGGCAAGGCCATTTATCCCTCCCGCTGTGTCGCCACAGGATCTTCCCCCAGATTATTCCAGTCTCCTTGCCGTTCTTTTCGGCGTCGCGGGTGTAATGCTTCGGGTATGTAATCCCCTTTTTTTTGGATCTGGATTGAGAGTTGTTTCGTACCATTTCAACCGTGAGTTTTACGATTTTATACATAGAATGACACGTTTGAATCCTAACCTGCATTTTTTTGGAAGGAATACCCTTTTCCTCTGTATGTTTATGACCATTTCAAAGAGGGCTTGTAAAATTGCTATAGGGGGAAAAGTGGTCTTCAATTTTAACCCTAGTTTTGTTATAAATTGAAAGCAAGCTTAATTGACAGATTTGTAGGCATAACTTATTTTTCTTTTCATTTAAGCAATATTGGCAATATGCGTTACCAAAGCTTCTTTGAGACTTAGCCTGCATGTGTGCAGAACAAAATTGGTTCGTGGTTGGCGATTATTTTCTGTGCACAGTCCCTGGCAAATATGAAAAATCCGGAAAATGATTTGAAGCAAATTATTATGGCTTTCACGTAAGAACCTTGTTTTTTGCTTTGATGTTCCCTGAGTCTGAATATTTATGAGACTGAGATACCTATAGTTGTATGCTGAAGAGATTTGAAACAGAAGCAGAACCCTAGAAAATACAAAAATGTAGATTTGCTTGTCAGTTAAAAAAACCTCACTGTTGTAGGTTTAGTAGAGGTACAAAATTGAGAATAGTGTTTGTGGTTGGCATGGTAAGCTCTGTTACTGAGAAAATGATGTAGACTTGGTAAATGGTACAGAATCCAAGTTTTCTCACACAGAACATTTGTGATGTTACACAAGTTGCGTTATGATTGCTTATAGTTTGCTGTTTTGCAATGAACAGACCTAATGTTCGAACTTTTCCTATCTACAGATTTGCTATAATGGGCATGATAACTCATTACTTTGGTCCTAAAAAACAAACGGTCTCATAGATGGTTATACGTTGGAGTTGTTGAACCGCAAACATTGAACTTGGTATTGCAAACCATCAGACTTTTGGCTTTTTAATCACGTGCAAGGACGTTTTTGACGATGGTTTTATTGAGTCTTCAAAGATCATATTTCTTCAAAGATATCAAAAGAAATGAGTTAGATTGTTCCTATGATTCGTGGCAGTTTTAATGGCTGTATTAATTTGCATGACTTAGTTCTCTCGTTTCTTGTACATGAATAAATAAATTGCTGAATATAAAAAGGCAACTTCCATCGGTGAACGTGGCGCAGAGCTGGTAAGGGGTCGCAAAGCCAACTAAAGTTGAAGAACGCGGTGGCGAGGGGCAAAGCTTTTATGGGAGAATGAGCCAAAGAAGACATGCGCCATAAAAGGCTTGAGTTGGCGCTAAAATTGGTGTCCCTTTCCTTAGAAGAGAACCATAGCACAAATGATAATATATATTCAAAGAAGAAGAAGAAGAAGAAGAAGAAGAAGAAGAAGAAGAAGAAGAGATTTTAAAGATGAATACAAATGAAAAACAATCAAAGAATTTTTTCAAAGCCAGCATCCCCTTTAACTTATCAGCATTATATACCATGTGTAGAATGCAGAGAAGACAGTGGCTTAGCATACTTGGCAAAACTAACGCCTTAGCAATACAAAGTCAATGCATTTTACTTATTTAGATCTTTATTTATTGTATAATCCCTGCTTTTATGACCTAGTATTGTGAAGATTTAGAGATGATCAGGCAACAACTCCATATGTTGTGTTTGCCATCAACACTTGTACTTTGCACCAATGCAAATCTAGTTTGCCATTTCCCATAGCCTTTTTTGAGGAGCAATTTTTCTAGGCTGGCCACGTCTAGCTCCACAAAATCAACAAAGCGCCTCCAGCAGTTTCCACATTTGCCAATAAAGGCTTCTCATTTTTTGCCATGCTAGCATCTGCTCCTTCTACGAACTCTATATATGCGGAAATGCAATTGTCTGGCTCCAGCAAATCTGCCAAGCTTTTGCCTTGTATAAAATGAATATAGAAATAAAAGACAAAGCCTAACCCTAAACCTATTCATCAAACTTTAATCCATTGGATAACCTTGATCATGGTTTAATCGCTAAGCTCCTGAATCAAGCAGAAAACCATGGCTTTCTACGCTTCAAAGCAAAAAAAGGGGCCAGAAGATCCATTTGATGATCGCCAAGATCCTTTTACAAGGACAGTGCCTTACAACGGGATTCATTCTTGGATTTATGACATCGCTTTTGATTCATGACAAAATCAAACTATGGCACTAGACGATCGGATGGTGTAACGGGCCCATGGGAGACCGCTCAAGTAGATCTGGGTGTCGCGTTCCCGAGACACTGGCATAAATGGGTAGAAGCGACTACTCATAAACGTCTAGATAGTTTTGCCCAGTTGGTTAAGGGCATGTCGGTTAGGAACGTTACAGTTGATATCGGAGCAGGTCTCGAGTTCGAGTCTCCATGGGTGCCTATATGTATGGGTAATTTGCAAAGACTTGGTGAGTATTCGATCCTTGAATGTGTCTGTGGGGCGTTCTCGAGACATCGACATAAATGGGTAGAAGCGACTACTCATAAACGTCTAGATGGCTTTGCCCAGTTGGTTAAGGGCATGTTAGTTAGGAATGTTACCGGTGACAATCGCATAAATGGGTAGAAGCGACTACTCATAAATGTCTAGATGGTTTTGCCCAGTTGGTTAAGGGCATGTTGGAACGTTTCAAGGCCAAAAAATGAATTAATATACTAAACCACTACTATACCATCTAAAAACCATGAAATATAGACACCAGCATAAATGGGTAGAAGCGACTACTCATAAACGTCTAGACGGTTTTGCCCAATTGGTTAAGGGCATGTTAGTTAGAAACGATACAAAGCCCCCAAAAAATGAATTAATATATTGAACCACTACTATACCATCTAAAAACCATGAAATATATGGTTTTTTATGCACGATTTTTTTTGCAAGAAGAAAACCATATACTGATAGTGGTTTATGACATGGTTATCAATAACGGTTATGAATGCTACAATGGTTTCTTCAAACTAATATGGCTTATGAGTTAGTTTCATGCATATGATAGTGGTTCATTAAAATTAGTGATGTCCTATTAAACCATCATGAATTGTGACATGGTTTTGGAGGCTAATATATATCCAACATTTATCAACGAAGATGACATGTTTTTCTAGCATAATAAGGGTTAAGAGGATTTGTGGGCTTTTTCTTGATTAAACATGAAGTTTGCATTGGAGTTGCCATTAAGAAAGTAGTAAATTGATTACATTTGCAAATGCTTTTTACAATGGTACGATTGTTAAAGCAGATCTATTGGTATGAATCACTAAAAGTAAAAGGGCAAACCCTTAAGATTTACCTTGAGTTTTACGTTACTTCATGAAATGCCCCTAACCAAATGCCCTTTCAAATGATTGAGACATGATTCTCATTTTGTCCTTCAATATCCTCAATGTTACCAGAACGTAATGCATCCGACTAATCCACATCCTATGTAGCATTCTCAGTTCCATCAAAATCACGAAATCCTTGCTCTGCTTTGGGCCTCTGCTTAACGAAATCGACCGTCAATTCTTTCTTGAACTCTAGATCATGCATGCAAGAAACCATAAATTTGTATATGAATTGAAGTACAAAACTTACGGGGCAACAATCGGCCCCTTAAATTCCAAAATTGATGGAGGCAATCGTGGTTGAATCATTTGGGTTGTTGCTTAGGTCCTAAGTCGATGGGCTGCTATCTAATTGCAGTTGAGCACCTTCGCCAAACGGGCGCCAAATAAAGTCTAATGTACACTCCATCGCAGAAGGGCGTCTTGACAAATACGTAAAAGTAGAGGGGCATTTGATGAAAATCATATTTATATAGGGGCATGTACAATGAGCAAGGACATTCCATGAATAAAATAAATTTAAGAGGCATCTCATGAATTTCGACAAAATATAAGGGTATTTTGTAGTTTTCCCCCAATAAACAATACGTATTTTTATTTTGCATAATGCAACTTGGATATAAGCCTTGCTAGAAAGAATGTAAACCTTTTTTTGTTGAGGTATGCTTGAACAAAGAAAATCATTCACCTAGTGATTGGGACCGTAAGTCCTATGCGCATCTGAAAGCTGGCCCTTGGTTCTTGGCGTAGACATGCATGCACAATATGTACAATGCTCAGAATGAACATACGGTGAATAGTGGGGAGGCGTTGCCCTAATAGGGCTTATCTCTGTATAGCCTCCCAAGTCCGACAATGCTTTCTTGCATCCATCTGTTCTAGATGTAGTTTCAGAAAGCTGGGGGTTGAAGCTAGCTATCTTTAATTTTAATTTATTCTCGTTTTGATTCTAGAGTTTATAAATTCCTGGATTATTTTGTCTTTAAGTTGCTTTCGTTTTTCTCTTACCAAGTCTTGATTTTGGATGCATGTTATTTTTACATTTACAGGGATCTTTTCCAGTGGTGATTGGAAGTAGAGCGTTAGAATAGCAGTCTTCCACATTCTTTGTCATGGATTTGCTTCTGCTATGTTAACCACAACTAAGTGGTCCTCAGACATGCCGGTTTCGACATGAAAGAGGGTATGCAACGCTAGCACGTACCTTATGGATCCTCAATAGGCCTCTTTGCATTTCCAAAAACTTCAGTGGGCTTCCAGACTTCAGGGAACAATGGGCTAATTGACACCAAGTATGCAATATTCATTCGTACATTTAAATATTATCTTCAATATAAAATCCCTATTCTAATGTTACAAGACGATTGAGAGACATCTCATATAATTTGCATCGCAATGCAGGCCCAACACTGGCAACAAGCAGGCTTTTCGGTTGGAGGTAGAACCTGCAATTTGGCCAAGCTCTGGATATTAAGAAGCTTCATCTTTCTGAGTATGTTCCATTCCTTTTCTTTTGCCTGCACAACGGTCTGTGGCGGCGTTTACAGCTGCTTATAATGATCATGGTGTGAAAGCTAGGTAATCGTTTTAGATTAAGACGTTGCTTCTGCGAGTCATGGAGCCTCCTAATGATTTGATTTGCTTGTGCAATTGATGCATATGTCTCTTTTCTTATATTCCTTGATGCATGCAACTTCAATCTGTGCTTTATAGTCTAGCAATAGAGTGCCTGATTCATATATTTTCCATTCTGTTCCATTGGTCTCGTCCGCATATGCTATTGGATTACAGATTGTTTGAACTTCTACTATGCACTTCTTAGAATTAAGTAATAAAATCCTTATACTGTTAGATTACATAAAGTGGTAGGTTGTTGAGCATCACTTCTGGATTAAAGAAGAAGATTTTTGGCATATCTCGCAAATTGAAGTGCAATTGCAGGTAAAACAAAGCTAGTTCTTTATTGTTCTTCATTGATTAGCTAGCAAAATAAGAAGCACACAGAATTACTTGTTGCACTTTAGATAAACAGAGAGGCTAATTTTCTATTATACCGCATATTCTCTGATCTGTTATTGCATGTAGCATAATAATTTCTAAGCTGGGCAGAAGCTAAGCTCATCTTTGTTAGTTGCTACTTGCTTTGCTTCTATATCTCTGCCATTGCCAATGCCTCTAAACATCTGCAAGGTTTCTGAATCTATGCCGATACTGTGGCGATTAGTAAAGATTTGTCTTCTTTCATAGAAAAAGAAAAGAAAGCAGTTATAGTAGTTAGAGGAAAGCATGGAAAAGAAATGAGCAACATTGGTTCGTATTGCATATTATAAAAGCATTGCTAATAAATCATTCAATATAACCATAATATTAAACTGTAATCATAAACTATAGTAAAAAACTAATCATATATCGATGAATGGCAAGTTATTCCCGTCCAATCGCACATTAGACTTCTATTGCTTGCATTCCAATCCCCCGATGTTTTGTCTCTATCATAAACTCCATTCTTGAACTTCAAAAGAGCATCAAAATCCTCGTCATCCTTCATTGCCGTGGAGTTGCAGCAGTATCAAATCAGTATGAAAGATCTGAAAGGTATGAAAGGTCTGAGAATGAACCAGTAACAAACCCAGGAACTCTTGTGCTCTACTCCATAGCGTGCCCATTATTATATATTTAACAATCTATTAGTAATGGTACTCATTCAATATCTACTGGGCCACCATTTTTTGTTGCAACAGTTGGCAGGCCATGAGCAGCAGCCTGTAAAAGATGGCATTCTTTAAGTTTGCTTCGAGAGCTTATTGGAGGCATAGAGCACATTCATTATTCTAAGTAAGCTGATGACAACATTTGGTGTTGATTGTACCCTTTGCTCTCTATCTGACCTCCTCTTTTGAACTCGGAAGCTGTTGTTGCGAACTTACATTCTTGGGATGTCAATATTTAGACTGTTTGACATAATCCTTTTTAGTTATCTTCTTTTAGGATCTGGGAGAAATATATATTCTGGAGCCATCCTTTTTAGTTATCAAGCCATCTTCTGCGATCCCATATATATATATATCAAACTAAAAGATGGTTTTGGTTCGCTTAATGCTTGAGAACAGTCATAAAAAATTTCGAGGATCATAAGATTCAGTACCTTGTCCAGGAATAAAAAATCAATTTTAGGATCATAAGGTTCAGTACTTCCTTCAGTACTATATTTGCCAAGTACATATTTATACGGTTGACATGCCTCAGACTCCATCCATAGGCGTGGTGAGTATGTCTCTGCTTTTGGATCTTAAACCAAGAAGCAGTCTGAAAATCAAGAAGCTGGAATACTATGCATTGACTTAGTAACATACTGATGAAGGTGCACTAAGTAATATGATCCAACTCACCATTCGACCCATTAACCTCATAGTTGCAAGTTATGATGTAGGTTGATATCAAGCAAAGCCGTGCGTACAGTACTACTGCTAAAGGACCAACGAACGCCGTCATTGCATTGCTGCAAAGTTAACAGCTGGTTTTGTCTCATTATCACATTTGCAGATACTATCGGTCTATGGCCATTCACATTAGACAGCCTTTGCATGATTATGTGAGTATATGATTGTAACATATTAGCTGTTGATGTTCCTATTTGTCTTGATGTGTTGTGGCATACATGATTCTGGTTTATAGCCGAGAGACATATTGCTCTCTAAAACCCTTTGTTAAGGATGTAGAAGTTGTTGCACAAGGCTACGGTTAGCATGTGATGACAAATTGCCCATGCACAAGTCTGCAGTTAGCATGTGATGACAGCTGCCCAAGTATAAGGGATGACAGCAAAGCAATTGCTTGCAAAGCTAGCAAGATTGAGTCAAATGGATTGAGTCAAATGGTTTTTGTTGCCTCAATTTCTGTATTATATCTTGTTCTTGTTCTGCAACTAAACTAAAAATAAGATAACAACTAAACTAAAAATAAGATAACAATTTCTATAGTTGCACAATGTGAAAAGATCGTACCAAAAGAGTTTAAGAGATTTTGTTATGTTAGTAGTTAATGTAACAAATTACATGTGAAATCAGTTTTAACAGATTCTGTAATGTTATTGAAGAGTGTAATTTAACACTATGGTCTAAATTACATGTGAAACCAGTTTTAACAGATTCTGTAATGTTATTGAAGAGTGTAATTTAACACTATGGTCTGAATGTATCTTAGATTACAAAAATATCTTTTATTCTGGAAATGGACAATAAAAGAAAAAATTTCATTTTCATTTCTAAAGCCTGTGTGTGGCTCCAGGTATCTTCAGACCAGAAGTAAGAAGTCCGGCTATTCACACAAAATACAGATTATTTTGCCTTAGCAAAATGACGTTTATCAAGCTGTTCAATAGGAGTTGCTTTGAGAAGGTAAAGTCTGCCTGCACGCTCAGAGAGGCTACCTCCACACTTTAATCCTCGTTTTTGTAGTTCCAACTTGAGTGTTTCCAATCCGAAGTTTCTGCAACCATGAAAATGCACATAAACTTGATTGATTATGGCCGATAACAATAATACTTGAAAACTATAAGAAGAATTTAACATGCAAGTAGCCTCTTCTCCCAATGCATTTTGCACAAATCATGAAAATTATTACTTAAGCAACATCAGCAGCAAAGAGGAAATACACTGGTGATACCTCTAGGTCAGTCACACTACTTAATCTCCTCCCACTTTATATCATCCTTGTTCTTCACTTCACAAGAAGAATTTATCAAGGAACCCTGCAATGGCGTTACACTTTCCAATATAGGGGCAGTTTCTTCCCTTATGTCATTTGCATTCACAGCCTCTGATACTCCTGGGGGAGATAGAGATTTAGATTCTTGAATCACATTGCACTGCTTCTGTTCCAGTGCTGGAATACTTATACCCACAGCCACACTCTCTTTTTCCGACTGTTTAGGACAACAAGGTACGTGGTCTTGCTCCAGATATTGGACTAGACTTTTCATAGATGTTGCATTGTTGTGTTTTTATTAGTGCTGTTGACTTCCTGCTCATTGTGAAGTTCTCCACAGGAGGTAGTCGTGACCTTTGACTCTGCCATTGTAATTCCTTTATCAGCTTTGGATGAATCTGAGTTGTCAGATTCATCTGTTCCATCCAAGACAGTGGAGCTTCCTTCAGCTAAAAACGCCTCCCCTGACGAACTGGCACCATTTTTATCATGCGTCTCTGTCTGATCAACCTTGTCAGTTTCATCATCCGAATCCATTTCATCTTCATCCTCATCCTCATCTTCATCTTCCGTCATCCTAAACAACGGAAGAAAGGACAACTTAAGAAAATAGTAATAAGAACAGAAGCCAGATCAATGATACAATATATGCAGAAAGAAGAGACAGGATTTTAGTTGATATTTTCTTCCACTTTATTTAATCCGAAGACATAATCTAAACTTGTCACTTTATAAGCGATAATTTTTTCTTCTTAGCCCTGCTTGAGTGGTATAGCTCTTAAAACAAGAATCTCATGACAAGCTTTGCAAGAAAACGATGAAATACAGCTGATGAAACGTAAGCTGATGAAACATACAGTTCAGAATTTCCCAGTCAACAAAATATGCAAGCAATGGCAGCAGAAAAATCTTTGATAATCGTTGGGAACCAAGTAAGAATAAAAAACAATGCAAACTGAATATTGAGCATCTAATTGCAGAACTGCAGCCAAGCAGATAAAAGTATCTTCCACTTTAACATTTCAGAACAAAACTTTCCAGAAAGTTAACGTATTCTGTCTGCCTGAGATAAAAAATTAAAAAATTAAAACTCCCAAGCAATTAATTTCTTCTACATAAATGCTAGATGATTTATATAAACTTGGGAAAATGTTTGGAAATGGTAGGTTACTTCATTCATTGTTAAATGCAATTCCAAGAGTTCAGACAGAAAATATCTTCTATCTAAGTGCTGGATAAATTATGTATGTAGGCTATTTCATTCATGATGAGATGCAATTCAAAGAGCTGCTTCATACCATAGACAAATCCGTTTTGACTCTGGCTGAGAACTGTCCACGTCCTTGTGCTTCCCAAGACGGCGTGCTTCCTTCAGCCCTGTTTCCACAGCAGAGGCCACTTCCTTCATGTTATCTTCAGTCTGTTCCTATAGCGCTTCAAATCTAGCACAATGCTGGAATCGTCCTTCTTCTTTTTGCCTTCTTTCTTTAAAATTCCTCTGCCACCTTCTCTAATTCCCGCTCCTTCGCCCCAGCTTTCCATTCCTTCAACTTCTTCTCAGCATTGACATGCCGAAGTCTACGACCACTCATATCCCGACAAGCATCAAAATTACTTGTTTTCTTCTGTCCTGCCTTTGTGGCAGCACCTCTGAGCAATGACCCAAAACCGCCCTTTCCCTCTCAATCTTAGCAATAAGGTTAAAATTAAAGGGCCTGAGCCTGGTTGCTCGGCAGAATTAAGGATCCATGAATCGCCCACCTCTTGAGTACCTGTGATAAGCCTGATAAAATGCGATGGCATTTTTCTAGGGCAACAAGGCGATGCTTGATTTCGTGACCTGTGACTGTAGAAGCAAGCAGAAAATTGACGCAACGGGTAGTTCCATTGAGGCATCGGACCAGGACTTGAGCTCCGTCGGCCAAATCCATCGCTCCTCTTCTCTTGCGAAACAACCCTATTTTCTCGATAAAGGCCGATGATGGAGTATTAACAATTGCGGACGTGGCATCTAGTAGCCATTCCCAAAACCGAACCACCTAAATATTGGCCACGTCATGATTCAACTACATTAAACGTGGAAAAATGGCCCTCTCATAAAAAAAAACGCGTGTACGTGGTTCAAACGTCACGCCGAATAAACCGTGGATATGCCCACTGAATATGCCTTGAATATTCGATGGCCAAGAAATACGGCGTTCGTCCCTAAAATTGAACACGGTGTTGCGCATGGAGGGGTGACCTCTAGTTTCTTCTTGGGGTGAAGTGGCTAAGGCCCTTTTTCCATGGCATAGGTGTCTTATATTTAATTTAATGTGATTGGGCCACATAAGAAAATATGACACCGTAGCTTTTCGACTGAAGTTTTTAAGACATGTCTTAAACTGATGCAGTACAACTTCAGAGTCGCATTTTATTCCGGGGGAAACCCCCCGCCACAAAATAAGGCTTCGATTCCTATCCTATCAGCGGGCTTCTCTGCCGCTATCTATGGACTGTTTATGAAGAAAAACATGCATTGAACTACGCATGTGTCAGGCACAAGTTCAGAGCAAATTTGCCAACCTTCTTCCCCCAGGAATGAGAAGCATGGTGTAGATTAGTGGCCATATCCCCATGGCATACCAGACATTTACTAGTAGTTTGTTTACTTCAAAACCATCCCCTAGCTCTTAACCCCAAAACTTCTCCATAAAATATTGATCTTTATAACGCAATTAGAAAAAACTTGGTGTGAATAGGATCTAAATTAAATGTGGGTGAGGAATTATGGAAAATAATACATTCCACCTGAATGCGGTGTGGCAACTTGCTCTTCAACTTGTTTAACATCCAAACCTCGGCTTTCGCAAACTTGTTGCTCAACATCTTTAACCTCGCCTTCTCGTTGGTTGCGGCGCTTTTGCTTTTTCTTTAGGCTCTCGTAATGCTCCACGTCAATATCCATGTTGCTCCAATGTCAATATCCGCGTCAATATCCATCTTTAACCTCCGCCTTCGTTGGTTGGTTGCGCTTTTGCTTTTCTTTAGATTCGTAATCGCTCCGTCCAATATCCATGTCTACATTACATATCTTTTCCAAATTTTACACCCCTCTTTCTTGTTCTTCTTCTAGTATAAAGAGTCAAATCTTAAGAACTACTTTAAAAGGCCGCGCTTCTAAATGTCTTCTTCAATCACAAGAAAACATGTAGCGGACAACTAAAGAATGGATCAACACAAGTCATATACCATTCGGCTATGGACGTCCAAAAAAGTATGTACATTCAATATGGTAAGACTCAATACAAATGCAAACTTGTTTCCAAAGATTTGGGTTGCAACCCTACCATGGCATGGCTTTGCACTTTTGGCGAATTTGTTACTTGGAACTCATGCCTTTGCTTGACAAAGCGTGGAACTGCTTATGCTAGAGATTACTAACTATCCAATAGTAAAGCCCAAAATACATAATCTTTTTGTAGCTTATTCGGTATCTTGCGTGGACTCTGGAAAGAAGCATGTTTCATAAGACCCATCAAGTCAAAACGGAACCTATCCACATGCACAAGAAATAAAAAGTATGGGTCCATAAAGAAAAGGAAAATAAACAAACAAATAGAGTTCGAATGTCGCACAAATGCTTGTTTCAAGTAGTGTGCGGTGGCTTTGTGGCCGGGGCGGCTTGCACACCCAATACCGGATCTGAGAAAAGTATTCTACTTCGGATCAAGAGTACATTATTCACCGGTTTTGGAAAAAGCTTTATGGATGAATACAAAGTAAGTGTCATTGCTTTCAACAAAACCTAATTCAAAAAGCAAGAGTAAGTTTATCTACATGAAGAAACTGAGCAGAAGTCAATGTCACCGATGCCTCAATGCTTTAGATTGCTTAGGCGGAGCAAGTCTTTATTGGTTAGCCGGTTTTCAAAGTGGATGCCCAACAACAAATGACCGCCCGGTTACACGATGGCGGGTTTGGAGCGGTCGTTGGCATATTCTGATATATCTTGGCGCCATACTTGGAATATGCCATAAACCCAAATCACGAGGCTTGCCCTTGGCTTCTGGCCCCGTGGCGATGAGCACATAGCGACTCGGGAGGCTTGTTGGAAGGACAAAGAAGAGCCAGTGGGCTGTATTTGGGCGTACGTAAGCACATAAGTGCGTCCGGTCTACCTGGCAGCCCGTAGGATAAATTTGAGGGTACTTGGACTCTTGTTTTTCAGGGAAGCTCACAGGACCACCATGCTGCAGGCGAGGGTAAAGGTGGCACACTACAAACAACACATAAACCCACCACGGTTGAGGCCCCACTCTACTGCGTTCTCAGTTTTGTCCATGAAGAAGCGGGATTATGGCGATCCATTCGAGCGAGGGGCCCACTATCTTGACTTGAGATGGGTCGTTGGGTTGGGCAGCGCCCGGGGGCCGGGGCTTTGTCGGTATGCCGGCGGGGGTTGTTGAGGATAGAAAGCCATGCCTTCGAGCTCCCGGCCTATAGTGGTCGGGCTCACTACATTCTCTTGGTGTGACTGTCTGCGCCCTCCCACGAGCTACTCATCGCCATCGGTTCGATCCCTTGGCTCCTACCTCCGGGAGGTTTTTGGATATCTTGGACTCACCTCGCCCCGGCCTACGAGTCTTGGGAATTCGGAATAATATATATATGTATTTATGCAATTTTACCCGGCGGAGGTTTGTTCTTCATGACGGTTTTTTCCTCCTAAGGAGGGGGTTTTTTATCCGGGTAAACGGGCTTCTTTGCCCGTCTAATTGGGCCCCATAGGCCGATTTAAGCCCTCCATGAGGCGATAAAAGAACCTTCCTTCCTTCCTTCCCTAGAGGCAACCCAAAATGAATTGAATTGATTTAATTTTAAATGTCCATAGGGACCATGTTTTATGTCCAATTGCAATCTATGTTTATGTCCTACGTTAATGGTCATAAATTTCCATTATAGTTTTGTGCTTGTAACGATTTATGCAACAAGGGTTTGTGTCAATATCTATTTGATCCTTGCCGCTAAGCAATAAGCACCTAAGTTAATTTTATTTCACATTCGGCAAACTTAAAAATAAGTTCATTCAAAATAAATACGTTCTTGTCTGAATTGACATTTTAGACTTTAAACATGGTGGAAGATGTATTTGTTTCCCATATGCTTAGAAATATTTTCACCTATATTGTGATTTTCTAGGTTTGTTGATATCAATACATTCCATCTTTGCAACATCTTTCTAAACAAAGAGAGAAGTGTGACCGTGTCTAGTATTGTTGAGGATGGCCTTCCACAAATGTTTATGAAGAATCCTGGTGTGCTTTCTGACCATTTATCAACTTTCAACAAGGTAAATGATCCATCAATTTAATACCAATCAAACTAGGAGCCCTAATAAAGAAATAGAGTAGAACTTTATTGTGGTGACAATCCCGTCATTCATAGCTTTGCAACACACAACACACAACTACCATTAACATTATTAACACAAACCATTGCATTTAACACATTTAAATTAAAATCCCTTAAACCCCTTTGGTTTGGGTGCATATTCTGGGGGTTACTCAGAAGCTGAATGCGTGGGGATGGGCATATTGCCCTTTATTAGAAGATCTAGGCCCAGGTACATAGCGATCCCTCGTTTGTGGGGTATGTATATACAAATTTTATCAAAAGTATATTAAGGTTTGCAAAAATACTATAAGGTT
The DNA here is from genome assembly GCA_021234155.1 of Isoetes taiwanensis. Taxonomy (NCBI): domain Eukaryota; kingdom Viridiplantae; phylum Streptophyta; class Lycopodiopsida; order Isoetales; family Isoetaceae; genus Isoetes; species Isoetes taiwanensis. The sequence continues at coordinate 1,733,275 of JAJEKV010000054.1, read as the reverse complement.
TGAGAGAGAATGTACTTAATGGTGTTAATTTTGTACATGTATTAATATATTTTTTGGGGCTCTGGCATTTGCCCTCGTAACCAAGTGTGAATATACCCAAACCAAAGGGGTTTTAAAGGGATTTTAATTTAAATGTGTTAAAATGCAATGGTTTGTGTTAATAAATATTAATGGTAGTTGTGTGTTGATTGCTATATTAAAAAAAATTGGGCCCTTGGACCTAACAAGCTCAAACTTACATGCATAAACTTTGGGGCCTAAATTGCTAAGCTGACTACCTACTTTCGTATGGATGGCCGGTTTAGTAAAACTAATGACAACGACATTTGCATTACTTAGGCAGTTCAAAAAATTTGTCTCCATTATCAGCGGCCTATTAATAAAAGCATTTGCCATTTGAGAAGGCGCATAAAGTGCTCATGTGTGTATGTGCTGAAATCATATGAATCCATAACACTATATCTCTATCAACAACTTGTTCAAAAAGCTCTCTGAATCCTCTAAACTTGCACACGCGGAATACCTATCAAAGTTTATTCCCAAGGACAATGTTGACCGAAACTTCCTTCCAATAATAAGTTCATGGATGTTCTCTCCACCTTTAAGGGTGTTATCACAGTCTAGCATTATGCCCTCCTGTTGCATGTTCTCAAAGAAGCGCAAAGCGGAAGTGATCTTAAAGTGAGGTAACACCTTCCTGCTGTTGTGCATATCCTGAGATCCCATGTTTGGGCCGAGGTTGCAAATATACCTCTTGCTGATGTCGCTGAGACATTGATGTCTTTCTAGTTTAGTCCTGCCCTTAAAAAACTCTTCTAAAATAGTTATTGACCATATGACTGGAAATGGCAAAGAAATTATGTACTCAATCATGTTAAAATGTCTTGTGATGGTAGTCACCAAGCTTGGATGAAAGGACTGAGAGTGCCTTGGTGGGAATGGGCACTTATCTTCTAACAAAAGGCAATAATGAGCTTGAATGGCTCAAATACAGCAACGTTATGGAGAATTGGCAAACGTTGTTTCCGCTTGATTAAATTCTGGCGATAATGTATATGGATACACGAAATGTCAATGAGCGAGTGCAAATATCTCTCAGGGTCTAGCTCACATTTTTTCATCGAAAAGATCACCTATTTTGGAGGGCTTCCAGACGAGTTCAGGAGGAAAGATTGAGATGCTTTTGATAAATCAATGACAGACTCAAGGCTTAGGTCTATGTTTGCTGAGGCTATGAAGAGTTAGTTGGAGATCCTTTTGTCATCTTAAGAAAACGTGGGCATCGGACCTCTGATTATGCATTGCCAACAAATCTGCACACGAGTTTGCAACCTGCTGGGCATGGTGCAACCAAACAGAGAACCAGAAAGCCAACTAGGACAAAAGGGTTTAGGAAGCACAGGCTATGTCTGATAGCAGCGTCCTTAGTTGTTAGAAGGAACAGGCAAGTTCAGGCTGCTTCCATGTCTTTGGTGATCTGATACGTGGTAGTTGTCTCTATGTCCAAGGGCATGCTCTTCCTAACATTTATAAAGCTGATTGGTACTGGACTTTCTCTATGTTCAAAGGTATCCTGTTCCATTTTAAAGCTGATACAGACTTTGCTCCTGTGTCTGATCTCTGTGAAGGAGGATGCCATGTTCTACTGCTGCTAAGTCCAAAACACAGAAAACGACCCTACAGATCTAACGCAGTATAGCTTTGACACAGAGCCAAGTTACGGGCTGAGCTATATAGCCGCCACATTTTCTCTCCCGGACCACAAGTGGGCCCTCAGAATCGATTCCCTTGTCCATTTGTCTTCTAGTTGCCCCAATTCCGGGCCATCATTTTTCTTTTGCTCAAATCTCACTGTCAATGACGAAGATGCAATCAAAATGGAGGGAACCGAAAGCACATCTTGAAAACAAGGTTTTGGGAAGCAAGGACGAAGATGCAATAAAAAAGAAGAGAACCGAAAAAAAATCTTCAAAACAAGGTTTTGGGCAACAAGACTCCCTCTCAACTGCCAAGGACGAAGATGCCTTCTTGCTCCAACTGAGAAACAAACGCTGCTGCCGGGCAGAAAAAATCTACCAGTGCTGACCCATGAAGAAATCCTGCAGAAATACACCTGAATGGAAAAATAAAAAGGACCCTTGGATCGAACTGGTTCAAAAACGCACTGCAAAAGACCTGCGAAAAGGACCACCCGGGTGGAACAGGGCAAAAATTAAAACCTCAAGGATTCACATTATTTTTTTGCAGAATCTGCCTCACACAAATGGGCCGCCATAGCCAGATCTGCTGAACTTTTTGCTATTCCATCGGCTATATACACATGACTCCAAGTAATCCTAAAACCGTGTGCCTAATTCTGGTTGTCTCGAATCTCATGACAAAAGGGCTTTTATTATACGCCTTTGGATCTTTTTGATTTTGTTGGGAAGACTTTCTTTGATAGACCTCGATCTTAATAATGAGGAGGATGAAACAAAAATTAAATAAATTGCATCACGAAAATTTGGCAGTGCACTCTAGATGTCTTGATTAATTATGCCCCTCGTTACCCAATAAGCCCATGAAATCATATGAAAACCATGCAAAAAAAATGTATAAAATCACAAAAAAAAACCACATTTATAATGCTAGATATTATAATAATCCAAATTATATTTGTATTGCACGGATTACTTCTTGTTTGATACCTTCCTCACAATAATGTTATAATCTAAGTTATGGGAGCATTTTAAAGACTCCTTGATCTTCTACTTGCCTCAAAAGAGTGAAGTGAACATTACTGCCATGGGTTTCGTCTGTTTCTGAGAACGATACGATCCAAAATTACGAAAAATGATGCAACAAATATATTCTTATTTTGGAACATGCATTCATTAAAAGAATGCAAATTTTGAAAACATCAAAATTATTAGTCACTATAGGAAGTTCCACTATGCTAGCACCACCATATAACGGCTTAGCATGGGTGTGTTCGTGACCAAATGAGAAGCTGTTCCATATAATTTCTTTGCCGCAGTGGGAGTTTCTTCTTTGGATCCTTATTATATCATCGCCTTCTCCTTCTTGCCCTCAAAATATGACTATTTGAATAGCATCCCTAGAATAAAGTTATCATGATGCTTTAGGCATTACAGGTTGCATCTTTACTTGGTCTGGGACTGACGCCTCGCTTTTCAGGTACCTATTCTTGCTCGTATTATTTCTAGTTGAATCGTTTTCGAATATTATAAGACAAATAACCTTCAACATACATATTTAGCCTATTAAGTGAAAATCATTTGCATTATGAATACTATATAAGGAAAGCGTGCACGAGAGCTCGCGTGCGGCTAAAACTACTTTCACCTTAACCCTTGTGATTTCTATTAATATTCCTCCACAACAATGGCCAAAGCACTCCACACGGATTCCTTTGGCCGTTCTTCCTCTAAGGAGTAAAACCTGAGACACGAGCGAAAATGCTCCTTGAGAGATTATTATCTGAATGTGCATATTCAAGTTTGCTAAAAGCTGAAACCTTTGCTAGGACATGTGAAAGTTGAGCCCGCGATGTTATTGCAAGCATATATGCATGGTCATGAGATCATTGCCAATATTGTCATCGAGCTCCATTGTGAAAGGGCGCAACATATCAATATGATTTACGCAAGATAAGCAAAAGCAACAAAGCGATGAAAGCAATGAGAATGGCATAAAACCTGGATTGTTACAATAAATGAAGTGCTTTACATACATTGACATCATGGCTGACCTTTGTTACCAATCTGCTCATCCATTACTTGTCTTCAAGCTATGCTTCGCTTTCGAGAAGATTGCGGATCCGGGGCTGCGAATGCATTTTAGGTATTTGGATCAACAGTAATATTTACAAATTTTGAAATCCTAGTAACTTAATGCGGGCATCTTCTTAGCGAAACTTTTATGACATATGCTTACCGCGATGCAAAAATGATGGTAGGAACTTCACGGGACAAAAGAGCATGCATGCTTTCTATCAATATCTTGACAAATGTCAAAATCTACATTCTTCAATAGCGTCTCTGAGAGTTTATATTGTTTTATATTTAAACCCGATGATCTTGACTCTCTACATTTTCATGCAAATACTTCGTCATACGGTTCCACAACAATCTCAAATCTGTGTATCAATTTAAAGGAGTTTGTTCTTTGGCCCGACCATCGCATTTGTCATTTACTCCATAAACAAAAAGACTCATCAGCGGTTCATAATCTTAATAAACTCTTTGAGATCTTGGCGTTGGCTTCTCTCTAGTAGTATTAAAATTACAGGCCATAGTATGAAGGGGATTAAATACTAAGTCGATATATAGGGTCGCTGATGCTACTCGGGTAACTATGGCATGTATGCTGACTCTAATACTTGCTTGAAATCAATCTTGAGTGAGAGACGTATGATGAAGAAAGGAGCCATGTCATTAACCGATGGTCAAACCCAATCCAAAGAATTTGTACTCCGTGATTCTATTCCCAGAGATATAATGGGAATTAATCACAATCCCTTTATGCCTTTTTGGAGTCGATTTTTGGGGCATCTTCTGCTTTATAGTCGAGAAATCACCTTGGCTATTATTTCCCCATTCATTATATATATATTGTTTTTAATTAATTATAATAATGTTAATTATATTTATAATTATATTTATTATAATTATATTGGATTATAATTACTAAAGGTTGCCCATCTTTTGCCCCTTTTTGCCCTTTTCTCTCCCCTTCCCATTTGCCCCTTTGCCCATCATCCTCCTCCCCGGTTGCCTCTTGCCCATCCTCCTTCCCTTCTCAGGTTGCCTTTCCATCCCCCTCCCTCCAGCTTGCCTCTCCCATCCCCCTCCCCCCTCCCAATTGCCTCTTGCCCGTCCTCCTCCCCTCTAGTTGCCTCTTGCCCCCTCTTCTCACCCCCTTTTTGAACTTCCTCCCTCCCCCTTCTTCTAACTTAACCCCTTCCTTACTTCTCTCAACTTCTCCCCTTTCCCTTTCCCTCCCCCATCTAACAACGATTCAATGAAAAAATTTTGTCCCATTTTCAGTCCGAGTCCCAAAATTGAGATTTGTCCCACTTTAATTAAATACTTCTTTTGATTCCCCGCTTCTAAACAAAATCTTTTAAATTCATCGATAAGTGCCTCTCCCCTCTATCTCGATCTTAAACATTTAGTTTAGCACTTGTTTCACGTTCTACTTCTCGCAAGATAAGCTTAAATGAATTGAACACCCACTTTTATGAGTTAAGAAGTACCACTTAGCTTTTCTTGTATAGTCATCAATAAATGACACAAAAATAGTATTTTCCACTAGCACTTCTAACTCTCATAGGCCCACATATGCACTAGGGCTAATCTTTCATTTACTGCTCACCCTTAATAGAAAAAAAGGCTTTCTACTTTGCTTGCCCAACATACATCCATGACACGGAGTGTTTTCCCCCTTACTATTCTCTGAAACTTTAAACCTAGTCCAATAACTTGTGTTTTCTCATAAAAATTATATTTTTCAAATTTGTGTGGCCTAATCTTTGATGCCATAATTCCATTGAGTTTTCCTCCCCAACTTCACTTAATAAAATGTTTATACTTCTAGGACAAAAACTCAAAACGATTTCCAATTTTTTTTTTTTGCATATAATACTATTTTTCCATTATCATGAACTATGCACATATGCTTGTCAAACAAGACTTTACAATTTTATCAACTAGATCTGCTACATGAGATTAAGTTTTTATCATCCCCTCGTACACACAACACATTATTAATGGTAATAATTTTCCCATTTTCTCCTATGAGTTCAAGCACACACAAGCTTCTACATTTTGCTTTTCTCCATTAGCCAAACGCATCGATCTCACTTACTAGTTTCAAGATTTCTTAATATCTTTGAACTTTTGCATCGGGATTTTTCAGCTCCAGAATCTATAACCACAGATTAGAAACATTTTCATCACATAAATTTGATAAAGCATATGACTTTACTCCTCCTCGTGAATTTCTTCCCATTACGTAAGTATAGTTGGCTTTGAAAGATAACGCCTTAAGACGCATTCTACTAGAGGATCCCCTAAAGCTTCCACGCCCTCTTCCCTTTTTGTACACATATTAGCCGATGGCCTACTCCTCCGCCAAGCATAGCATGAACGCCCTCCGATTTAGTATGTTTGGGCTTAATATGCCCAGCTCTCCACAACCATAACAAATTACATCTTTTGCTTCTTCCTCTTCCTCTTCCAAAATATAAATGTTATCTCCCCTTTGATCATAATTCCTTCTAGCCTCTCTTTGTGTAATTTCTTCCCTCACAATACTTATAGCTTCTTCTTTAGTTCTAGACATAGTACGAATCAAGGATGCAAGATTTTCATCATAAGCAAAGAAATACATCCGAGATATAGAGTATTTTTGATTGGGCGTAAAGAGGTGCAGCCCCTTCTAAATCCATAAATATTCCATCCATTTTATCAAACAAATCAACCAAATCTTGACCACTTTCATATTTCAACATTCTTAATTTTGTTCTAATTTATGTCTCTCAGAAGCGCTAACCTGCTCATATTCATTTAATAAATACGCCATATATCTCGTGGATCCATATTATGAATTGAAGCTATGATACCATAACCAAGCTTTTGAAATGATAATACCTTTTGCTTGAGCTAAATTCCTTGCCTCATCCTTAGCGACCTTTGTTGATTCTCTGTAGACACCTCCTACTTTGATGAACCAAAGAAATTCATTCTTTATAGATACCCGCCTTTTGCTTCTCGCCGCGAGAGGATCGGACCCGGATCCCACACAACCCTCCGCTGCCTAATGCTTTTTCCACCTTCATCTTCCATGCTTGGAAAACCGTAACCTCCTTTTACACACCTTAACATCAGCTAATATAGAGGGTGGCTACCTTATTAGATGCCATCTCCCCTTGTTTTGGACTCAAAAGCTCACATACCGGATGTTAGAATTGAAAACTTTGAGCCCTGAATTGAACCCGATGAAAACCCAAGTTCAATCTTCTCCTTTTACACCTCGCTAATATCCACAAAGGATTTACCTCGCATAAATCGAATAGGGAGCCCACAAAGGATACCCCTACAAAGAATAGCACACTTAAATCAGATACTAATACACGTATAATAGAGCAGATCGCCAATTACCACAATGTAACATAAAACGGCACCTACAACCTGCTTTTACATCTCCTCCAAACAACCGAGCATACAATGTATACAAGTCCGCTTCAAAGAACCGCTTCACGTTCGCAAATTGCTCAAACCAAAACCCTGCTTACGTTTCGCTACACTTTTCCCCTCGGCCTTATTTTTCGCCTACTTTCCCCCTCTTTTTATTATTTTTCCATGCAAAGTCCATCTATAAATGTTAAGGAGGTGTAATATACAAAGAATTGCCATCTGCTCAAAATTATCACTTAGGCATGTAACTCCAACACCTTGATCACCGGGACCCCATGGAGCCCTCGAAACCGTAGAGCCTTATTTATGGTATATTGCCTATGTTATCTTATGCTTGTATTGCTTTTAATTGATAATGATGGATGGGCCACCCTTCATGGTGGTATATTATTTTGTGCATGATTGTTGTGTGCTAACATGTATATGTAACATGTATGTATGCTTCACTGATAGGATTCCCATAGAAGACGGGATCTAATGACACTGTGCTCCTCCCCGACACTTGGCCATCCCAAGTGGACCGAAGTTAGACGAGGGGCCTTCTATAGTGATGTAATTGCCAAGGAGGACATTCTATTTATAATGCATGGGACATCGTATAGATTCTCGGGAGTCACACCTGTGAGCCAGATTTATTTAGAACTTTGTCACCCCAAAGCTTCTTTAGATCTTCATGGGACACAATCTCTTGTTTGAGGAGAGATTTCATCACAGCGTATCCTGACATTCAATTCTGACTCCATTAGGGTTCAATCGGCAAGAAGCGCAAAAACGTAAGAGGTGATTATTTTTTAATTCAAAATGAGGGACAACGACACGGCATAAAATTCAAAATAACCGACACTCATTAATTCGCACTCCGCAATCTCCGGCTTCAATATGCACCATTCACCTACCACAAAGAAGGTACAAAAATGTGGCCAAAATGCATGTTTTTATACACCCACAGTGCTTTTATTCTAATTATGTGAACATTGTTGTTTAAATTGAAGACTTCATATCTCATGTTGTTCACCTCAACGTCATGCATATTGCACACACCAAATCCTCACCCTCACCATCATTCGCGATCATCTCCCCATGTCATCATCACCCCCTCATTAGTAACAGTTGTCGGCCGAGTGGGCTTCATATTGCGGGCCATGAATGTATATTGTTGCAATGTCGGTGAGGTTTTAATTTTTTGTGTTGTTGAAGGAGTATATCCATGTGGCTCTAAATCCCATACTTATGTTTGTTATGTGTTAACCCCGCCGTATTGAGTAAGAGACAATTTCAGCTATCTCCTCTCTTAGGCTCCCGCTTGTCCCTCATGACCATATATATTCAGCTTTCAACCACTTGAAAGTCGCCTTTGATACCGTAAGGCATGCAATATCTAAAGGTCACGCGGAGTAGGAGCAAGGCAAAGTGAATGCCTTGGTCTTTTATTTGTTATATTACATCCAATTCAATGTGGCTCAGCTACCATCTAAGAAGATCAAATGTGGCCTTTCTTTCGACAAACACTCTAGGCATTCTCGCTTGAAAGTCTCCAAGACTTGAAAAGCTCAATGGTCATCCATGCACTTGGTTATACTTCACCCGGCATACCGCCCCTCACACCACTGTAATTTGGTACCATTCTCCGCCCTTGAAGATGTACAAGTTTGAAAACCTATATTCATTTTGCATTAACACATATCGAATTGTGGTCTACTCCTTGAGTTCATCACAACCTTGTTCACATCTCGCGTCCTTTCTTATCAATGATCTTCAATATCCTTACCTTACATGTCCAGTATCCCACTCTCGCCTCAGATTCTAAATTTTATTTTTTGGGGGAGGGAGGGGAGGGGGAACCCACCATAGATTGACTTGAGATCAGTGTAGAAGATGTCCAGGTTGTGCTGGATCATGGTTAGGGATCGTGCTCTTTCCAAAGCCTGTGTACTTCGCAAAGTGATGGTTGGGTGCCTCTGCTTGAAGAGCTTCTACCACTTGTGGCCTGGTTGTCCACTAACACTTGAAATGCCCCTAGCATGCCGTTTGGGCTGCCCTCGCTTTATTGCACTTAGAGTGACATTTGTACCTGAGTTTGCCCTGTCAAATGCAACCATCTCTTCCTCTTACTCGAGAGTTAAGACATGGGGATGTTTCTTCTGTTTATGGGTAATTCTATCATATTGCCAATCCCTTATAGTGCACTCAGGAATCCTAGCCTCACTAACCTCACTATACTCACTAACCTCTTCTAAGATGTCTAGCATCTGTTGTTCACTCCACTGATGACAACTTTTGTTGCCCCTTTCCCTAGTCCCAACTTGGATGGAGACACCCATCAAACCCCGCGCAAACACAGACCTAGGCTTAGGCTCATCCACATTCGCAGTATGATGCTTGCATGACAACCTCCTCTCAAGCAACACACGCATCGGCCCATCGGGCCTCTATTTGATGAAGGAGTATGCATGGTTGTAGTCTTCTAAGGTGTTTGCTCCGTCCCTTTTTTTTCCCGCCTCTTTGCCCTATACCCTCTTGGTGTTAGCAAGGGCTTGGATTAGTTGGGCATTGCCAACTTGCCTGTTCAATCTGGTCTGCGCCTTGAAAAATTGCCAACAATTAATTTCGACATGGTTTGTTCTCTGTATGGGATTACAGAAGAGATGGTGAATTCAAACCAGTTGGATCGATTCTTCCACTCCATCCGAGCAAAAGGGGATTGATCTGCCTGCCAAATTGATAGTCCTTGCACTGAATGCCCAAATTTGAAGAATTTGACAGGTTTTACGAGGTCGAAAAGGGCCAGAGGGTATGGGACTCCACCTTCACCTTCATGCATGCAGATGAAGTCATGATCCTTCATGGTGCAAACGTGGCACGGTGAGAAGTGACATCTCCAATGTTGTTTGGGGGAGGGAAGGGGGTGTGTTGTTTTGTGAAACAAAGGTTGCAAGTAGGGGGTGGCCACATGTCATATTTTCATTTGAGCAAGGAGGGTGGCACCCTCCATTGGCATCGGAGGGGAACGAAGGCCAGTTTGGAATGTTCCACTCTGGGCCTCCACCTTTACCCGATTGAGCTCGAGGTGGGGGCCTCCCCCGTTGCCGGATTGGGAGGGCTGGGGGGATGGGCAATGCAATAGGGGGCAGCCACACCCCGAGAACTAGAATGATAACTAGAATGCAACTAGTATGCTTATGCACACGTATGTTCTCCTCCTCCTATGTTTGATCACCAAAGGTGATGCATTGGGACAATTGGCACTTTGTTTAACACATCTTCTTTAGATGGGTTGGGGCTTCCTCCAAAAGCCTAAGAGCATCAAAACAAGGGTTTCTTCAGTGGGCAGGAAGTATTTTAATTTTGGCACAAAAACAAGAATAAGGGGAAACTGTTGAATAATCCTTTAAGATGCTGCTTTGGAATTTCAGAGATCATCATCCGAATTGCTTTCAAGAAGGATCCTAATGTCTTCCTTAGTATGTTGAAGGATTTCTCCTCCTGTAATATGGACATGGATTATTAGAAAAAGATACAGTTCATGTCTATAATAACTTAATAAGGGCTCAGTAAAAGAAAACCTGCTTCTTTTTCTGATTATTTCTTCTGTTGCGCTTATCTTTTTTTCACAGCAATTTTTCTGCAGCTCTAAGACTGCAGCTTTCTCCTTCTTCCTGTTCCAGGAATTACAAGGGAAATAATTATGTGGCTAAAAGTTAGTACATGTTGCTGCAGAAAAATATTAGAAGAATGAAAACATAAAAAGGGCATCATAGAAGAAAAAGAGCCGCACTCTGTTGCTCATAACGCCCAAGTAATTTTTCCTTGCCATCTTCAAATTTTAGAAATGTTTGTACCGAAAAATCAGAATTAGCCAGATCCTAAGATAAAGGATCTTAAAGATAAGGTGCATACCTTCATAGGCTTGAAGATGCGAGGCCTTTTCCTTGCAGAATTTCTCATATATTGATTGGTACCTGTTGATTCGTCCTTCAACGCGCTTTCGCACTGCATGCAGAGAAGAATCATTTCGATTCAAAGGGCACTATAATATCCGTATAAATTGCCAAAATTATGCGTAAGAATATTACTTCCTTGCAAATCTTTGTAGCGGCCTTTATAAGGTTCTGCCTGCATCGGTCGATTAGAAAAGCAAAACAGAGGATCTTGCAAAACTTCTAAGAAATTTCTGAACATTTACCTCTCTTTATCAGCCTTTGTTTTTAAAATCGTCTACCATTGCTTTGACTTCTGCAGCGACACTGCAAGAATGTACTCTAATGCGTAAAAAGAGACAAAATTTCCTGAAAGTAAAAATATGGAAAAGAATAAGTACCTGTTAATAATCTCCTCATTTCGCTTCTGACCATCATTTTTAGCCTTATCTCTGACTTGTTGCAAAGCAGCCAAAATTCCTTTGATATCGCTGAGTACATAACAAAGCATTCTTTTATATAACTAAAGAAACAAATTGGAACAAATATCAGAAGAAGAAAAAGCCTTTTACTTAGAAAAGATCGAGGTCCGCTTCCGGGAGGCAAGGCTCAGAGTTTGAAGGCGGAGCTATGGCCGGATTTGAACCTTCACGGCCTCGTTTCTTGTTGCCCGCTGTTTCGTTGCTCATAGTTCTGTGCTGTGAAGTACTTGGTTCGTAACAACAGGCAAATATTCTTTTGATGACGTGTCAATGACATGGCAAAAACTTTTCTGCTGATGCTGACATAGGCAAACATTCTTTTTGTAGACATGTGAATGACATGGCAAAAATTTGTTGCGGACGTGGCACGTTGCCGATATCAGCCACGATGGTATTTTTCGGGCAAAATTTTCCGGCAGCCGGAAGCCGGTAAAGGTCATCTGTGTTGTTCTTGTGAGCTTGCTCTCGAGGTTATGGCGACATCAGATCCGCGGCAACCATCTTCGGCAAGGCCATTTATCCCTCCCGCTGTGTCGCCACAGGATCTTCCCCAGATTATTCCAGTCTCCTTGCCGTTCTTTTCGGCGTCGCGGGTGTAATGCTTCGGGTATGTAATCCCCTTTTTTTTGGATCTGGATTGAGAGTTGTTTCGTACCATTTCAACCGTGAGTTTTACGATTTTATACATAGAATGACACGTTTGAATCCTAACCTGCATTTTTTTGGAAGGAATACCCTTTTCCTCTGTATGTTTATGACCATTTCAAAGAGGGCTTGTAAAATTGCTATAGGGGGAAAAGTGGTCTTCAATTTTAACCCTAGTTTTGTTATAAATTGAAAGCAAGCTTAATTGACAGATTTGTAGGCATAACTTATTTTTCTTTTCATTTAAGCAATATTGGCAATATGCGTTACCAAAGCTTCTTTGAGACTTAGCCTGCATGTGTGCAGAACAAAATTGGTTCGTGGTTGGCGATTATTTTCTGTGCACAGTCCCTGGCAAATATGAAAAATCCGGAAAATGATTTGAAGCAAATTATTATGGCTTTCACGTAAGAACCTTGTTTTTTGCTTTGATGTTCCCTGAGTCTGAATATTTATGAGACTGAGATACCTATATAGTTGTATGCTGAAGAGATTTGAAACAGAAGCAGAACCCTAGAAAATACAAAAATGTAGATTTGCTTGTCAGTTAAAAAAACCTCACTGTTGTAGGTTTAGTAGAGGTACAAAATTGAGAATAGTGTTTGTGGTTGGCATGGTAAGCTCTGTTACTGAGAAAATGATGTAGACTTGGTAAATGGTACAGAATCCAAGTTTTCTCACACAGAACATTTGTGATGTTACACAAGTTGCGTTATGATTGCTTATAGTTTGCTGTTTTGCAATGAACAGACCTAATGTTCGAACTTTTCCTATCTACAGATTTGCTATAATGGGCATGATAACTCATTACTTTGGTCCTAAAAAACAAACGGTCTCATAGATGGTTATACGTTGGAGTTGTTGAACCGCAAACATTGAACTTGGTATTGCAAACCATCAGACTTTTGCTTCTTTAATCACGTGCAAGGACGTTTTTGACGATGGTTTTATTGAGTCTTCAAAGATCATATTTCTTCAAAGATATCAAAAGAAATGAGTTAGATTGTTCCTATGATTCGTGGCAGTTTTAATGGCTGTATTAATTTGCATGACTTAGTTCTCTCGTTTCTTGTACATGAATAAATAAATTGCTGAATATAAAAAGGCAACTTCCATCGGGTGAACGTGGCGCAGAGCTGGTAAGGGGTCGCAAAGCCAACTAAAGTTGAAGAACGCGGTGGCTAGGGGCAAAGCTTTTATGGGAGAATGAGCCAAAGAAGACATGCGCCATAAAAGGCTTGAGTTGGCGCTAAAATTGGTGTCCCTTTCCTTAGAAGAGAACCATAGCACAAATGATAATATATATTCAAAGAAGAAGAAGAAGAAGAAGAAGAAGAAGAAGAAGAGATTTTAAAGATGAATACAAATGAAAAACAATCAAAGAATTTTTTCAAAGCCAGCATCCCCTTTAACTTATCAGCATTATATACCATGTGTAGAATGCAGAGAAGACAGTGGCTTAGCATACTTGGCAAAACTAACGCCTTAGCAATACAAAGTCAATGCATTTTACTTATTTAGATCTTTATTTATTGTATAATCCCTGCTTTTATGACCTAGTATTGTGAAGATTTAGAGATGATCAGGCAACAACTCCATATGTTGTGTTTGCCATCAACACTTGTACTTTGCACCAATGCAAATCTAGTTTGCCATTTCCCATAGCCTTTTTTGAGGAGCAATTTTTCCAGGCTGGCCACGTCTAGCTCCACAAAATCAACAAAGCGCCTCCAGCAGTTTCCACATTTGCCAATAAAGGCTTCTCATTTTTTGCCATGCTAGCATCCGCCTCCTTCTACTAACTCTATATATGAAAATGCAATTGTCCATGCTCCAAAGAATCACCAAGCTTTTGCCTTGTATAAAATGAATATAGAAATAAAAAGACAAAGCCTAACCCTAAACCTATTCATCAAACTTTAATCCATTGGATAACCTTGATCATGGTTTAATCGCTAAGCTCCTGAATCAAGCAGAAAACCATGGCTTTCTACGCTTCAAAGCAAAAAAAGGGGCCAGAAGATCCATTTGATGATCGCCAAGATCCTTTTACAAGGACGGTTGCCTTTACAATCCGATTCATTCTTGGATTTATGACATCGCTTTTGATTCATGACAAAATCAAACTATGGCACTAGACGACGGGATGGTGTAACGGGCCCATGGGAGACCGCCAAGTAGATCCGGTGTCGCTGCTCCCGGTGACACCGCATAAATGGGTAGAAGCGACTACTCATAAACGCCTAGATAGTTTTGCCCAGTTGGTTAAGGGCATGTCTGGTTAGGAACGTTATGCTGATATCTGAAAGTGTCTCGAAGTTCGAAGTTCCATGGGTGCCTATATGTATGGGTAATTTGCAAAAGACTTGGTGAGTATTCGATCCTTGAATGTGTCCGTGGGCGTTCACCGAGACATCGACATAAATGGGTAGAAGCGACTACCATAAACGCCTAGATGGCTTTGCCCGCTTGGTTAAGGGCATGTTAGTTAGGAATGTTACCGAGACACCGGCATAAATGGGTAGAAGCGACTACTCATAAATGTCTAGATGGTTTTGCCCAGTTGGTTAAGGGCATGTTGGAACGTTTCAAGGCCAAAAAATGAATTAATATACTAAACAACTACTATACAATCTAAAAACCATGAAATATAGACACCATCATAAATGGGTAGAAGCGACTACTCATAAACGTCTAGACGGTTTTGCCCAATTGGTTAAGGGCATGTTAGTTAGAAACGATACAAAGCCCCCAAAAAATGAATTAATATATTGAACCACTACTATACCATCTAAAAACCATGAAATATATGGTTTTTTATGCACGATTTTTTTTGCAAGAAGAAAACCATATACTGATAGTGGTTTATGACATGGTTATCAATAACGGTTATGAATGCTACAATGGTTTCTTCAAACTAATATGGCTTATGAGTTAGTTTCATGCATATGATAGTGGTTCATTAAAATTAGTGATGTCCTATTAAACCATCATGAATTGTGACATGGTTTTGGAGGCTAATATATATCCAACATTTATCAACGAAGATGACATGTTTTTCTAGCATAATAAGGGTTAAGAGGATTTGTGGGCTTTTTCTTGATTAAACATGAAGTTTGCATTGGAGTTGCCATTAAGAAAGTAGTAAATTGATTACATTTGCAAATGCTTTTTACAATGGTACGATTGTTAAAGCAGATCTATTGGTATGAATCACTAAAAGTAAAAGGGCAAACCCTTAAGATTTACCTTGAGTTTTACGTTACTTCATGAAATGCCCCTAACCAAATGCCCTTTCAAATGATTGAGACATGATTCTCATTTTGTCCTTCAATATCCTCAATGTTACCAGAACGTAATGCATCCGACTAATCCACATCCTATGTAGCATTCTCAGTTCCATCAAAATCACGAAATCCTTGCTCTGCTTTGGGCCTCTGCTTAACGAAATCGACCGTCAATTCTTTCTTGAACTCTAGATCATGCATGCAAGAAACCATAAATTTGTATATGAATTGAAGTACAAAACTTACGGGGCAACAATCGGCCCCTTAAATTCCAAAATTGATGGAGGCAATCGTGGTTGAATCGCTGGGTTGTTGCCGGTCTAAGCTGATGGGCTGCTATCTAATTGCAGTTGAGCACCTTCGCCAAACGGGCGCCAAATAAAGTCTAATGTACACTCCATCGCAGAAGGGCGTCTTGACAAATACGTAAAAGTAGAGGGGCATTTGATGAAAATCATATTTATATAGGGGCATGTACAATGAGCAAGGACATTCCATGAATAAAATAAATTTAAGAGGCATCTCATGAATTTCGACAAAATATAAGGGTATTTTGTAGTTTTCCCCTGTAAACAATATGTATTTTTTATTTTGCATAATGCAACTTGGATATAAGCCTTGCTAGAAAGAATGTAAACCTTTTTTTGTTGAGGTATGCTTGAACAAAGAAAATCATTCACCTAGTGATTGGGACCGTAAGTCCTATGCGCATCTGAAAGCTGGCCCTTGGTTCTTGGCGTAGACATGCATGCACAATATGTACAATGCTCAGAATGAACATACGGTGAATAGTGGGGAGGCGTTGCCCTAATAGGGCTTATCTCTGTATAGCCTCCCAAGTCCGACAATGCTTTCTTGCATCCATCTGTTCTAGATGTAGTTTCAGAAAGCTGGGGGTTGAAGCTAGCTATCTTTAATTTTAATTTATTCTCGTTTTGATTCTAGAGTTTATAAATTCCTGGATTATTTTGTCTTTAAGTTGCTTTCGTTTTCTCTTACCAAGTCTTGATTTTGGATGCATGTTATTTTTACATTTACAGGATCTTTTCCAAGTGGTGATTGGAAGTAGAGCGTTAGAATAGCGCCTTCCACATTCTTTGTCATGGATTTGTTTCGCTATGTTAACCACAACTAAGTGGTCCCTCGTGACATGCCGGTTTCAACATGAAAGAGGGTATGCAACGCTTAGCACGCACTTTATGGATCCTCAATAGGCCTCTTTGCATTTCCAAAAACTTCAAAGGCTTCCGGACTTCAGGGAACAATGGGCTAATTGACACCAAGTATGCAATATTCATTCGACATTTAAATATTATCTTCAATATAAAAATCCCTATTCTAATGTTACAAGACGATTGAGAGACATCTCATATAATTTGCATCGCAATGTGCCCAACACCGGCAACAAGCAGCTTTTCTGGTTGGAGGTAGAACCTCGCAATTTGGCCAAGCTCGATATTAAGAAGCTTCATCTTTCGAGTATGTTCCATTCCTTTTGCCTTTGCACAACGGCCTGCGGGCGGCGCATACCGCTTATAATGATCATGGTGTGAAAGCTAGGTAATCGTTTTAGATTAAGACGTTGCTTCTGCGAGTCATGGAGCCTCCTAATGATTTGATTTGCTTGTGCAATTGATGCATATGTCTCTTTTCTTATATTCCTTGATGCATGCAACTTCAATCTGTGCTTTATAGTCTAGCAATAGAGTGCCTGATTCATATATTTTCCATTCTGTTCCATTGGTCTCGTCCGCATATGCTATTGGATTACAGATTGTTTGAACTTCTACTATGCACTTCTTAGAATTAAGTAATAAAATCCTTATACTGTTAGATTACATAAAGTGGTAGGTTGTTGAGCATCACTTCTCGGATTAAAGAAGAAGATTTTTTGGCATATCTGCAAATTGAAGTGCAATTGCAGAGGTAAAACAAAGCTAGTTGCTGTTGTTCTTCATTGATTAGCTAGCAAAATAAGAAGCACACAGAATTACTTGTTGCACTTTAGATAAACAGAGAGGCTAATTTTCTATTATACCGCATATTCTCTGATCTGTTATTGCATGTAGCATAATAATTTCTAAGCTGGGCAGAAGCTAAGCTCATCTTTGTTAGTTGCTACTTGCTTTGCTTCTATATCTCTGCCATTGCCAATGCCTCTAAACATCTGCAAGGTTTCTGAATCTATGCCGATACTGTGGCGATTAGTAAAGATTTGTCTTCTTTCATAGAAAAAGAAAAGAAAGCAGTTATAGTAGTTAGAGGAAAGCATGGAAAAGAAATGAGCAACATTGGTTCGTATTGCATATTATAAAAGCATTGCTAATAAATCATTCAATATAACCATAATATTAAACTCAGAATCATAAACTATAGTAAAAACTAACTCAGACATATCCGATGAATGGCAAGTTATTCCCGTCCAATCGCACATTAGACTTCTATTGCTTGCATTCCAATCCCCCGATGTTTTGTCTCTATCATAAACTCCATTCTTGAACTTCAAAAGAGCATCAAAATCCTCGTCATCCTTCATTGCCGTGGAGTTGCAGCAGGATCAAATCAAGATGAAAGATCCAAAGGTATGAAAGGTCCGAGAATGAACCAAGAATAAAACCCGTGAACTCTTGTGTTTACTCCATAGCGTGCCCATTATTATATATTTAACAATCTATTAGTAATGGTACTCATTCAATATCTATCGGGCCACCATTTTTGTTGCAAATGCTATGTGCCATGAGCAAACAACCTGTAAAAGATGGCATTCTTTAAGTTTGCTTCGAGAGCTTATTGGAGGCATAGAGCACATTCATTATTCTAAGTAAGCTGATGACAACATTTGGTGTTGATTGTACCCTTTTGCTCTCTATCCCTCCTCCTTTTGAACTCTGGTCGTTGTTGCGAACTTACATTCTTGGGAGGTCAATATTTAGACCGCTTGACATAATCCTTTTAGTTATCTTCTTTTAGGATCCGGGAGAAATATATATTCTGGAGCCATCCTTTTTAGTTATCAAGCCATCTTCTGCGATCCCATATATATATATATCAAACTAAAAGATGGTTTTGGTTCGCTTAATGCTTGAGAACAGTCATAAAAAATTTCGAGGATCATAAGATTCAGTACCTTGTCCAGGAATAAAAAATCAATTTTAGGATCATAAGGTTCAAGATTTCCTTCAAGATCTATATTTGCCAAGTACATATTTATACGGTTGACATGCCTCAGACTCCATCCATAGGCGTGGTGAGTATGTCTCTGCTTTTGGATCTTAAACCAAGAAGCAGTCTGAAAATCAAGAAGCTGGAATACTATGCATTGACTTAGTAACATACTGATGAAGGTGCACTAAGTAATATGATCCAACTCACCATTCGACCCATTAACCTCATAGTTGCAAGTTATGATGTAGGTTGATATCAAGCAAAGCCGTGCGTACAGTACTACTGCTAAAGGACCAACGAACGCCGTCATTGCATTGCTGCAAAATTAACAGCTGGTTTTGTCTCATTATCACATTTGCAGATACTATCGGTCTATGGCCATTCACATTAGACAGGCTTTGCATGATTATGTGAGTATATGATTGTAACATATTAGCTGTTGATGTTCCTATTTGTCTTGATGTGTTGTGGCATACATGATTCTGGTTTATAGCCGAGAGACATATTGCTCTCTAAAAACCCTTTGTTAAGGATGTAGAAGCTGTTGCACAAGCTGCAGTTAGCATGTGATGACAGCTGCCCATGCACAAGCTGCAGTTAGCATGTGATGACAGCTGCCCAAGTATAAGGGATGACAGCAAAGCAATTGCTTGCAAAGCTAGCAAGATTGAGTCAAATGGATTGAGTCAAATGGTTTTTGTTGCCTCAATTTCTGTATTATATCTTGTTCTTGTTCTGCAACTAAACTAAAAATAAGATAACAACTAAACTAAAAATAAGATAACAATTTCTATAGTTGCACAATGTGAAAAGATCGTTTAAAAGAGTTTAAGAGATTTTGTTATGTTAGTAGTTAATGTAACAAATTACATGTGAAATCAGTTTTAACAGATTCTGTAATGTTATTGAAGAGTGTAATTTAACACTATGGTCTAAATTACATGTGAAACCAGTTTTAACAGATTCTGTAATGTTATTGAAGAGTGTAATTTAACACTATGGTCTGAATGTATCTTAGATTACAAAAATATCTTTTATTCTGGAAATGGACAATAAAAGAAAAAATTTCATTTTCATTTCTAAAGCCTGTGTGTGGCTCCAGGTATCTTCAGACCAGAAGTAAGAAGTCCGGCTATTCACACAAAATACAGATTATTTTGCCTTAGCAAAATGACGTTTATCAAGCTGTTCAATAGGAGTTGCTTTGAGAAGGTAAAGTCTGCCTGCACGCTCAGAGAGGCTACCTCCACACTTTAATCCTCGTTTTTGTAGTTCCAACTTGAGTGTTTCCAATCCGAGTTTCTGCAACCATGAAAAATGCACATAAACTTGATTGATTATGGCCGATAACAATAATACTTGAAAACTATAAGAAGAATTTAACATGCAAGTAGCCTCTTCTCCCAATGCATTTTGCACAAATCATGAAAATTATTACTTAAGCAACATCAGCAGCAAAGAGGAAATACACTGGTGATACCTCTAGGTCAGTCACACTACGAATCTCCTCCCACTTTATATCATCCTTGTTCTTCACTTCACAAGAAGAATTTATCAAGGAACCCTGCAATGGCGTTACACTTTCCAATATAGGGGCAGTTTCTTCCCTTATGTCATTTGCATTCACAGCCTCTGATACTCCTGGGGGAGATAGAGATTTAGATTCTTGAATCACATTGCACTGCTTCTGTTCCAGTGCTGGAATACTTATACCCACAGCCACACTCTCTTTTTCCGACTGTTTAGGACAACAAGGTACGTGGTCTTGCTCAGATATTGGACTAGACTTTTCATAGATGTTGCATTGTTGTGTTTTATTAGTGCTGTTGACTTCCTGCTCATTGTGAAGTTCTCCACAGGAGGTAGTCGTGACCTTTGACTCTGCCATTGTAATTCCTTTATCAGCTTTGGATGAATCTGAGTTGTCAGATTCATCTGTTCCATCCAAGACAGTGGAGCTTCCTTCAGCTAAAAACGCCTCCCCTGACGAACTGGCACCATTTTTATCATGCGTCTCTGTCTGATCAACCTTGTCAGTTTCATCATCCGAATCCATTTCATCTTCATCCTCATCCTCATCTTCATCTTCCGTCATCCTAAACAACGGAAGAAAGGACAACTTAAGAAAATAGTAATAAGAACAGAAGCCAGATCAATGATACAATATATGCAGAAAGAAGAGACAGGATTTTAGTTGATATTTTCTTCCACTTTATTTAATCCGAAGACATAATCTAAACTTGTCACTTTATAAGCGATAATTTTTTCTTCTTAGCCCTGCTTGAGTGGTATAGCTCTTAAAACAAGAATCTCATGACAAGCTTTGCAAGAAAACGATGAAATACAGCTGATGAAACGTAAGCTGATGAAACATACAGTTCAGAATTTCCCAGTCAACAAAATATGCAAGCAATGGCAGCAGAAAAATCTTTGATAATCGTTGGGAACCAAGTAAGAATAAAAAACAATGCAAACTGAATATTGAGCATCTAATTGCAGAACTGCAGCCAAGCAGATAAAAGTATCTTCCACTTTAACATTTCAGAACAAAACTTTCCAGAAAGTTAACGTATTCTGTCTGCCTGAGATAAAAATTAAAAAATTAAAAACTCCCAAGCAATTAATTTCTTCTACATAAATGCTAGATGATTTATATAAACTTCGGAAAATGTTTGGAAATGGTAGGTTACTTCATTCATTGTTAAATGCAATTCCAAGAGTTCAGACAGAAAATATCTTCTATCTAAGTGCTGGATAAATTATGTATGTAGGCTATTTCATTCATGATGAGATGCAATTCAAAGAGCTGCTTCATACCATAGACAAATCCGTTTTGACTCTGGCTGAGAACTGTCCACGTCCTTGTGCTTCCCAAGACGGCGTGCTTCCTTCAGCCCTGTTTCCACAGCAGAGGCCACTTCCTTCATGTTATCTTCAGTCTGTTCCCTATAGCGCTTCAAATCTAGCACAATGCTGGAATCGTCCTTCTTCTTTTTGCCTTCTTTCTTTAAAAATTCCTCTGCCACCTTCTCTAATTCCCGCTCCTTCGCCCCAGCTTTCCATTCCTTCAACTTCTTCTCAGCATTGACATGCCGAAGTCTACGACCACTCATATCCCGACAAGCATCAAAATTACTTGTTTTCTTCTGTCCTGCCTTTGTGGCAGCACCTCTGAGCAATGACCCAAAACCGCCCTTTCCCCCTCTCAATCTTAGCAATAAGGTTAAAATTAAAGGGCCTGAGCCTGGTTGCTCGGCAGAATTAAGGATCCATGAATCGCCCACCTCTTGAGTACCTGTGATAAGCCTGATAAAATGCGATGGCATTTTTTCTAGGGCAGCAAGGCGATGCTTGATTTCGTGACCTGTGACTGTAGAAGCAGCAGAAAATTGGACGCAACGGGTAGTTCCATTGAGGCATCGGACCAGGACTTGAGCTCCGTCGGCCAAATCCATCGCTCCTCTTCTCTTGCGAAACAACCCTATTTTTCTCGATAAAGGCCGATGATGGAGTATTAACAATTGCGGACGTGGCATCTAGTAGCCATTCCCAAAACCGAACCACCTAAATATTGGCCACGTCATGATTCAACTACATTAAACGTGGAAAAAATGGCCCTCTCATAAAAAAAAAACGCGTGTACGTGGTTCAAACGTCACGCCGAATAAACCGTGGATATGCCCACGAATATACCTTGAATATTCGATGGCCAAGAAATACGACGTTCGTCCCTAAAATTGAACACGGTGTTGCGCATGGAGGGTTGACCTCTAGTTTCTTCGGGGTGAAGTGGCTAAGGCCCTTTTTCCATGGCATAGGTGTCTTATATTTAATTTAATGTGATTGGGCCACATAAGAAAATATGACACCGTAGCTTTTCGACTGAAGTTTTTAAGACATGTCTTAAACTGATGCAGTACAACTTCAGAGTCGCATTTTATTCCGGGGGAAACCCCCCGCCACAAAATAAGGCTTCGATTCCTATCCTATCAGCGGGCTTCTCTGCCGCTATCTATGGACTGTTTATGAAGAAAAACATGCATTGAACTACGCATGTGTCAGGCACAAGTTCAGAGCAAATTTGCCAACCTTCTTCCCCCAGGAATGAGAAGCATGGTGTAGATTAGTGGCCATATCCCCATGGCATACCAGACATTTACTAGTAGTTTGTTTACTTCAAAACCATCCCCGGCTCTTAACCCCAGTAACTTCTCCATAAAATATTGATCTTTATACTGCAATTAGAAAAAAAACTTGGTGTGAATAGGATCTAAATTAACAGGTGGGTGAGGAATTATGGAAAATAATACATTCCACCTGAATGCAGGTGTGGCAACTTGCTCTTCAACTTGTTTAACATCCAGCACCTCAGCTTTCGCAACTTGTTGCTCAACATCTTTAACCTCAGTCTTCTCGTTGGTTAGGCGCTTTTGCTTTTTCTTTCGTTCTGTAATCTGCTCCACGTCAATATCCATGTCTGTTAAGCATATCTTTTCCAGAATTTTACACCCCTCTTTCTTGTTCTTCTTCTAGTATAAAGAGTCAAATCTTAAGAACTACTTTAAGGCACAGTTCTAAATGTCTTCTTCAATCACAAGAAAACATGTAGCGGACAACTAAAGAATGGATCAACACAGTAGTCATATACCATTCGTCATGGACGTCCAAAAGTATGTACATTCAATATGGTAAGACTCAATACAAATGCAAACTTGTTTCCAAAGATTTGGGTTGCAACCCTACCATGGCATGGCTGCACCTGAAGCGAATTTGTTACTTGGAACTCATGCACTGCTTGACAAAGCGTAGGAACT
This sequence comes from Isoetes taiwanensis, assembly GCA_021234155.1. Classification (NCBI taxonomy): domain Eukaryota; kingdom Viridiplantae; phylum Streptophyta; class Lycopodiopsida; order Isoetales; family Isoetaceae; genus Isoetes; species Isoetes taiwanensis. The sequence goes on along the minus strand of JAJEKV010000054.1, from coordinate 1,709,766 downwards.
GCTTATGCTAGAGATTACTAACTATCCAATAGTAAAGCCCAAAATACATAATCTTTTTGTAGCTTATTCGTATCTTGCAGCCGACTCTGGAAAGAAGCATGTTTCATAAGACCCATCAAGTCAAAACGGAACCTATCCACATGCACAGCAGCGAAAAGTATGGGTCCATAAAGAAAAGGAAAATAAACAAACAAATAGAGTTCAGAATGTCGCTTACAAATGCTTGTTTCAAGTAGTGTGCGGTGGCTTTGTGGCCTTCAGGACAGCTTGCACACCCAATACTTCGGATACAGAGAAAGTATTCTACTCGGATCAAGAGTACATTATTCACTGGTTTTGGAAAAAGCTTTATGGATGAATACAAAGTAAGTGTTATTGCTTTCAACATAAACCTAATTCAAAAGCAAGAGTAAGTTTATCTACATGAAGAACAGAGCAGAGTCAATGTCTCGATGCTTCAATGCTTTCGTAGATTGCTTAGGCGGAGCAAGTCTTGCGGTTAGCCGGTTTTCAAAGTGGATGCCCAACAACAGCGGCCACGCCAGTTTACACCTGATAGCAGGTTTGGAGCAGTCATTGGCATATTCCTGATATATACTGGCATATACTTGGAATATGCCATAAACCCAAATCACGAGGGCTTGCCCTTGGCTTACGCTGTGGCGATGAGCCCGCAACGACTCAGGGCTTGTTGGAAGGACAAGAGAGCCCAGTGGCTGGCGCGCTGGAACGTAGACGCACATAGGTGCGTCCAGGTGCACACAGACGCCGGCCGGGATAGGCTGAGGGGGTACTTGGACTCTTGTTTCCTGGGGAAGCTCTGGGACCACCATGCTCTGGAACAGGTAAAGGTGGCACACTACAAACAACACATAAACCCCACCCTGGTTCGAGGCCCACAGCTCTACCTGCGTTCTCAGTTGTCCATGAAGAAGCGCAGGATTATCGCGTCCATTCGAACAGGGGCCCACTATCTTCGGCTTGAGATGGGTCGGTGGGTTGGAGAGCCGCGCCAGGACAGGCTTTGTCAGTATTGCCCGCTGGGGGTTGTTGAGGATGAAAGCCATGCCTTCCAGAGCTGTCCAGCCTATAGTCAGATTCGGGCTCACTACATTCTCTTGGTGTGACCTGGTCTGCCCCTGCACGAGCTACTCAATACGCCATCAGTTCGATCCCTTGGCTCCTACCTCCAGGAGGTTTTGGATATGCGGACTCACCTCTGCCCCCGGGCGCCTACCTGAGGTGCCGGGAATTCATGTGTATATATGTGTATTTGTACAGCTGCCAGCAGGTTTGTTGCTGCGACGGTTTTTTCCTCCTAAGGGAGGGGGTTTTTTAATCCGGGTAGCAACGGGCTTGCTGCACCCGTGTAATTTGGGCCCCATAGGCCGATTGGCCTCCGCGGACGATAAAAGAACCTTCCTTCCTTCCTTCCCCTAGAGGCAACCCAAAAATGAATTGAATTGATTTAATTTTAATGTCCATAGGGACCATGTTTATGTCCAATTGCAATCTATGTTTATGTCCTACGTTAATGGTCATAAATTTCCATTATAGTTTTGTGCTTGTAACGATTTATGCAACAAGGGTTGTGTCCAATATCTATTTGATCCTTGCCCTTAAGCAATAAGCACCTAAGTTAATTTTATTTCACATTCGGCAAACTTAAAAGTAAGTTCATTCAAAATAAATACGTTCTTGTGCAAAGATTGACATTTTCGACTTTAAACATGGTGGAAGATGTATTTGTTTCCCATATGCTTAGAAATATTTTCACCTATATTGTGATTTTCTAGGTTTGTTGATATCAATACATTCCATGCTGCAACATCTTTCTAAACAAAAGAGAGAAGTGTGACCGTGTCTAGTATTGTTCAGGATGGCCTTCCACAAATGTTTATGAAGAATCACAATTGTGCTACAGCCATTTATCAACTTTCAACAAGGTAAATGATCCATCAATTTAATACCAATCAAACTAGGAGCCCTAATAAAGGAAATAGAGTAGAACTTTATTGTGGTGACAATCACGTCATTCATAGCTTTGCAACACACAACACACAACTACCATTAACATTATTAACACAAACCATTGCATTTAACACATTTAAATTAAAATCCCCCTTAAACCCCCTTTGGTTTGGGTGCATATTCACACGGGGGGTTACTCCGAGCAACGAGAGCTGTCGGATGGGCATATTTGCCCTTTATTCGAAGATCTAGACCGTACATAGCGATCCTCGTTTGTGGGGTATGTATATACAAATTTTTATCAACTGTATATTAAGGTTTGCAAAATACTATAAGGTTTGAGAGAATGTACTTAATGGTGTTAATTTTGTACATGTATTAATATATTTTTGGGGCTCTCGCTGCCCTACGTAACCCCCCGTGTGAATATGCACCCAAACCAAAGGGGGTTTAAGGGGGATTTTAATTTAAATGTGTTAAATGCAATGGTTTGTGTTAATAATGTTAATGGTAGTTGTGTGTTGATTGCTATATTAAAAAAAAAAAATTTGGGCCCTTCGGGCCCTAACAAAAACAAACTTACATAAACTTTAAGGGCCTAAATTGCTAAACAGCCTACTCGTATGGACAGCAGTTTAGTAAAACTAATGACAACGACATTTGCCATTACTTGGGCAGTTCAAAAAATTTGTCTCCATTATCAACGGCCTATTAATAAAAGCATTTGCCATTTGAGAAGGCACATAAAGTGCTCATGTGTGTATGTGCTGAAATCATATGAATCCATAACACTATATCTCTATCCAACAACTTGTCAAAAAGCTCTTTGAATCCTCTAAACTTGCACACTTGGAATACCTATCAAAGTTTATTCCCAAGGACAATGTTGACCCGAAACTTCCTTCCAATAATAAGTTCATGGATGTTCTCTCCCTGCTTTAAGGGTGTTATCTGGTCTAGCATTATGCCCTCCTGTTGCATGTTCTCAAAGAACTGCAAAGCAGAGTGATCTTCGTGAGAGTAACCTTCCTGCTGTTGTGCATATCCTGAGATCCCATGTTTGACGAGGTTGCAAATATACCTCTTGCTGATGTCGCTGAGACATTGATGTCTTTCTAGTTTAGTCACTGCCCTTAAAAAAAACTCTTCTAAAATAGTTATTGACCATATGACTGGAAATGGCAAGAAATTATGTACTCAATCATGTTAAAAATGTCTTGTGATGGTAGTCACCAAGCTTGGATGAAAGGACTGAGTGCCTTGGTGGGAATGGGCACTTATCTTCTAACAAGAGGCAATGAGCTTCTTGAATGGCTCAAATACAGCAACGTTATGGAGGAATTGGCAAACGTTGTTTTCCGCTTGATTAGAATTCTGGCGATAATGTATATGGATACACGAAATGTCAATGAGCGTGCAAATATCTCTCAGGGTCTAGCTCACATTTTCATCGAAAGATCACCTATTTTGGAGGGGCTTCCAGACGAGTTCAGGAGGAAGATTGAGATAGCTTTTGATAAATCAATGACAGACTCAAGGCTTAGGTCTATGTTTGCTGAGGCTATGAAGTTAGTTGGAGATCCTTTTGTCATCTTAAGAAAACGTGGGCATCGGACCTCTGATTATGCAGCCAACAAATCTGCACACGAGTTTGCAACCTGCTGGGCATGGTGCAACCAAACAGAGAACCAGAAAGCCAACTAGGAACAAGGGTTGGGAAGCACAGGCTATGTCTGAAATAGTGCAGCGTCCTTAGTTGTTAGAGAACAGGCAAGTTCAGGGCCATAGCCATGTCTTTGGTGATCTGATACGTGGTAGTTGTCTCTATGTCCAAGGGCATGCTCTTCCTAACATTTATAGCTGCTTCCTACTTGGTACTGGAACTTGTCTCTATGTTCAAGGGTATCCTGTTCCTAACATTTAAAGCTGATACAGACTTTGCTCCTGTGTCTGATATCTGTGAAAGGAGGATGCCATGTTCTACTGCTGCTAAGTCCAAAACACAGAAAACGACCCTACAGATCTAACGCAGTATAGCACAGACTACAGAGCCAAGTTACGGGCTGAGCTATATAGCCGCCACATTTTCTCTCCCGGACCACAAGTGGGCGCCTCAGAATCTGATTCCCTTGTCCATTTGTCTTCTAGTTGCCCCAATTCCGGGCCATCATTTTTTCTTTTGCTCAAATCTCACTGTCAATGACGAAGATGCAATCAAAATGGAGGGAACCGAAAGCACATCTTGAAAACAAGGTTTTGGGAAGCAAGGACGAAGATGCAATAAAAAAAAAAGGAAGAGAGAACCGAAAGAAAAATCTTCAAAACAAGGTTTTGGGCAACAAGACTCCCTCTCAACTGCCAAGGACGAAGATGCCTTCTTGCTCCAACTGAGAAACAAACGCTGCTGCCGGGCAGAAAAATCTACCCGGTGCTGACCCATGAAGAAATCCCTGCAGAAATACACCTGAATGGAAAAATAAAAAAGGACCCCTTGGATCGAACTGGTTCAAAAACACTGCAAAAGACCTGCAGAAGGACCACCCGGGTGGAACAGAGGCAAGAATTAAAGCCTCAAGGATTCACATTATTTTTTTGCAGAATCTGCCTCACACAAATGGGCCGCCATAGCCAGATCTGCTGAACTTTTTTGCTATTCCATCGGCTATGCATGACTCCAAGTAATCCTAAAACCGTGCCCTAATTCTGGTTGTCTCGAATCTCATGACAAAAGGGCTTTTATTATACGCCTTTGGATCTTTTTGAATTAAAAGAGGGCTTTCTTTGTAAACCCTCTGATCTTAACCATTGAGGAGGATGAAACAAAAATTGCATAAATTGCATGCAAAAATTTGGTGCACTCTAGATGTACTGATTAGTATGCCTCGTGCAATACGCCCATGAAATCATATGAAAACCATGCAAAAAAATGTATAAAATCACAAAAAAAAACCCTGTTATAATGCTAGATATTATAATCCAAATTATGTTGCTTATTGCCTGGATTACTTCTTCTTGATACCTTCCTCTAATAGTATTATAATCTAAGTTATGAGGCTTATTTTCTGGAAGACTCCTTGATCTTCTACTTGCCTCAAAAGTGAAGTGAACATTTACCTCCTTAGGTTAGCAAACAAAGCAGAACATTCTGATCCAAAATTCTGAAAAATGATGCAACAAATATATTGCGCTGGAACATGCATTCATTAAAAGAATGCAAATTTTGAAAACATCAAAAATTATTAGTCACTATAGGAAGTTCCACTATGCTAGCACCATATAACAACTTAGCATCAGTGTGTTCAGCAGCCAAATGACTGTTCCATATAATTTCTTTGCACAGAATTGGGAGTTTCTTGCTGGATCCTTATTATATCATCTGCCCTTCTCCTTCTTGCCCTCAAAATATGACTATTTGGGCTCTTGCATCTAGATAAAAGTTATCATGATGCTTTAGGCATTTTAGGTTGCATACTGCAGATAGAATGGCTTATCTGCTTTTTCCGTGCCTATTCTTGCTCGTGTATTCTAGTTAGATACGTTTTTCAGGCAATATAAGACAAATAACCTTCAACATATGCACATATTTAGCCTATTCGTGAAAATCATTTGCATTATGAATACTATATAGGAAAGCGTACCTGAGAGCTACTGTGCAGCTAAAACTACTTTTCACCTGCTTAACCCTTGACAGATTTCTATTAATATTCCTCCACAACAATGGCAAAACTTCCACCTGGATTCCTTTGACGTTCTTCCTCTAAGGAGTAAAGCACAAGACCTGAAACCGAAAATGCTCACAGAGATTATTATCCTAAGATAATGCATATTCAAGTTTTGCTAAAACTGAAACACTGCTAGGACATGTGAAAGTTGAGCCCACGTGTTATTGCAAGCATATATGCATGGTCGCAGATGTGCCAATATTGTCTATCAGGCTCCATTGTGAAAGGACTGCAACATATCAACAACAAGTTTCTGCAAGATAAGCAAAGCAACAAAACAGTAAAAGCAATGAGAATGGCATACCTTCTAGTTATTTAATCGCCAAGTGCCCATACATTGACATCATGAGCAGCACTGTTACCAATCTGCTCATCCATTACTTGTCTTCAAGCTATAACCTGCTCAGAAGATTGCAGATCAGAAACCTAAAAAACAAATTGAGTATTTGGATCAACAATGTGTTACAAATTTTGAAATCCTAGTAACTTAATGCAGGCATCTTCTTAAGCAACTTTTATGACATATGCTTGCACAGTAAAACAGAGTCAGGCCGAGAACTCTGGGACAAAAGAGCATGCATGCTTTCTATCAATATGCTGACAAATGTCAAAATCTACATTCTTCAACCGCGTCTACAAGAGTTTTATATTGTTTTATATTTAAACCAATGATCTTGACTCTACATTTTCATGCAAATATACAAGTCGCCTTGCAGTTCCCACAACAATCTCAAATCTGTGTATCCAATTTAAAGGAGGTTTGTTCCTGACAGCCATACTGTTTGTCATTTACTCATAAACAAAAAGGCTCATCTTGGCACTGGTTCATAATCTTAATAAACTCACCAGATCTTGGCGTTGGCTTCTCTCTAGTAGTATTAAAATCCCTGTGTAGAATTGCTTATGATGGTGTTCCGATTTCTAATTTCTCCACTGCAACTTGTATACCTTCTAGAAAAGTTAAAAACCTCCAGCACCACAAGATTGTAAGAAGTTATATTTAACCACTTGCTATGTTTCATAGAAAATCTTATTCTTTTAGAGAGCTTTCTATTGATACATCGTCATTATCACCATGCAAATTGTGGTTTTTCTTGTTCAAATCTATTTATAGCAAGTTTGCATTAAGGCTTGCTAAAACTGCTTCGACAATGACATTTCTATTCATGGAACCTAAAGTAACCGTATAACTGCATATTGTAGCTACTACCAGCTGGCTTGCATCCCTTGTACAAAATACCATTGCTAACACATCCTACACATTGACCATCTTTGCACACACCATAATCACCATTTCTATGCAAAGAATGTGAGTTATCACCAAATAAAATATACAGCTCGATCTGGCATCTATGATTCCATGAGCATAACTGGAGTTCCCCATGAGGATAAAGGCTTCAGAAAAGTGGCATAAGATTGAGCCTTGGCTAGATCAGTTCTTGAATCAGATGCACCAATATTTCCAAAGTATTTATCTCCAAAGTGTTTTACTTTGCAAGGAAGAAAATTATCAAGTTTGAATTCTACGGTCATGTTAGATTTTTGTTGTTTTCAAAGTGTGAGGTCATCGAAGTTTTGCCATGGAGCAACCCACTCTTTAGTCCGGATACCGATCGAGGAGGCCCACTTTGTGGAGAAGACGAAAGGTTGAACTATTCCATGATTTCAGATTTTGCTGAATGCGGTGCCAGCATTAACAAGCAGAGCAGATCTATCTGCATACAAGCTTACAAGGTGAGAGAACTAGGAATACAAAAGTTTTAGTGCTTGGTTATGGTCATCTTGGAGATGGAAATTTGTAGCTTTATCTCTCTGGCATGTCTGTCACCAGGGGAGACACCTTCTTATCAAAATCACAGGATAAATGACACTAGAAATATTTACGTGTCACTGGCATTAAGTGCACTTACAGAATATGATGAACATGGTGAAGCCCACATATAGAAGCTTGCATCTATATCGAAATGCATGAACATGGTGGGGCTCACATATAGAAGCTTGCAACATATCGAAATAATAAACAGATATGCTTAGGAATAGATACATTTCTAAAAGATATATTTCTATATGCCATCACAAAAATAGGTGCAAGAAATAGCCAAAAGAAAGAATTGTTATAATAAATACCTCTTGTTCTTGGAAACAAGCGTACACCAGCCTTCAAAATTTCTGATATAATTACATCACTGCCAAGTGAGAAAATGTTTTAATCCACAAAGGTACTACGTTCAACGAAGCATATACCTTATTCCTGACCTCTGCAAACTCAAAAAAGAAGCTCTCATAACTGGAGCCACAACCAAGGCTAAAAACTCCACAGATGCACCATTGTCTTATTGGATGCATCATTTTCGATACCCAAATAAACCTTGGTTGCAACTAAAATGACCTAATTGGTAGGCTCTTCCTTCGCTTTTGATATGCTTCCTTGGCCAGGACCAAATTTCCATCATGGTCACTGTAGGACGATAATGGGAGGCCTCTCCGTTAGCCGATTTCAAGGGTGGCTGTCCAGCAACAGAAGCCACCATCGGTTTACAGATAATAATGGGTTTGTAGCAGTTATTATCATATTCTGAGTATATACTGGCATATAGATAGAATATGCCACAAACCCACATGAACCAAGGTTTGCCCCCCTTAGGGGCAACCCAAAAAATGTAAATTACCCAATGCCAATGCCTACAAATCTAGCCTATGCCTACAAACCCCCACCTCCCGGGGCAACCCCCCGCCCTTTTTCAAACCCTAGATATGGATGTGATGCACAAGGGATATGCTCCATATATTCTATTTGGAAGGCCAAGATCATGGGAGAGGTTTCATTTGAAGGTTGAGATCGGATTTGAGCTAAGCTCAACTTGAAAGTCGTGAAAGCTGCATAATTTTTAATTGGAGTAATGGCAATGTGGCACTTTAGTTTGCATGCATGTAGAAGAAGCATTAATATGGACATCGATCTTCTGAAGTAAGATAGCTGCTTATGGCTATGTAAAATAGTGGAAATGGTGGCCAAAGACATACTTTGAAGAAATGAGGTATAGAATCATAGATCGGGGGTTTCTTCCAAAATTCAAGTAAGAGATTGTATTAGAATTATCTTTTTGACATGCATGCTCTCTTAAAAGTCTATTGCTCTCTTCAATCTTGCAGAACTTGTAGTATTGTTTTTTTCTCATTTGTTCTTTTCGTGGTTTGAACTTCATATCCCAAGTAATCCCTATTATGTGCGAAAATTATTTAGAATACGTATTTTTTCGCCAGACAGACAAAATGCATTACATAACTGGCATTTACCACCTTAGCTTCCCATTGCATTCCTTAAATGAATAATGTTTTCTTGTCTACCTTTACTTGCACCTTGATGTCTACTTTGTTCAATCCAAGCAACAAGGTGACCTAGCAAACGCACTAATGACCTGCGTTTGCACCACAAAAAGGAATCTTTCAAAGATTTCCTAAAAAAACCTAAAATTTGCCACTTTTGGGGGGTCAATTGAAAAAACAGCCCTCAATTTTGATTTGCGACACCCCTTTTTTGGTCCAAAATTACAAGTCAAAAAGTAGAACATAGACATGTTTTAAATTTCACATGCATTTTATAAGGGTGTAATAACTTAAGCTATGTTTAGTTTTTCCACAAACTCGAATAACATACGAAAACAAAAAGACCACGGAAATTATAGTAAGAACCACATTGCAAAAAGTAGAAATAAAGAAAAAGTGGCAACGAGGCTCCTAAACATCATTGCAATATGGGTGCATAGCACCTCGACTACAAGAAACGTTATTGTAAAAGCAACACGACTAGTGAAAAATATCATGAGCTATCCGCGCATAGAACCTCAACTCTAAAACAGTATTTAAAAAAATATAACGAAGCTATCGAGGCTATGCTATGCAGCATAATAGTACATAGCACCTCGACTAAAATTGTATATGATGTAAGAACATTACAATCCTGATAATACATTGGTTGATAATACATTGGATCAGACATTTTATTGAGACACTTTAAATAAACTACAAAGCATGATGCCAAGCAAACATGAAGTTTAACATGTTATCTTTCAGCTAAACCACATCATCTCTGCAAAGGAAAGCTTTTAATTTCTTGCATACAACCTGCAAAAACTGAGTCGATTGAATCAAAGAAATTCCTTCAAGCGCTAGACATGGGCTTGAGCAAGGCTATAGTTTTCAGTAATGCCCAATACCACTTTAGCAATTAATAGCAATGTAGCATTAATGCTTAAGCTCAGAAATATTTGGCCAAAAGATTTGAATCCTTATGAATTAGCAGCAATTCTGAGCCAAATATGTATCATATTTCATGCATCAGAACTTATCAAATTTAGGAGATGACCATATCTGTGCTAAATTTGGGAAAGGGTGTGCAAGTTAGAGCAAGGCAGTTGAAATGCAAAGAACACCAAAATCTCAAACGCCTTATGAAGAAATGTAACTGGGTTAATATAAAATCTGCAACAATTTGCCATTAGTATCATGCCTTACAGGTACCATGCCACAGTACAGTTCCTGAGACAGATTACAAGACCAGATTGCAGAATATGAACTGTGCTTCATCTTGTACGTCCACTCGAGCATATCCATTTTAACTCCATTTCCAATTTTTATGGCAGATGTATTTAGCTTCCCTAGACTTATTAGGCTGCTTCCCTTGTCCGTGCTCTACATTTAACAGTCTCCACCTAATTTGTTAATAGATTAATATATGATTCAAGGACAAAATCACTGGAACGTAATCTGCATGTGCCCAAAGGCTGATTTTGAACAGTGTAAGAGGCAAATCCGCTCATTAAATTTGTATAATATTAATTGAATCTTGAGCAATATTTCGCTATAATCTGCAATAATTTGCCATAATCTTACCATATAATTAGGTCTTGTGCATAAGAAGATGCCATTTGAGTTGCTGGAACAGACTGGAAACTCTCACATTATTTATAGATGCTATAAATGAAGGCAACCGATCATTCGGCACCTGAAACCTCAGGCTTATTCCCTGCAGCAAAACAACTGACCAAAAGAGAGAGTTTCGGTCCAGATATTCGGCCCAAAACCGTCAATTAGCCCGCCAAAAACCTGCGAAATCAAGAAGCAAATGGTCGGATTGAAGCAGTCAGTCAGATTGAAGATATCTGAGGAAAAAAGTAAACGGTCGGAATGAAGAGAACACGAAAGGATTCAACGGGCCTGGAGAAACCCTAGTTTTCCAAAAAAAAAAAAATTATTGATGCTATACGCGCATAGCATGTCTATGCGCGCATAGACACTACCCACCAATTTTTATTTTTACCTACCCTTCGACCTACCTTTCTAACCTATCTACCCTTCTACCTACCTTTCTAACCTATTGATTTTCTTCTCCTCTAGCCCAACTTGAATGCTTTTGATATTTTTTCATTATGGTCATATATGTTGATTTCGTTGTATGCACATAGGCAAACAATATTGCTAAAAGCTATTTTAATAATTCTTTCACAAAACCTTGGTTTTTGGAAGGATCTAAATTGTGCCTTGTCTATGCGCGCATAGACAGACACTAAGGTCAAATGTAGTGCATACATGGATAAGAGAGTCTATCTGGCTAAAATGAGGAACCTCTTGTTAGGGTGCCCAACTAGATCTGGGGATAGTCACTATTGACCGAGAAAAATAATGATTCCCTTGGTTTTGTTGATCTAGTTTTCTTAAGATCTATGTCAACTACATGAACTAGTGGTACCAGATGATGTGTTTTCCTTTACTGGCATACTCATAGAAAGTGAACAAGAAGATTTAGAAGTCTTTACTCACAAAGAATCACCCCTTGATATTAAAAAAAAATTAGCATTACTTGTTGTTTGCTAAAACTAATGATTTTTGTGACTCAGAAAATACAATTTAATCATGTTTTTGGGCTTTTCTAGTCAAAATGCAATATTTATTATTTTGCACAATGAACATTAGTATTCCGCCTTCAGTATTGCTATATTTGACATGCGACTTATTTGTTTAGTGCATGTTTTTATAAAAATAGGTCAAAAGTGCCGAATTTTCGTGTTTTTGAAAAAGGAATCTGCAATTGCACCACAGGTCATTAGTGCGTTTGCTAGATCACCTTGTTAAGCATCATTGGGTGCTTGCTGCCCTTCTCCAAATACTTTTAGATAATGCATTGTTTGGGGTCTGGGTTCGGGAACTCCTGGAAGACAGCCCTCTGTGAGGACCCGTGGATCTAACAGGAGAGTCCGGGGGACTATGTCACGCGGGATTTGCAAGAAGAGAAGAAATCAGAACAAATGAGAGGAAAATGATAAGCTTCCTTGATATCGATGATGAACATACATGAGCTCTCGCAATAGAGAGAAAACTGAAAGGAGACAAGACTCAAAACTCATCTAAAAACTCATGTGCTAGCTCTACTCATATATATAGTACAATGGCCTTGGGCCCAATATAGACACTCGATCGATTCGTGCCGACTCGAAGGAGGCCTGATTTGCGGTGAATGTTGGCGGTGCCTCTTGAAGTGCCTAGAATCACGCCGACGCCGACGCTGGCAAAGGACGGGCATTACTTGTCCGAAATGCGCTTTTGTTGACCCGCCACGTGCTTTGATCAAGGTGGGTCCGGCCGCTTGGTCTTCAAGGAGCCTTTGATGGCTGACCCGCGGGTCGACCGAGGATCCTTGAGCTTGACCTCGTCTGTCGAGATGCATGAATAGTCCCGTACCAGAGGCACAGACTAACACTCCCCCCACCAAACGGTTTCAGAGTGAAGAAAAGGAGGAAGTGTCTCCAGGGGCGGAAGCCATCTCGTTCGAAAGTGATCCTCACGGAGTGAGGACGGCACCATTATGGTACCGCTAATGAGATCCCGGCGTGTTTGAAGAGCGGGAGGAGTGTTTTGGCCAAGGGCGTGGATCTCGTGATCAATAAGAAAGCGAGAGCCGCACATGTCTTCAAGGGCAAAGATGGGCGCCTCAAGAAATGTACCGACATTCCATGAGGAGACAGTCCGAGGCCAAAGGCACCGACACCGCATTCGGATTGCAAAGAAAAATGGGACGCCGCCGATTTAAGGAACTTAGCAAAATGCATTTGAGGGCAGCACAAAAACCCGCTTGAAGATGGATCAAGGATCGTGAGGTGGTGGCATTCTCGCAAGAAGGTGTCAAGACCATGAAGCGCATCCGCCGGGCCGCTGCCAACCACGCCATTAGCAATGTAGATCCAATTGCGTGGTGGTATCCGTGTGGCACCTTCTTCCCAATGTGAGCGGCGAACAAAACGTGGATCCCACCGGAGATCCGCCGAGATCTGAGGTGGAGTCCATCCGCATGACCATCCATGACCTTGGTCCAAAAAGGAAGGCGCCAATCGAAGTCAGAACCCGGGGTGGAGGTACGCCCAGGAAGCATAGGGAGAAGGAACCATGCCCGTATGGCGGGTTCTTGAAATGTCTCCCCCATTGATCGACAAGATCCGGATCAAGAGCTTGACACCAACGATCCCAAAGAGAAGCAGAGTTGAGAGTTGACAGAGGGCTATCCCATCCCGCGGGGACCGCCTTGCTATCCAACAGAGCTCGTAATTGATTGTATCCGCGAGGTGTCGCATATAAATTTGTGCATAGGGAAGATCCTGATGTCCTAGATACTTCCTTATCTCATTGGTAGCGCGCCAAGGCCCGAGAGATAAATGATTGGCAAGCTCGTGCATGTACTCCTCGATGAAGAGTTTGGGTCCGAAAGCAGATCCGCAAGATATGGATTGTTATCCCGAAGCACCCATTGCACAAGGGGTCACCCCCGAAAGAGTCGGGCGGGCCCATTTCTCATTAAGTGTTCCCAGATATCACCCGCATAGAAATCATGAAATATGTAAGCCATGGGCTGAACAACTCAAGGTGATAAAGTCCGATCGGCACGATAGTATGAGATCAAAGACCACAAGGGCACAAAGACAACCCTTTGTCTTCAATGGAGAGTTCGCCAACCAAGAAAATCTAAGATCGCCAGGGAATATCCACAGTCCATCCGCCGCATGCCACTTCGAAAGGAAGAGGTGGCGGCGAGCAACCACATAATCGCGATAGCAGGAAGGAACCGGAAGTCAAAAGGCATTCGTTAAGAATGGCGGTATGGCCGCCAAGTTTTGCTTTGAGCCTCATCGCCAGATCAATAGCTTGTCAGAATGCCGTTCAAGATCACGATCCGGGTTGTCCCGCTTCTAGCAAAGAAGCGGATCGGTCACGGACCCGCTTCGGAGAAGTGTTGACCGAGGAGGATTTCCCGAGTATTGAGACGGGCACCAATCTCCGCCATCCAAGATCCTTCGCTTCTCGCACCTCCGTAAGTCGATCTTGAAGAGAGGTGAGCCGAGAGGTTTGTGTAGAAAGCCGAGAGCCAAGGAGGCAACTTGAGCGCCCCGTGCTGAAAGGTTTTGAACTTGAGTGCTGAAATTTTCACAAAGTTCGAGTACAAGGCGCTGAGCTTAGCAATATCCGGCCCTGGTACTCGAGAGCGGCTTTGACTTGTTGTGCTCCAATAAATTCTGAATTTCTCGATTGAGCCGAGCCCTGCTGATCCGGCAAGTTGGCTGACTTGATCTTGTGCACTTTTTGAGATCCGCATGAGCCCGTAAGAGAGCTTCGCGTGCTTGTCTTGAAGTTTGGCCTCCAAAGTTGCAACTTGGGCAGCTGCAGCTTGAAGGTCCCTGTGTACCGCATTAGAGGCCTCTAGTGCCCGTTGAACCCCGCTCATAAGAGCCGCCTTGGGATTCTTTTTTTAACTTGAGAGCAAAGAAATTGAGCATCCCGCCGATAATCGATACAACAACCGACGAGGGTGTTGTGGTGGTGGAGCCGGCCGCTGTCCCGGTTTGTGATGTTTGGGAAAGATGGTGTGAAGTGGATGGTGTAGCGGAGGAGGAGACAAAGACATGGGTGTGTGGACTTTGGACATGACCGGGAAGAAGGGCGGAAGGGCCAGGGCCGGTTAGTCATTGGAAGGGAGCTACTGAGTGGAATTATGAGAATTTGGTGGTGTGGGAGGGAAGTAATGACGGATGAGGGCTTGAAAGTGGCCTCCCCACGTAAAACTTCAATGGAAGTGGCACCGGGCGGTCCATTTCTTGGAGAAGACGATAGAACATCATTTGGGGCCAATCTATGTGGTGGTTGGAGTGTGTAGCGTTGATGACCAGGTTATAGAAAGGCTTATTGATATGGGTGTTCTTGATAGAATACCCAACGAACTTGGCGCCACGTAAATTTAACAAAGGTTTCGCGGAGGCTTGTCAATATTGGTCGACGATGGACATTGGCATGATAAGCGTGCACCAAACTCGCGGACATCGAGATCCCGTGATGGCGCACCATGATACACAAGGGGGTGTGCAAGGGAATGTGAAATACCTCGTAAATCAAATGTTGAGTCAGCGAAATGGTGGTGCCATCGACCACGCTGGTGTAGCCTTGGGGGTCGTTAACGATATTGGCGGCGAACCGCTACTAACCGGTCGATTTGGAGCCTAAGTTCCATTTGAGAGAATTCGTGAAGCTTGTGTCGCTTCAAATCGACTTTTTATTTGGGCCAACAAGGGCTTCACTAAAGTGGGCCAAGAAGGATACGATGCAAAAAGAGCCGGATCCTTGGGAGCAAGAGTTTGAAGTGTAGAAAATCTTGGGGCAGCCATGGTAACGATTTGCGTAAACGAAGAGCCATTCAAAGGCGAGGACGAAAGTCGAAAGCACGAGGACAAAGGCGCAGAAGAACTAAAAGGTTTGTTTTAGGGCTAATAACCGGAGGCTTAAGAGGTATGAAGAAGGCGAAACTGAACCGCTGATGGTGCCAGTGTCAAAAGATGCCAAGAAGTGTATTGAGAGGCAAAAATTTGGCTAAGTCCCAAAAACGTAAGGGAGAAGCAATGAACGGTGAGGATGAGACGTGAAAGAAGGATCGATGTGACAGTGGCCAAAGGACACACATTAATGTTCGACGGGCGTGAAAAGAAGAAATTGCATTCAATGCCGGGCAACCGGGCGGGATATCATTAAAAGGAATGTATCGGAAGGTACCATGGCGAGATATGCGGCGGGAGAAAAGATTCTCATTTTAGAAACAAACCTTGCATTGCAAACACGCTGGCGATTTGTGTGATTGGTCCACGCCGACAAGGAGTTCCTCGCTTGGCTATATAAGACGAAACCGAGTAACGGCGGCATCCGATGGCGCCGCGATGGCCGCCGCCGGTTTGAACGAGGACCGCACTATGCCCACGAACCGCCGAGTGGATTACCCGCAAGATGAATTGTTCGACCTCGGCGCCGCCACAACCGCGGGTATTCGAATGGACGGCCGGTGTGCCGGGATGGCTGAACATCCCACCGAAGACCAACGGGATGGAGGTGGTTCTCGCACCTTCGCTGATCCGAGCAGAACCTCTACCATCTCCTCCGCATCACCTCCGCTCCCCAACCCGAGTAGAGGGTTTTTCCTCTTAGAGCCCGCTTTTTGTATATAGGGCGCGCCATAGCGAAATAGCCGGGTCAGCGCCCACATTTTGTAAAAAAAAATCCACTATAATAGAATATGCCGCCTTTCTAGTCACTTTCTGGGTGTTTGCGCCTTGAACTCAGACTGCTTGTTGATTTTCGCCCCCAGGTGATGAAATGTTTTGAGACGAAAACCATTAACCAATGTAGGTAATGGAGTGCCATCTAGCTCGCCAGTTGGAAAACGCTTGGTCTAACCACTTGAACAATTTGATAAGGGCCAAGCCAACGAAACTTGAGTTTACCCTGAAAATTTTGTACCTGAATCATAAAGAAGAACCAAATTGCCTTCTTTGAATGTTTTTGTCTTCGTGACGCTTGTCATGTAAAGATTTTTGCAACCGTTGTCCATGAAGAACACGAATATAAGCATCCCGTCAAGTTCATCCAACTGCTCTAATTGATAGACCCTCTCTTTGAGTGCAAAGCAGGGGATTATGAGCAAGAGCCAGTTGAAAACGAGTGTTGGAAGGATGTATTCAAACGGCATGAGAGCTTCCCGACCATAAACCAATTTAAAAGGAGGTGACCGTAGCAATCTTGAAACAAGTATTGTAGGCCCAAAGAACAATAGGAAGTTTTGTCCGCCAACTGCGTAAGGGAAGCGCCACAAATTTTCTTGAGAATGGTGACCGAGTTTTGTTGGTGCTTTCTCGCCAAACCATTACCTTGAGGATAGTAAGGTGTGCTCTTGTGATGATGTATCGAGAGATAATCCGCCGGCCCTTGATAGTATGATTGATGAAATGGACACCACTGTCACCGACCAGCCCGGGGGGGCAGCCAATCGCGGATAATTTGTTGATAGAGGACCCTAGCCGTGCTTGCCGCAGTTGTTGTCCGGAAGGGCACAAGCTTCCGCCCATTTGGTGGCGTAGTCGCGAGAACCGAATGTATCGCACGGTGTGCCGCGGGAGAGGATCTATAGGTCCCACAAAGTCCATTCCCCATTTGCCGAAGGGAAGTGGCGGGCGGCCCGCCAAGGGAAGAGCGCCACGGGGCGGGGCGCCCCACCCGGCAAGCGCCACACGCGGCGCGCGTGCGGAGCATCTTTGAAGAGCGTGGGCCAATAATACCCAGCGAGAAGGATTTTATGCGTCGTGGTGTCACCATGAAAATGACCACCACCTAGCCCTTGATGAGCTTCTAACAATATCCGAACTTCATGAGGTAGAACACACGGGCTGGGGGATGGTGTCCTTACCCTTTTGTAGAGATGTCCCGAAACATGGTGTAGTCACGGACCTCTGGAGAAATTGATGGCGACAGGATTGCCGCTAAGGTGAGAGAGCCGCCTGCCTTCGGTGGAAGAGCACCCGTGAGGAGGTACCGCTGAAAAATCATGGAACCAATGTGGTGTTGCCGTTACTAAAAAGAGCCGAAAGCATCGTGAAAGGCGCCCGAGACTCCAGCTTGAGGGATCATCCGTGGATGCGTGAAAGATAATCCGACTACATGAGATTTGCCGCCTTATGAACGATTTCAAAAGGAGCAAATTCTTGGAGAAGAAGGACCCAACGAGCAATGCGCCCGTGGGCGGACTTGTTGATCAAATAGAGGAGTGCTTGGTGGTCCACAAAGAACTTGATTTGACTGCCCAAAAAGGTAATGACGGAAGCGTTGGACACGTAAAATGAGACCCAAAGCTTCACGCCCGCGGTAGAATAGTTGCGCCGCGGTAATTGAGTTTTCGGTCAAGCGAAGCGATTTGGTTTGTCACAGCGCGATCATATTCTTGAGAAAGAACAGCCCAATAGCAAACGCCGAGACATCGACATGAACGTGGAAAGGGCTTGTCCCATTGAGGAGGAACAAGAACCGGTGCCCGAGTAAGCAAAAGCTTCACCGTTGAAAGCAAAGATCCGCCCGGGAATTCCAAGCCCGTAGATTCGTCACCCGTGAGTTTATGAATGGGATCTGCAATGGCTGCTAGTCCAGGTATGAAGGTGGAGTAATAATTGACCTTACCCAGGAAAGAGCGTGTCTCCTTGATATTGGCTGGTGCTTGAGCCTTGAGCACACAACTGATTTTGGCAGGATCTGTGGTGATACCTGCTTTGCTGACAACATGGCCTAACAGACACCAGAGGTGACGCAAAAGGTGCATTTCTCAGGATTGAGACTAATGCCGACTCATCACATTTCGAAGACGAAGTTCCAATTTATCCAAATGGTCAGCCATGGAATCAGAGGCGAGAAGTCATCTTGAAAAATTTGCAAGAAGGGATTTTCCTTCATGAAATCATGAAAAACTGAGAGCATGATGCGTTGAAACGTTGATGGAGAGTTTGATAATCCAAAAGGAACCACCTTGTAGGCAAAAGTGCCCCACGGGGTGGTGAAAGTAGTCTTGAGTTGATCAGATTCTTTGATTGAGATCTGATTGTAGCCAGAAAAACCATCCATGAAGGAGTACATCTCATGTCCAAACACCTCTTCCGAACCCGTCCGTGAAGGAAAGTGGAAAATGATCACGCCCGTGGGCGATTGAGTTTCCGGATAGTCCACACATGCACGCCGATCTTACCATTGTGTTTGAGGGCAATGACGATGGGGCTCACCCATTCGAGAATGTTTGACCTCATAGATCAAACCCCAAAGAAGGAGTTTGTCAATTTCCGCCTTGACGCCATCACGGTAATTAGGGTTGAGCCGTGACTCGCCGCTGCTACACCGTCGGTCGCATCGATTTGGTGGGAATGGTGAGTTCCCCAAGCTTTGTTGATTCCCCAAGATCTTTGTAACTCCAGCTAAAAATGTGCTTGAATTTTGTGAACAGCTTTGACGCCCGCTAATGATAAGGAGCCTAAAGATTGGCAAAGAATGCGACAAAGTTGATTGTTGCCGACGCCCACAATCTCGACTTCCGAGTCCTGAATATGGGGTATTACTTCAGATTCTTGACAATGTGTGCGGAGGTTGGAGCATAACCGGATCGCGTGGCACTTTGCGCGGGTGAAAAAGAGGGTTGCTCGGCCATCCAGCCAGAGGTTGCTTCATGACAAATGTACATCAACAGAGTTGCGGAGGTGCAAAAGATCTGAAAAGTGATCAACACGTTGGATTCGATTGCAAGGAGCCGTAAGGGTCAAGCAAAGCAGCCACACCGGGTCCCGATCAAGAGTCATTTCTCCCCAAGGATCAGCATATTCTGGGTAGGATGACAGAGGCGCATCTGCAGGAGAGCCCGAACTTGATAAATATTCGAGCTTCTTCGTAACTGTGGTTCGAGAGAGAGGGTTCCGCATTGTCAACAGAAATGATCCCGCCTGCTTGCAAGTCCATGGTGGCATTGAGATGACCATCGCTGATGACTAACCGTCCGTGGCCCGAGAATGGATACTTTTGCCCCGGCGGAGAAAAGGTCCGCCGACCAGCATTTCATAGTCACCGGATCTTCGCCAGCCTTTCCAAACTCCAAATTCCATGGGGAAGCCGGAGATCACCAATGTTGATGTGAAGAATAGGTGTGACGCCTTTGAGGTCGCTGCGGATATGGCCATTAGCCAATTTGATGTCATATGGGGCACGAAAAGAGTTGTGTGATGCCCATTTGTTTGCGGAGTTTATCCGTGATGAGATTAACCGCGCTTACCTCCATCTATTTGAACATGGTTGACTTGTCGATTACCCACCGTGGCATGGACCGTGGGTGTAGAGGTAGCCACAGCCCCAACTAAAACAGCTTGGGAGTGGTAACCGTCCTTGAGAGCAGATGAAGTTTCAAAATGGTTGCCAAGCTTAAAGGAATTTTGATCTTGGCTAGCTCCTCTTGGAGTTCTAGAGGCACATGAGAAAAAGGATCTCCACCGTTCCACCGGGTGCGGGAGTGCGTGGGCGTGGAAGCAAAGAACTTTTTGAGTAAGTCAACCTCGGCAGCAATATTGGGATACGCCCGAGAGCGTGGAGGTTGAGATGTGGAAGGGGTATCTTGTCTTTGTTGAGCTCGGGTGGTGGCATGAACGCTTGCCAATGTGCGCCTTCAAAGCCTTGCATGAGGTTCAAAATGCTTTGGCGAACTTTTGGCATGACATGTGGCATGAGCTTCTCAAGTCGTGCAAAGTGTACCTTTTTTTTTCGTCCGCATGAGGAATGGTGTCAACGGCAAAGGCAAAGTTGCGTGCCATTCTAATAATGGTCAAGGGACGGATGCCTTGGTCCGGGCGGAAACTAAACCAACCCAATTTGACGGCCGGACCGAGGATTAAGTGCCCGAAAATTTCCTCTTGTGCTTGTTGATCCAGCTTGAGGTTGATTTGCCGGAGCTGGTTGATAGCGCGATTGCCGAGGCGCTTTTGGTGGCTTCTAAGAACCGGTCTCGCCTTGTTTGCCATTAGCAATCCGAAGTTGGTAAGTCGTGAGGCGGACCGATGTGGTCCGATTGGTGCCGTGAAGCCGACCTGAACTTGTGGAAGTTGAGGACACGCCGCGGGTGGTATGACCCCATTCTGACAAAGGGTAACACGGAAGCTTTAGAAGGATCAAAAGGAGGACGGGGTTGGATCCCCCCGCGGTTGCTCCCGCTGTCGATAGAGTTGAGTGGGTTGCTCCGGGCGGTGGCCGCCGATAGTGCGATTGTTGCCGAGGTGTGGTTTGCACTTGATAAACCATTTTGTTATGAACCGGTGGGATGAGTGCGAAGTGCACTCTTCCGCGGCATGATTGCACATGTTGCATCGCTTTTGCAATGAGGCGGCCATTGGTGGAGTTGCACTCATTTGCCAAATGGCCTTGGTATTTGCAAATATGGCACCAGATTTGACCGCTACTGTGATTAGCGTGTTGAGGCTGAAATGTACCGCTTGTGGAACCATGACAGTGGAATGAACGGAGCTCTTGAAGAGCCACGGAGGAAACATTGATCGAAAGTGATTGACAAGGTCGATAGCCTCGCCCAAAGTCTTGGGACGCAGTATTCACCATGAGTCGAATAGCCGGAGGAAGTCCTTGGAGAAACCGCACCAAAAATCTGGCTCGCGGTGGGGTACCCTTTGCTTACTTAGCGTAATGTGAAGTCGATCCAAGAAAATCCCCGCGCACTGCGGGCTCTTGTTGAAGTTCATTGAGTTGCTTGAGATGAAGTTGATCATCATCCGTGGTTCCATAATGAGACGTAAAAAGAAGTTCTCATTTCGACAAGTTTGTTTCCAATGGCTTTTGTTGGACATGAGCCATTGATGAGGAGAGCCACGCAGGTGGTGGAAAAGATGTGGAATTTCAGCTTGAGGCTTGCGCGATGACCATTTAGGACAGCTAGAGCCTCAAATTCTTCCATGTGGGCCCGAGCACTTTGGTCTAACGGTTTGCCTTTTGTGTTGCCAAAGGTGGGATAAGCCGGGCCGTAGTCCGAAAGGTAGATGTGAAAGTGCCGGGCCGGACAGAACAAAGATAGTGAGGATATTGAGGTTGAGTTGATGTGGCATGGTGCCCGGCGGACCCCGATGAAGGGGTGACCGCGGTTGAGAAACGGAAGTAGCCGGAGCATTGGTTTTGAGATCCGTAAGGTTGTAAACAGAAGGGCAAGGGGGGAAACGTAGGGAAAGGATATTCCCGGTAGGCGCAAAGGAGACGCGGTGGATATCCGTGTTCCACCCGGGGAGATGATGGTTGTGACGGAAGAGGCGATGGCCCGAAGAATGATGGATGTAGGCATGTTCAGGGTATGAAAGTACGGTTGAGAAGGTTGAGCCCCGATAAGGCTCCCCGATAGTGATGAGGGGACCGAGGTTGTGAGCAATGTTTGCACGCTTGGGGGCGAACCGGACGAGACAGACACGAGGGGTTGGTGGCGCCCGAGCCCTAGACCGGCGATGGCCTCCCTCTATGTCATAGACATACATGTCGCCAAGATGGCCTGGCCCTCTATGTCCGCCTGAGCAGATTCATACATGTCGCGACGCATATGGCGGCTGTAGAAAGTAGGATGGAATCGCACCCCAGCCCGGCATGGCGTGTTTGGGGTCCGGGTTCGGGAACTCCCCGGAAGGCAGCCCTCTGTGGAGGACCCGTGGATCTAACAGAGAGTCCGGGACTATGTCACGCCGGGATTTGCAAGAAGAGAAGAAAACAGAACAAATGAGAGGAAAATGATAAGCTTCCTTGATATCAATGATGAACATACATGAGCTCGCAAATAGAGAGAAAAACCGAAAGGAGACAAGACTCAAAAACTCATCTAAAACTCATGTGCTAGCTCTACTCATATATATAGTACAATGGCCTTGGGCCCAATATAGACACTCGACCGATCTGATTGCCGACTCGAAGGAGGCCTCGATGGTAGAATGTTGGCGGTGCCTTTTGAAGTGCCTAGAATCACGCT
Source organism: Isoetes taiwanensis (assembly GCA_021234155.1). Taxonomy (NCBI): domain Eukaryota; kingdom Viridiplantae; phylum Streptophyta; class Lycopodiopsida; order Isoetales; family Isoetaceae; genus Isoetes; species Isoetes taiwanensis. The sequence goes on along the minus strand of JAJEKV010000054.1, from coordinate 1,687,188 downwards.
GACGCCGACGCTGGGCGGATTTCGGCCGCCACTTGTCCGAGAGCGCGCCTTTGTTGACTGGCCACAGTTTTGATCAAGGTGGTCCGCTGCTTGGTCTTCTGCGGAGCCTTTGATGGCTGACCCGTGGCTGACTGAGGATCCTTGAGCTTGACCTGGTCTGTCGTATGCATGAATAGTCCTGTACCAGGAGGCACAGGACTAACATGCATTGCCTCTTTCAGAAACATCTGCAATTCTTCTAAATCCTCGCCTCCAAGAATACCAGCATTTTCAACGTTTTTATGCCCATTTTAAATTTGTCCCCATGTCTATATCAATACTACTAATATTGACCTACCTGAATTTGCAGAAAAGAGCAAATGCTACAAGCAGGCGGCAGGCTCCTTCAGAGCCCTAGCATGCTCAGGCATACCTGGCTGGATAAACCTCCATTGTAGGAGCCAAATATTCTGAAGCACCTGAGACCTAACTCAGAAGGTGGTGAGAAAAAGAAAAGAAAATTGTCCAACCAAGAATAAAGAGAGAGTTCTCTTTTTCTCTCCGTTAGAAAATAAATTGAACTAAAATTGTAAATCTATAAGGCAGTTTTTTTTTTTGTCATTTCTTCAGCCTTATGTAACCAGGACTCATCTCAATATTAAGGATTTAGGGCATTGATAGGCAAATCTTCTAGTTCTGGATGGCATATGCTTAGGAAGAATATGTTTTTATGGGTGTCATTTGATTATGATTCTAGGGTATGTTCTAAAATATGTCCCCCCTTTGGCATTGAGGCGCTTTAATGGATATAAGTATGAGAATTTGTGAGGAGGCTATTATGTATGGATAGATAATATGAAAATGCTGAGAAAGGAATGATTAGAATAGCCTGACGCTTCTGTACAGTTCTATTCGAAGCTAAGAATTGTGAGCCAGCATTAGATGACATCTCGCTGTTACGAACCAAAACTTTAGTACCAAAATTTTTTATTTGTATTCACATCAAACCATCAGAGTACACAGAACAAGTACTGCCTCCCATGAGGCTATATACATGAAAGCCACGTATACAGATAACAAGATGACAATACAGATAGCTATATACACACGTATGCTCCGCCAGCTATCAAACAGCCTGCACAAGCTTCCACGTGTTAGTAACATGCATAAGAGTTATCCAGTAGTGTCAACATGAAGCAATGACTGACGGACTACAAGAACACACATATAGAATCCACATGGGCCCTCCATTTATCCCGCACCTAGGATGGCCATGCTGCAGGAAGGGGACATGAAGGTGTCTTATGCGCCCTTCCCCTATGGGCTCCTATAATAGCGGAAGCATAAACATAAACATCAGCACTAGCAATAACAATGCAATCAGCTATCTCGAAGGGTAGTACCATCTATCTATCCATAGATCCATCATAGACAATAATACATCATAAAATAGAATAGCTCCTATCCAGGCTCAGACTCATAAGGGAGGTAGACTGACGGCTGGGCCTCAAGATAGAGTAGACCGGGATATAACATCGGGCCTGACTATCGACAATGGCTAGGGTTGACCACTCCATCCGCCCCTCCTGTGCATACTATGCAGACGAACTAGATCGGGCTCTGGCATGACTATGGCCTGCTAGATATGCAACCCATGGCATCACCCATCGAGACTACTCCGGGTTTCCTCTCCCCAGTCTGATGAGGCAGGAAGGATTGCATCTCCCCTTCCCGAGGTCTAGTGGCTCCACGGGCGGCTAGAGAATCGTGGCGACACACGATTCGTACCCGACTGAACCCCCCAAAACAAGAGCCAGGTTGACACCTGCAACTCTTGAGAGGCAGGGCGGCACCATTGTCCCAGGAGGTGTCGGACCCATACCCGGCTTACTCGAAGTGACCGACTATAGGCCTAGCCCGCTATGGGTCCCCAGTAGCCGCGCTCAGCAGGGATCTCCCTCCACTTTGCCACTAGCCCCATTGTATGGTGCTAAGTCACATCATAGCCCCCGTAGCCGGGTGGATTCCTATGCACATGCTGCATCTATTAGGAACTAAGGGGTCTAAACTAGGAGCATCATCTAAATAATGGCTACTAGGTCTCTACCCCCCTTCCTTATACAAGAGGAGCAAACATGATCAACCAATATCATATCCACATAACATGATGAATAATGAGAATAACATCTAATCCTAATCACATGCATCTAACTTACAGCTAGGGTTCAAGATCTAGATAAAGGGTTCTAGAATGGCTCTACTAGAGATAAGAAGTGCTAACTCATCTAAAATCCTAACTTCCAGATGATCTACAAAGGACCCTAACCCAAAGACCTGCTCCTGAGAAACACCCTCCTGCTCCCGGCGTCTTCACGGCCTTGTTTTTCAAAAATGTGATGAATCGGGCATTAGTTTGAATCTCGAGAAGTGTACTTTCTGCGTCACTTGGGGTATTCTTCTTGGCCATATTCTCAGTAAAGAAGGCATCACCACGGACCCTGCCAAGTTCAGCTGTATGCTCAAAGCTCAGGCCCCTACCAACATTAAAGAGACATGCTCGTTCCTTAGGAAAGTAAATTATTATGCTACCTTCATTCCTGGATGTTTGGGGTCTGGGTTCGGGAACTCCTGCAAGACAGCCCTTCTATGAGGACCCGTGGATCAAACAGGAGAATCCGGTAGCTGTGTCACGCGGGATTTGCAAAAGAAACAAAGGAAAAGGAGAAAAGAGAGAACAAAAGAAAACAATAAGAACACTATGATGAGAACAAAACTCTTTGATATCATTTGATACATGAGCTCTCGAAATCGAGAGAAAACAGAAGTGATATAAGACCAAAAACTCATCTAGCATGTGAATGCTAGCTCTACTCATATATATAGTACAATGGCCTTTGGCCCAACATAGATACTCTGTCAGATCTCGGTGCCGACTCCTAGAAGGAGGCCTCATTTGCAGGAATGCTGGCGGTGCCTCTTGAGGTGCCTGAAGTCACGCTGGCGGTGACTACTCGTCACTTGTCTGCTCTCGACCTCTTCGCACACGGGCCTTCAAGGTGGGTCTCATGGGCTTGGTCTTCCTGGGCCTTCACGGGCCTTTTGCTGGGCCTTTGACGACTGACCTACACCTGACTGTGGATCCTTGGCCTTGACCTGGTCCGTCGTGTGCATGAATAGTCCCGTACTCAGACGCATATGACTAACACTCCCCATCAAACGACACTCGAGAAGAAAAGGGGAACTGAGCCATTATGATAGTTCCCAATGAGATCTTGGGGCTTCCAAAGTGTTGAGACCGATGACAGGAAGAGCGTCAATGAGAAAACCTGAATGCACCATTTCTTCCAAGGCACGGTCTGCTTCAGCAGGGACATATTGGCATTCCATGAGAAGGGAAGTCTGAAGATCGAAGGCATTGACGCTGGCATTCGGGTTGCAATAAAAGATAGGGCGCTGTCGATTTAGAGAACTTAACAGGAGACACTTTAAAGCAGCACAAAAACCTGCTTGGCGATGAACTGAGGGATCCGGTGAGGTGGCAGCATGCATCAGAAAGAGATCAAGTCCGTGGACAGTATGAGTGTGCGTCTGCCAACCGCGCTCATTGGGGATGAAGATCCAATTTTCCGTGTGCTCCAAGGTTGCACCATCCTCCCAATTAGAGCGTCGAACAAAACGTGGATCCCACCGAAGATCTGTAGAGATCTGAACAGAAGACCAGTCAGCGTGGCCTTCCATAAATTTATTCCAAAAAGGAAGACGCCAATCTGCAGTGAGATATCGGATGCGCGGGGGTGCACCCAAGGAAGCATATGGAGAGATAGCAAGACCAGTTGGTGTGGGTTGCTGGGCCTGCTCCCGGAATTCACGAACAAGGTCCTTATCAAGTGCATGACACCACTGATCCCAATCTGAACCTGAGAGCATGGTACAAACGGGAGGATTAACCCAACCCGTGGGTATGGTCTTGCTATCCAGAAAAGCCCATAGGGTGTTATAGCCACCCAAGTGCTGCATGTAAATCTGAGCAAACGGAAGGTCTTCAGGATGGGCTAAGTTCTTTCGCACCTGTGCAAGGGTCTCTGCTTGCCACAAAGGGAGATGATGAGCAAGCTCAGGCATGTACTCCGTGCTAAACGTGTTGACTTGAGTAGGATCCTAGAGATACGGATTGTCCTGGAGGAGCAGCCAATGAGCGTGAGGATTGCCTTGAAAAATCCGATGGGCGTCATCTAAAAATCTGTCATGTGTATCATCCAAGTAAAAATCATGAAAAATATAAACTATGGGCTGAACGACGCGGAAAATAATTAAGTCAGAATCCGCGCAATGGAGTAAATTAAAGACTAAAAGAGCACAGAGTAAGCCTTTGTCTTCAATGGAAAGGTCCGGCCAGATCCTGAGAAAATCGTCGCTGGCCAGAGGCTCAGTAAGTTTGCCATTTGCCGCATACCACTTCAGAAGGAAAAGATGGCGTCGGGCGTGCATATAATCCAGATAGCTGGAAGGCGTGAAAAAATCCTGAGGAATGCGGAGAGCAAGGTCAATGTAGGCATCTTGTCGATTTTGTGCTTCGTCCGCACACTAAACAGCTTGCTGGAGTTGATATTCCAAGTCTCTGATCTGATTATCTTTTTCAAGCAAGAGACGTGATTGATCACGGAACCGTTTGTGAGAGAGCGTGCCCTGTGAAGATGACTGTCCAGGAGTGTGAAGCCGAAGAGAGGCAATCTCTGTATCATCAATGAGTTTTTGTTTCTGAGCTTCTGTTAGCTGAGTCTGAAGAGACGTGACCTGATTTTGAAGTGTGGTCAGTTGGCCTCGGAGAGAAGGGAGCTGCTCATTGCGTTCTTTGAGCTCTTGGAGTTGAGTGTTGTAATTTTGCGAAAGGTCGGTGTACATGGACTGGAGTTCAGTAAGGGTTTTATCCTTGTCCTGGACCTGCACCAACAATTCTTGAATGGTGGATTGTAACTGAGCCTGTTGATCAGCAAGCAGGTCTTGGGCAGTCTTGAGAGCTTCACGGGCCTGTAAAAAAGCCTCGTGTTTCTGTTGAAGTTTTTCTTCCAGGGTTTGAACTTGCATGGTGGCAGCTTGGAGATCCCTGTGAACTGCTTCCCTGGCCTCCATGTAGGCTTGAACGCCATTCATGAAGGTTTCTTGCGAGTCCTGAAGCTTAAGGACAACTGTTTGGACATCCTGCTGGTATTGATACAGGACCTGTCGAGAAGGTGGAGGTGCGGGGCCCTGTTGGTGATTGGTCTGGGACATCTGAGAAACATGATGAGAAGTGGAGGGCGTGGTTTTCATGGATGAAGAGGAAACATGAATAGGTTTGTCTTGATTTTAAGCATGACCTGGAGAAAGAGGAGGGCGTGAAGTCTCAGCATGTTGGTTTTTAGGAAGGGAATGGAAAGTTTGGTGAGTGGATGCCTGAGAAGTAGAGGGGGACCCTGGACGGGTGATAGTTATATAATGACGGATGATGGCTTGGAGGTGAGCACCCACAGCAGTGTCAAAGCCAGAAGAAGGGGCTGCGCGGATGCGATCAATTTCATGGAGAAGTTTGAGGAACAAAATTTGTGGCCAATCAATAGGATGAGGGGAGTGGACAGCCATAATGACAATGTTGTAAAACTGTTTATTGATATGGGTATTCTTGATAGAATACCCATAGAATTTGCGCCACAGAAACTTTACAAAAGTATCGTGGGTCTTTGCAATGTTTGTGAGTCGATGGGTGTTGGCTTGATAAGGACCTGCGCCATACTGAGAGACATCCTGGTCCTGTAAGGCAGCCCAAGATAAAGAAGGTCTGGGAAAGGGAATTTGGAATACCTGAGAAAGCAGAACCGAGGTAAGCAAAATGATGGTTTGATCGACCGTGGTGGCGTATCCATTCGGGGTGTTGATCATATGAGCGACAAACTGCTTCAGTTGCTCCGGATTTGGTGCAGGGAGGTCCTGTTGGGAGAATTCATAAAGCCCATGGCGTTCCGCCACTGCACGACTTGGACCTGCAAGGGCATCTCGAAAGGTGGGTGCTGAGAAAGTCACCAACTCAAAAAGAGCCGGATCCCGTGGAGCAGAAGCTTGAAGTTGAGGGAATTTGGGTGTAGCGGCCATGGCGAAGAGCGTCTTTAAGGTAACTGGAAGAGCGGATGTGAGAAGCCAGAGGGCGGAGAGCAGAAGACGAAAACGAAGAAGAATGAAAAGGTTTTAGGGCACACATCTGTGGCGAAGAGGCGTGTTGTCAAGAACTGTGGATTGTGCCAGGTGGCAACAGATCCAAAGGAGGCAATTGAGAGGTAAAAATTTGGCTGTCCCCAAGCAGTTAAGGGAGAAGCGATGAACGGTGGAGATGAGACGTGAAGGAACGATCGGATGTGACAGCTGGCGAAGGTACAAATATTAATGTCCGACGGGCGTGAAAGGAAGGAATGTCATTTAATGCTGGCAACTCGAAGTGGGATATCATAAAACGAAAATGTCAGAAGGTACCATGGCTAGATATGCGGCGGGAGAAAAGATTCCCAATTTAGAAATGGGCTTGCATTGCAACCACGTTAGCAATTTGGTGATTGGTCCACGTCGGCAGATCTCCAAGCGGTTGGGCTATATAAGACGAGCAGTGGTCGAAGCTGAGACACCAGTTCGCGATCATGGATGACGAATGCACTATGCCGACCGGATGCAATGAATGGATTACCTGTAAAATGAATGCTATGGACCTGTGGAAATGCCGCAACCGCGGCATCCGGATGGATGGGTGGTGCGGCACTATGGCGGAGCATCCTGACCCGAAGACTAATCCCATCGAAGTGGTGGTGCATCTACGCTGGGATCTGGACCAGTGCGTCTACCAGGTGCTCCCGGAGTAGGGGTTCGTTTAACTTAGGATTTTGTAAATAGAGCTCTGCCCATAGCGGATGTATATGGGCAATGCCCACATTTTGTATTTCGCCACTGATATAATATAAATATGCCGCTTATGCACTATCTTCTGAGTCAAAATGTTGTTGTTGATCCTGTGTATGAACGTTTGTATCTTCTGTATGAAATTGTTTTAGGCGAAAACCATTGACCAGTGTAGGTAATGGAGTTCCATCTAACTCGGCCAGCTTGAAAACACTGGGTTGAATAACTTGAATGATTTGATAAGGTCCAAGCCACCTGAACTTTAACTTGCCTGGAAAATTTTTGTAACGAGAATCATAAAGCAAAACCAAATCACTTTCTTGAAAAGTTTTGGTCTTTAGATGTTTGTCATGCAAGGATTTCCGCAACTGTTGGCCATGAAGAACCCGAATATAAGCATCTCGCCTAAGTTCATCCAATTGTTCAAGTTGGTAAACGCGTTCTTGAAGAGCTGCAGGTGGATTACATGTGGTAACAAGTTGGAAACGAAGTGTCGGAAGAACATATTCAAACGACATCAAAGCTTCTTGACCATAAACCAACTTAAAAGGAGTATGACCAGTAGCAATCTTGAAACAGATTTGTAAGCCCAAAGAACAGTAGGTAACTTTTTATGCCAATCCGTACGAGAGGCATCACAGATTTTCTTCAGAATAGTGATGAGAGTCTTATTTGTGCTTTCAGCCAAACCATTCCCTTGAGGATAGTAAGGTGTGCTTTTGCGGTGATGTATGTGCAAATAATCCGTCAGCTCCTTGATGGTGTGATTAACGAAATGAACTCCACGATCACTGACTAGCTCCGTGGGACAGCCAAAACGCGTGATGATGTGTGTGTACAGAACCTTGGCGGTGCTGGCGGCAGTATTGTCTGGAAGTGCACAAGCCTCAGCCGATTTGGTAGCATAATCAGTGATGACCAGAATGTAGCGGGCACGGGTGTGCCGCGCGGGAGGATCCATGGGCCCCATAAAGTCCATTCCCCATTTGCTGAAGGAAAGTGGCGTGGCAACAAGCGTCAATGGGAGTGCGTCACGGGCCGTGCACTACAAGAGAAGGGGTCCATTAGTGTCATTGATTATGTCGTTATTTGGCCTAAAATAGAAACTCGAATTTTTTTAATAACTGACGCTATTGGTGAGGCAACCCGGTGACACAAATGTGGCAATGAGAACGTCAGATATAATGTCAGCATGTTTGTCGCTCATAACATCAGTGGCAATGTCACCTTTAACGTCAAATATAGTGTCAGAACTTTTGTCACATACAATGCCACCTATAACGTCAGTGACTACGTTGCCTGTAATGTCAAACATAGTGTCACCTATAGGGCCAACTATAACGTCAAACATAATGCCACTATTAATGTCATTGGTGAGGTCACCTATAAAGTCACATGTAGCATCATCTATAGTTCCACTTATAACTTCACATATAAGGTCGCTAATAACACCATTCATAATGCTAATACTTATGTCATAGAGTATGTCAAACATACTATCACCTCTAATAGTAGTTTTAAGGACACTTATAAAGGCATAAATAATGACATCTATTTCCTCAATACCAATGTCACCTATGTTACCAATATCAATGTCATTTATTATATCTTCTATATTGTCAATAATAATGCCATTTCTGAATCCATTGTTGCCACATAATTAATATTTCTTGATCCATTGTTGCCACGTATAATGGCACTAATCATATTACTAGAAAGCAATTGGACAACATCAATATCATGTATTGTGTCACTTTTATAATTGGATGATGTAAATATCATTGTTTATGTCATGCTTAAGGTCATAAGTCGTATTTAATTAAAGTGGGACAAATCTTGAATTTTGGGACTCGGACTGAAAATGGGACTCACACACCATAAAAGAAATTTCTGAATTGATTGCTTGAATAGAATTACACATGACACACATAGAATTGGGTTACTTGTTTTCCTCATAAATTTTACAAACCACTAGTTGAGATAGTTTTCAAACTTCTCAATATTATGTGCCCTCATACAATGATATAGCATGGAGGTTGCTCATGGCCTTGTCCATCTCCCTTCTTGGGATCTTGTGTGTGTTGTCCTTTGCAACGTGAGAACTTGGATATGACCATACCACACACTCCACCAATTCCCTCCTTTGAGGGTCAAGATAATTTGCCCTCCACTTCTTCCCCAAGCCGCTGTATTGCTCCTTCAAGTTGCCCTTCTTGTGTCTCCCAATGGGCTCCCAATATTGAATTTGGAATCCAGACGCAACTCCTCTCCATCGTGCATAGTGGTGGTTACATCGAGAGAGTGCCACCCCTAACCATATTGGGACAGTCCTCATCATCGCCTTACTAGCACAAAATATCCTTCCTTGATGTCCTCAAAGGATCCCACTCAGAAGATCAAACCACTTCGGCTTTGAGGCCTTATTTCCCACAAAACCACTTGGAACCCTTTGTTGGGACCCAAGTGAGCATTCTTAGACGTGCTTGCACCTTGAGAACCCTCCCATCTTGACTCGCAAGAACCCGCCTCTTAGCTCCCTCCCACATGGTCGTTCAGTTTCCAAGCATGTCACAACTTTCTCCCAAGATTTGATTAGGGGAGTCCATTTGATTTTTCTTAAGAGTGGAGGTGTGCTTTCCATTTCAACATCATCCCAAAGGTGTTATGTAATCCTTGATGCCCTTCACCGCTTGGCTAGAGTCTTTGACTGCCTTGATGGGAGGTAGTGGTTTTGGTTGCCCTTTAGGAATGAGAACTTCACCAAAGAGCACCCCTTTGCCACAACTCGATACCTTGTACAGTGCATCCACAACTTGTCACCTGGTCTCCACTTATATTGCATGATTGGTATTCCATCCCTAACCCAAAACTTGAACTGAAGTGGCTTTGTGTGTCCCATCAACCGTCCTTACCATCTAGCAAGTATCCTTCTACAAATGATTTCCAATCAAGCAACCTCATCCATCAAGAAAGCCATTGGGTTGGGGTCAATGCAGCTCTCAAACACATCCATTAGTTCAGGATAGTGGTCACGCTTTCTCTTGAGCTTGGTGGAGAAAGTTCCAAAGAATCCATCTATATCATCATGCGTATGCCCAACCATCATGAATCCCACTTTCACAACTTTGAATACTCCCACCCACGCCAAGTATGACATTGCCCCAAACATCCATCTATTCTTGTTTTCCAACCAATTGTCCAACTCAACACATAGCTCCTCGTGCAAAGGATGATTTCTCAAGTAAGGGAAATCATCCCAAGTCCTCCTTGATTCACTAGACACCTTGGATGTGAGCTTTTTATCCGCCTTTTGGTAACAAAGCGGTTGATCATCCATCAAAGCCTCAAAAATGGGTGCTTTGGGGAATACCTCCTCCCTTCTATCAATCCTTTCTCCAGTGTTCTCGTGCACTTGAAAATAGAGCTCACATGGAAGTTTGGATCATCTCTCCATAGATCAAGCACAAAATGACCATATGTTCCAGTTCCATGACCATGTGTTAATACACCCGCCGACTTACTTTCATCCGAAAAGCGCTTTTGACAACGCTTTGGGTAAAGGATCTAGCTTTGGCAAGAAAGTCTTGTGTTGGTCCATCTTATCATGAATTATACACAAAAATTTGTCCCACCGCATCTCTCGTAAAATGTTCTCCACCGCCAATACAACTGCCTACATGATATTTGGTCCCTTTGGTGATCTGCAAATTGCTCCCTAATTGCCATTCTTTCTTTCTCTATTGCAGCTTGATGCAAGTGTATCCTTGAGTTGAATGCAAGTGTATCCTTGAGTTGAATGTGTTGCACTTTGAGAATGGCATGTGTTGTAGGACACTCACGTCCGAGAAGTGAGTGCTCCATAACTTACTCAAAATGTGATTGAGAAAGAGGCCTACCTCCAAAGAGTTTTCTAGGATGGAGTTGACCTCCTTAAGGCACTCCTTCGATATAGTGTTGTGGCAACACTTGCACCACTCTCGCACACCGTGTCGCTCACCTTCTCGACTTGTGAGGCATAGATTGAGACATGTATCTCACAAAGCTCTCAAGACCCGCAATGGCCTTTAGAGTATTTGCTCTAGTTTTCAAAGTGAGTGCATTACCATGTTGGAACAAAGTGTGCCCTTTTCTAACCTCGCCCCAAAGATTCAGAAATGAAGACTTGCTCACCCCAAGAATCCATCTCAATGCTCTCATACATACCTTCATGCCCCTCAATTGATATAGTAGCCGCCCCGTGTTTTCATCATAGCCGAATTCCTACACAAGGAGTAAATGAAATTAATCCTATCTTTTGAAGTCGTCCCAATGTATTGGGACCTTATCTCGCACGAGGTCATCCACATTGTATGCAGACTGTGCAATCTAGGTTGCAACACTCTTGTCCCCTAATTGCCTCCAGTTTTTCTTTGGTTGGTGCCATACTTTCCATCCTTTCTAAATATTTGTCACTTCTAGGCCTCTTTGGGCACCTTTGGTCGCCTTTTATGAAAGACATAGCGCCTCTTCCTTGTGATCAAAGGATGCTCATCGACCACCAAATCTTCCACATGGCCTTGGGTGGGCCTTGGGGTGTGTAGTTCAAGAGGGGCAATCTAGAGTATCACCATTCTTGTGTGTAATATATCTAATTGGCCATCTCAATCGAAGCTTGGGACTCCAAAGAGCCTCGAGCACACAATGCAATCACTAGAGCTTCCCTGGACATGATTGTATCAACTTCGATAAGAAGCTTCACAATGCCAACTCCAAGATGTTCATCTCCCAAATCTCATCATTCACACTATCAAATGGATCAACCTAAGTAGCTATTATACCCTCTCAAGAATACCGCCCTGCTGCAAGGGTGCAACAAAAGGCAACCCATCTTCCTCCATTGGAGCCTAGGGCAATGGCCTCCTTTGGACTTCCCTCGCTCCATTTTACTCATCTCACATGTTCCCCAATGAAAAAGCTCACATTAAAACCATATAGCCCCAAACACCACAAATATGACCATATGAACCATATAAAACCATACAAACATATTAAATATAATCATATTATATCATACAACCATATTAACTAAAATCATACAACCATATTAACTAAAATCATATAACCATATTAAAGCATACAACCACACTCATTCTAAACCATATGTAAACATTGTAAACATATATAACCATTGAAACTATTCAACCATTAAAACCTTATTAAATACATAAGATAACATATATAAACATATAACCTACCCTTTCATATCTTGTCATGTCCACGTGGCGCCTCTTCGGGGGCTCAAACCGTGGCCATGTCAGCAATCCGCACTGCCACGTCATGGAGGGCATGGCCCACACGTGACAATGGTTTTTATTATTGCACTTTTTACGAGGTTCGAGGGTGCGCACCCGGTAACCGCACTCTTCCTCTCCCCCGACCATTCTTCCTCCCCTCGCTTTCTCCTCGATCACTCATCCTCCCCTCGTTTCCTTAGGGCGCCCGCTTTACCAATCAGCGATCGATCGAACCGAAGCGATTCCAAGGCCATCTTATGACAAAGAGCTTGGTCGACGGATCAGACGCCTTCCCAAGTTCTCGCCAAGCAGATTCATTGTTCGAGCGGCGCTACTCACCGAGAAGAAAGTGAGGCCCGCTTTAGTGCTGCTTTTAGTTTTCTCAGAAGTCCTTTAGTGCATTTTTACTTATATTCTGTTGTTAGAGGCTCTTATTGATCCCCGATACAATTTACACCCGAAATGCTTATTCACGCTTTGCCAACGACTATACCCACATGGAAGCGAACTCGAAGCCTCCTCCTCATCCAAAGAAATCTTCCGTGTATGTTTTTGTAATATCATACCCTTTTTAATCTCATTTCTCTCAGATCGTTCTCCACTGCTTTCTCGTACTTTCTCCACTCGTGCTCTCTTTTTCTCATTGATCTCACTAATCTCACCAAGTATCCGCTTTTCCCTTTGTATTGTTTTCTCGCTTTTTGTTATCTTTTTTCTTGCTTGTGGTTGAATTGAATACATTGTACAGGCACAAGTGAGAATAGTGGTTAGAGTAGTAGCAAGCAACCGAGATAGAAATCATCGTGACCGGTGTTAGGAACTAAGATATTGCGTAGCATTAACGTAACATAACTAGGAATGTCTTTCTCCCAAAGAACTAAGAATAGGAATTGCTTCACGTAATCTCCATTTCTAACTCACAAAGAAATCCACCGCAGAGACATGCGTAAGGGAGTGGCGAAGTTGGGAATACTAGTTTAACCAATCCAGAAGTACAGTTCTTCTCTCGACTCAGCGAGTCGAGAACTTCCCCACTGAGGCGCAGAAGAGGGAGTGTACACTGGACCGCTGGTCGGGTTGAGGGATTCTCGACCGCGATTCGATTGCACAAATACCCAATGTCTTCACATTCTTTAGAACCTCGCCGCACCTTTCTCGACTCGTGAGTCGAGAATGTGATACCGCCAATGGCTCTTTGTGCCGCAGGTGCCTCCACCCACCGGAGCCACTCTCCTTCAACCATGCTCATCGAATATTGCGAAGAGGACCGGCTCGACCGGGTGGAGGCCTCTACGACTAACCACGAGTTGCCGGCCGCCGACTCGCGGAGTCGAAAAACGCAGGCTCTAGTGCACTCTAGAGTTGAGCTGGCCCTGCCGGCCTTTAACCACTCTCCTTCTATCTTCCTCGGACATTCATGGGGAAGTGGTTTTCACCGCCCCGCAGCCAACTCTTAGCAACCCGATTCTCCTCCGTGTGTGGTCGCAGTGGGCCTCTACCCAATCAAAGACCGCCTCCCTCTCGAACCATCTTCGTCGAATATTGCGAAAGGGATGGGCTCTGATTGGGTGGAGGCCTCTAACTAACCCGCATGTGTTGGCCGCTTTCGCACTCGTGAGTCGAAAACGCCGTACCAGTAGTAGGTCTAGAGCCGCCTCAGCAGACAGCCTTAACAACTCTCCTTCTATCTTCCTGACATCAGCGGGCGGGAAGTTGTTTTGACCGTCTGCCGGGCCAACTCTTTAGCAACCCACGGGAAACCACGAGCTTGCAGAGATGATTCTCTCAAGGAGCCTGAATGCCTTACCCAACCTAAGACTCCATGTGTACCATCCCCGAGTTCTCGATGGTTAAGGCATTCTCGATTGGCGGTAGTCGAAATATAGACACGGCCAACTCTCTCGCATCAGGAAACCATGGAGCTTCTTTGTCGCATTCTCGAATGAAGTCGGAATGCCTTTAATAAAGCACTCCGTGTACTAACCGGAGTTCTCGATGGTTAAGGCATTCTCGACTTGCGAAGTCGAGAATGTAGACAAACGTCTAACAGCCGCCGTCTCGACTTCGCAAGTTGAGAATCCCTTTAGCTGCCCAATTCTCCCCTGGTATGGTAGCAAAGGGCCTCGACTCCAGCCAGAGTCACTCTCCTTCAACCATCTTCGCCGAGTATTACAAGGGGAGGGGCTCGGACCGGGAGGAGGCCTCTACAACTAACCAATGTGGAAACCACGTAGAGGAAGCCAAGGCTTGCATTCTCTACAAGCACTGCACTTTCTATTCTCCCCGCTTTTAGTCCCAAGTGCCTCTAGCCCTGCCTGAGCCACTCTCCTTCAACCATCTTCCTCGAATATTATGAAGAGGAGTGGTTCTGGACAGGTGGAGGCCCCTCCGACTAACTACAAGAGGATGCATTTGAACCGCATCTCCCCGGCCTTAACCCTAGCCTCGATCTATGTACAACATTCCAAGTAAACAGTCCCATGAAAAAACACACCTAAAACGGAACTGTTTTTTACCCCGATCCATTGTTTCCTTGCCGAGCATCTCTCAACCCGTGAGAGTAAATCATCTCTCGAAGCTGAAAAATGCCGGACAAGGAAACGATGAACTGGCGAGCTTATCGCTAGCTCCATTATTTAAACACATACCGCATGTTCTACAAGCCAAATAACATAGGCATCTCCAAACTCACCTCTTCACGCAGTAATTCCTTGGGCCATCAGACACGGATCCCGCAGCCTCACCTAGAGTCTTTGCTTCTTCAGCCGGGTCTCTTCAAGAGTGTATTCGCATCTAATACTTGTATCATCACATTCTCGCATCCCTCGCTCCATGGCGCCCAGTTGTAGAGTTCCCGGTGTTCCGCAGCTCCTCTCCGCTTCCTACCTTAGCTCCGTGCTCATCGATCAAATCAATCGCTTGCAATAGGACGCCACGCCGTGTCGAAAAACACATATGCAAGGCGCCATTAGCAAAATTACAGCGTCGCCGCCATTCCTGTCGCATAATCGATGCTCCCCTCCCAACCTCGAGGTCCCCAATGCCGCAGGGAAGATAAACTACGCCCGGCTCACTTAGTCCCTTGATGTGATTAAATTTCAAATAGTGTTTGGGCATGGCTAAAGCCGACCGCGGCCGCACTTTAGCCCGCTTCTTTTCATAAATGATTGCATGTCCTTAACTTCAAATTAAAGAACACGCCATCTTTTTTACATGCAGTCCTAAAACTCACAACGCTGAGGAGACTTAATTTACGAGAGGGGTCCAAGAGGATGAGAGGGCATATGAACATGACTCCGCCCAAGAAGCGAGGCCGGAGAGGATGCTTCACCAGCGGCAGCAAAGAAGAAGAAGAAGACAAACACCCCAGGTGAGCTCGAGGTTTTTCTTTGTCGGAATACCTTAATCGATCCATCCTTTCTTCTTGCAAAGATTCACCTCGGACTCACTGGTGATCACTGGCCGAACTCCATTCTTCGTCATCGAGGGACTGGAGACAGAGCTTCTTGAAACAGCAGCAGATTCTTGGTGGTATGTCGAGGTATCGACAAGTGGGAAGGAGAAAGATCTGTTTCTACACCAAAGGGACAAGAAGAGCTCCGGAGACAAGTACAAGAAAATCGGTGTTGTGCTCTCCGTCTCTGCGCCAGATTCAAAGCATTTAACACTACATGTCGAGGACTGCCATCTCGAGCGTCATTGTGCTTTAATAAATTTTTAGAATGAGTGATCATTCAATTTACAATGGATTCTGTAATACAATCTTATAAATTCACTGAGCCAGATGCATAATTTCAACCATGGCTTTGTAATGTTTGTGTGATACAAGGCTACGAGAGCTCTTAGGTGCTCCATACGTGGTATAACATGCAAGAGCCATCTTTTCAAGACGGGAATAATGGTACTGTTAAATCGCGTATGGTGCTGAGCAAAAAGGCATGTTTCAATTTCTTCCCACCTAGAGGCTTCAAACAGGACCCTGATTGTCAGAAGCTTTTCGCATAATGAAAAGGTGAGATGTGTGCCACTGCTAGTACAATGCCCAGATCTGCATTTAACAGTGTTAACAGGTCATTTTGAATGCCACCGCAAAAAACTACCATCTTATTCCTTGAATCTTGTCTTGCACTTCGTTGTTGTAACTATACATTTGTTTCTGCTGCCTTCTAACAATAGCTTTTTCCAGCTTCTGAAGATACAACTAGAACCATATCTATGCCCATGTTAAATGTTCGTCTCAATGCTGGCTTGACAAAATTATCTGCAATTTCAAGAAGACAGTCATGCAAGCATGGTGTTAAGAGACGTGAGGCAGTGAGTGATAAGAATATCAAGCCTGGAAGTCATTTTGACACTTGTCATATTTATGTGAGATGGAAATCATTCTAAACATTACCTTGAAGGCTAATTAGTAATACCAACAACCTGATAAAAGTAGCAGCCTAGCTGGAGCAAAATATCACATTTGTTTAGACATTTGGAGCTGCTGGAGCTGCATTTATCAAGACATTCGGATCAGGGAATGGACAAATAAGTTGGGCAAACATTGCGAATGCAGCAAAGCTAAAGAGTAATATTATCTCAAAGACAGCAATACATCATCTTCAAAGACCTATAACAGAACACAAAAAAACATTCAAAAATATGCCAATTTAAAAAAAGCCACATTCAATTGAAAAGAAGAAAATACTGCTTCAGAAAAAATGGTTCTAAGTTAAAACTTACTAGCTATTGTTGTCAAATCTAGAAATAACCCTAGAACTAGAAGCTCAGAAGCTTGATTGGTTGCTCTTATAAATCCTGATAAAAAATGCTCTTTTGTTAATCAAAGCACTGAGGTAGAAAAATACATTCAAGCGTAATCTTAATACAGATCCGTTATATAGCACCTACTATTACTTGCGCATCGAACCCTGCTTATTTAGAAACTCCAGAGAAGACTGTAGGAGGTATTGGCGATTCCTAAATCCCAGGAGCTCATGAACCGATTAGTATGGCCTTTTAACCTGCTGGGAAAAGCACTCTAAATTGACAAGCAAATAAGTAGCCTTATACAAGAGTCAGTACAAAAGAAGGGACACAATCACAAGAAGGGCATTGCGCAGACTCTTAAAGATAGTTCTGACCTAGCGCTCGCAATCTACAGAAGAACAAATATGGTCGTCACATTTCAATCTGCCATCATATTTCATGTAAATGTCAAGCGTCAAGAATAGGGCAAGCAGAACAATGGCAAAGGAGGGGCCGAAGAGAGGATTTTGCAATGCTGATTATTCCTCTCCGAAGTCTTTGTAGCCTGGCAAGGTCATAAAGACAAAGACAGCCTCTGTCGGTGCTACTGTCACCAATTCTCCCCATTCGAGCGCCATAGCCCGCCATCGTTATAGTTAAACAAAAATTCGAATGGAAGTTTTTATTTTTTCCACTAAAAATGGCACTATGGCTGAACTAGAAATATATTATCAATAGAAACCAACAGAAATATGCCATATGGACATTTTAGGCACCCACCCTATCACACCTAGAGTGCCCAAAGTCCAGTCACCGCACCCTTCTATTTTCGGGCGGCCGATATTGGGTGTCTAAACTTTTGGCAGGCAATCACATCAGCTAAATTTCTAGGTGGATCTCTTCTTAACTGGTGCGTTAAACTTCAATCACAAGTTCCGCTTTGTCAGAGACCCAATTTCATTGGTTTGCCAAGGATTTCATGTTGAAGTTGAAAATCGGTATTTATCCCTCTAAATCGGATTAGGAATCACATTGATTTCTCTTACCTGTTATCTCTCACAATCTTTGAACCTTTAATGATTTTCGGTCTATTTCATTGCAGACAAAAACCATTCTTATGCCAAAATGGCTAATCTGCCCATAAGAGATACACACGCAAATTTTTATTGTTCTAGCAATAGGGGATCTTATGCTTTGCCCCAATTTTTTAAGCATATTGGTCTTCAGTAAGCGGCATCAAGAGAAAAGAAAGGCAAGACACAAGATCTAGACTAAGCAAGATCCTAGCTTGTGTAGCAGGTTCACACCATAATCTATGTGGCAATCATCTATGTTGCAGCAATCATTGAAAGTAATCGTGCTTGTTGGCATATGATGTGGCTAATATTTTTTTTTGTTTGGACACTAGGTAGTGTGATATCGCTTGAAGGGAAGAACCATTTGAGTGACGAATTCATGTCCAACTCTGCCACATAATTTAATTTGGATGTCTCTAATGAGATTTCAGCCTAAATTTTGCCAATTTTTTTGGAAAGAGCCTGAAAATTGCCTTTTGACGAATTGCCACTCCTTTATCCCCTGCTTTTTGTGTTTGTGATTCTAAATACATAATAATGCAATCTTAGTGACTATATCAAAGGCGATATGAACACAATTATTGACACATTAACATAGCTTGTGATGTTGAAGCAAATAAGATTGTGTACTATGAATGGTACAATAAGGAATAAAGATAAGATAAATTGACCAAAATGCTGCATCTTCATTCATATTATGGAAATGCCCTTTTATTTCTTTATAATTGTCAAAATGCCCCTATATTTTTTGTATTTATTGAAATGCCCCTGTATGTGCACCATCCATCGCTGCAGAGCCACCGTAAGACTGCAAATGTCTATGAATGGGATCTAGCAGTTTATAGATCCAAGCTTAAGGATTGATTTACGCCATGATGGGAGTAAGTCCAATAGATTGCTAAGCTACCACACTACAGACACTTTGAGATCTCCAGAAACCCTAGTGAAATTGGATGCAGGTCCGTCAGAATGCTTGAACTGAGTAGATTGCCACAATACTTTATCATAGCCAATAAACTCGCCTTTGTAAAGGATGGAAAGCTCTTAATAGAAGCGAAAGATGGGGATCTAAAACATACTCTATTTTTATTTCTTTTGTAGAATAGAATGGTAACTACTTGAAGTTCAAGGAGGTTTGCTATGATGACAATTCACGGTTGGCCTTGGGCTTCTTGTGAGGGTCTTGCTAATCATAGTGAGTGATTAATACTCCTCCTAGTATAAGAATTAGGGGCATTTCAACAAATACAAAAATTACAAAAGCATTTTCACAATTATAAAAAAAATATTGGGGCGTTTTTTAAACTTTCTCTTCATATTATCAATATTAACACTCGTAATATCACTATATGAAGTGGGACAATATTTGACAGTAGTGATGATACTAATAGTAACGTCTATTATGGCATATACTATGGCCGCACAAACATTGACAGAGTTCGTGACACTAAAGGTGTTGTTCTATTTGATACTAATACCACCACCTATAATGTCACTAGTGGGCACTGACACTAGTACTAATGGTATATGTGTAACAACTATTAACACTATATTTGATTCTAATAACAACACCTATAACATCACTAGTAGGCACTGACACTAATACTGATGTTATATGTGTAACAACTACTGACACTATAACTGATGCTAATAACAACACCTATAACATCACTAGTGGGCACTGACATTGACATTGATGCTACATGTGTAACAATTGGTGACGTTATAATTGGTGCTAATAGCAACATCTATAGTGTCAGATCAAACTTACTGACACTATTGGTGATACAAAGAGTGAGGCTATAGGTAACACAAAATGTGGCATCTGTAGCACCACCTCTGTAAAAAAATGTCACCAATAAGGTCATAAGTACACTTTCTAATGTTCTGGTGACGTTTTGATGACACTAATTGACCCCTTCTCTTGTAGTGGTGGGCTGACCCACATGCTGACAGACATCACACGTGCGGGCGTGAGCATGTGCATCCTTGAAGAGCGTGGGCCAGAAATAGCCTGCGAGAAGGATTTTGCATGCCGTGGTGTCACCGTGGAAATGTCCACCACCAAGTCCCTCATGGGCTTGTCGAACGATATCGGGCACTTCACGAGGAAGAACACGCCGCCCGAGGACCATATCCTTGCCACGCTTGTACGAGATGGCCCGCTAAACCATGGTGTAGTCCCGACCTCACCGAGAAACCGACGCATGGATCGGGTTTTTCAGAGAAAGCGCGGGATCTTCCGAGGGAAGAGCACCGGTGAGAAGATACCGCCGAAAGTTATGGAACCAATGGGGCGCCCATGATAAAAACAACTGTGCATCGAAAGACATCCAAACACCCGCGGAGGGATCATCTCGCGGTGGATGCGTGAGAGATAATCCGGGACAAATATGAGATTTGCCGCCTTTATGAACGATCTCAAAAGGAGCGAATTCTTGCAAAAGAAGGATCCAACGAAAGCAATCCCGCCTGTGTGGACTTGTTGATCAAATAGAGAAGAGCCCGATGATCAACAAAGAACTTGATCCGACCGCCCAACAAATAATGACCTGAAGCGCTGGACACAAAAGATTAAACCCAAGGCCTCCCTTCTTGGCGGTGTAGTTGCGCCAATAGGATTGAGTTTTCTCATTGCATAACGGTTGGGTTTATCCGGTAGCGGTCATATGTTTGAGAGAGAACATCACTAATAGCAAACGCGGAGACATCGACATGAACATGGAAGGGCTTGTCCCATTGAGGCGAAAAGCTAACGGGGCCTGGTAAGCAAGAGCTTCAATCGCTTGAAAGCCAATCATCCGCTCGAATTCCAAGCCCGTGTGGATTCATCACCCGCGAGTTTATAAATGGGACGTCAGCAATATTTGCAAGTCCGAATGAAGGTGGAATAGTAATTGACCTTGCCCAGAAAGAACGTGTCTCTTTGATATTAGATGGTGCTTGAGCCTTAAGCACACAACTCATTTTAGCAGGATCCATTGGTGATACCTTCTTTACTGACCACATGACCCAACAACACCGAGGTAACGCATAAGGTGCATTTCGCAGATTTAGACTAATACCGGACTTCACATTTCTGGAAGAAGAGCTCTAACTTGTCCGTGTGATCATCACCATGTAGGCTGAAAAGTCATCTTGAAAGATTCGGGAGCAAGGGTTTCTCCTTCATATAATCGGAAAACCCGTGAGCATGATGTTGAAACGGGATGGAGAGTTGATAAACCAAAAGGAACCACCTTGTAGGCAAAAAGTGCCCACGGGGGGTGGTAAAGGTAGTCTTGAGTTGATCCGCCTCTTTGATTGAAATTTGATTGTAGCCCCAAAACCATCCATGAAGGAGTACATTTCATGACCGCCAACCTCTTCCAACCTCGGTCTCAAGGGAAGGGAAGTGATCACGCCCGCGTGCCCCGATTGAGTTTTATGATAATCCACGCAGACGCGGATCTTACACATTGTGTTTGAGAGCAATGACGATGGAGCTCACCCATCTCGTAATGTTTGACCTCATAAATCAAGCAGCCTAGGAGTTTATCAATTTTGGCCTTGACACCTGGCCAATGGAATTGGGTTGAGCCGATAATCGTCGCTAGACAGACAGACGGCATCCGTCGGTACGAATGGTGAGTTCCCCAAGTCTTTGTTGATACCCCAAATATCTTTATAGCTCCGTGCAAAAAATGTGTTTGAATTTTTTGAACAAATGGAGGGCGCTGTGATAGGTGGTCGAGATAAAGCGGTGATCGGCTGATTGTTGCCAACGTCCACAATCTCCACCTCCGGAGTCTGAATGTCACAAGGCACCCAAAAATTTAACCACTACCATAAACCACTGAAAAACCACCATAGATATGTTTTTTAATGCTAAAAATTTCATTCTTAATAAAAACCACGTAGCATAGTGGTTTTCATAACTAGTACGTGGTTATCCATGTTGATTTTTTCTTATAGTGCGGTTTATTAAAACCGATATTAGTTTACTACATGGTTTTCTAGCATTAATGTTGGTCATTTATGTTGGTTTCTAAGATAGCATGGTTTACTAAATCGACATTGGTTTGTAGCATGGTTTTTCAACACCACTATAAGTATGGCAATGGTTATTTATGTCGGTTTCTATTGTTACATTGCTTAGAGAAGTTGAAATAATTAAAAGTGTGGTGTTTTATACCAATTTAATTGCCATGGTGGTTATTCATGCTAGTTTTTTATTATCACAATGTATTATATAGACTACTAGTTGTGGTTTTGTGGCATGGTTTTTAATACTGAGTTAATTATCATGGTAATGACTCATAGACATTACAAAAAAAGATGTGGTTATCCATAGTGGTTACTCATAAGGAACCCAAAAACCAATTGCCGTAATTAACTGCTAACAAACCACTATAGATATGGTTCAGACTTTATTTAAATATCAAGCAAATGAGTAAATGTC
Source organism: Isoetes taiwanensis (assembly GCA_021234155.1). Taxonomy (NCBI): domain Eukaryota; kingdom Viridiplantae; phylum Streptophyta; class Lycopodiopsida; order Isoetales; family Isoetaceae; genus Isoetes; species Isoetes taiwanensis. The sequence goes on along the minus strand of JAJEKV010000054.1, from coordinate 1,664,770 downwards.
AAAATACAAAGGCATCTTTTGTAAATTGTCATTCTTTAGTTTTTTATAATTTGTTTTGAAAACCAGCATGCAATAGTGGTTTTCAACTCTTCTTCCTATCTTTCATAACAATGTGGTGGTTAAAGTAAATTTGGAGATAAACTCAGGAGAGGGAAAATCCCGATAAAGAGATATGAAATCCCCTTTTTAGGCAATTTAAAACAATTTTAATCATGTATATAATTGGGAGGGGTCGGTCGGTACCCTGACCACCTCCATTGCATAGAAGGTGCACCATTAGAGTCAAACAAAACATTCATAGATGTCACATGTGGCACTTCTAGTTATTCAATTTTGTTTTACTGTAATAGTATAGTATTTTTCTAAAACTGAGTACGCATATGAAAGTGCAAACATTGGCATGGCTTTATCATGTGCCACATATTGGTTGACTATGCTTAGATGCATCAATTCACATTTTTTATCAAGCCCATATGGAAATTTGCCTCAGGAAAGAGCAAATTTAGATGCACTAATGAAGTTAAACGATGAAGACTTCTTGCCTCATTCAATTTCTTAAACTTCATTTCTTGGTGCTTCCTTTTGCTTTCTTGGTACTCGAGAACTATAATTGCTAGAACCAGTGTGTTATCACTAGACCAAAAGAGCAAAGTTTGAACATGTTATTAGGTCATTTTAATTAGTTTGAAACATTTGTAAGTGTGGCATATGGATCAAAATGCACCCTAGGGGTTTAGAGTGACAATCCAATCCACCAATTCAAAGACTATATACGCCCTAGGGATTGGCTCCCATTTGCTTCTAGAAATAGTATGTTATCTCGTTAATTGGAAAATCTTAGCAGACCGGACATTTACTCTTCATCCCAAGGTAGAAAAATAAACCCGCGTGATCTTTTGTTGTTTTCCAAATATTCTAACCCCTACATTCTCATGACGGCGCGAGATTTGTTTAAGTGGAGTCCATACCATGTCTAATCAATCGCATTCTAGATGCCCCCGTGTTTTCCTTGTAGCCCCCAGCATCCGGATAGTTTCACGGATCTATTTTTGCATGCGGGATGGAGAGGGACTTCAAGCGGTGAGATCTCAGTTTCCCAATAGAATAATACCCACAGGGCATATTTTATAAAACAAGATAACGACAATGGGCTTTGAGGAGCCATTGATGCACAATGCAATTACCTCGGACGCTCCTGTGCCAAAATAATACAGGTATATTGCCATTTCCTTCTTTGATGTACAAAACTCAATCAGATTATGTTCCGCCACTCTATTCTCGCACACAAACCGACATTCCTTCATAGTTCCAAGAAGTTGTAAGAAGTGAGTACTTGTCCCAAACTAGACCTCGATGAAGAGATAGCATGCCTCCTCAATCAGGTTCATGCTTTGTTCGATGTAGCCTAATGTACATAGGTAGTGAAGAAAAGCTTGAATAATAACTCAAACAAGGACTAACTCAACTTTGAGATGAAATCCATAGCAGGTACTTTCTTTCTTTGTCTTTGAACACGCAACAATAATCCTGCATTTAGGCTTACACTACGCTATTCCCTCGCGGATATGCCCGCCAAAAAGTATGCCTTCGCACTACAAAAGAAGCATGCCCGAATAATTACAAAACCACCAACAGTCAATATACAATAAACAATATAGTATGTGGACTCCTTAGGCTCGGCTGAGGTTTTGTCGAGGAGGCAAATATTGCCCTTAGTTCATTAAAGGCAAGCAATCCCGCGAAAAGATGGGTCGCAACAACCTACGAGTGCACCAAAGATTTCTCCATCGAGGTTCTCCATGTCGGATCACACCAATCACTAGAGGTCAGGGTGTTCAATACAATACCACCGCAAAATAAGGAGTTATTAGAGAGGTCATTTGCACAACGCAGGTGTTATTCTCCCCGCCATCAACCGACTCCAGATTGCTGTTCCATACCCACAACAGCCATTGCAGGTTCCCAATGCACCTTAGCCAAGAAATACATGTCCATATCCCCTAGGGGTCCTGCAAAAGCAAGATCAAGGCAAAACCCAACCTTATTTAGAAAGGAAACCAAGGAATTTTGAAAAATGGCTGGGACTCATACCCTCTAATTTTGGCTAAGAATATATGACAATTCGGGCCTGGGGCCGAAGAGAGTAAGATTCCACCTGAATCAACTTAAAATGTGGAAACCTAACCTTGTTTTCATGAGAAACATTACCTTTAAAGAGTTATCACCACAAAAAGTCGAAAGTGCAAGCTTCTTCAACGGGAATAAAATGGTGGTAAGTGGGCACGACACCCGTGATTTCACCGCCGAATGTCCATAATGGCACGATGGCGATCTGGGTCCGATTAGCGTAACGAATCAACACACATAGGTGATTCTAATAAAGTCGTAATGTCGCTCGCCAACTCCTTACTCCCACGATTTGCAATCTCAAGCTCCATGGCTATACGATTGCACTTGATTCATATGAGGAAATAAATATGTTTACTGCTCATCATCTGGCCAGATATTCATTCAAGCAATGGTATGCTTATTCGTGTTATTGTCAAGCCGCATGTCCGCATCCTATAAAACAGGTTTTAACTCCGCCGATTTTCAAGAGATAGATGTTTCAAGTCAGAATTGATGGAGTTTGGCTACAAGGCAAGTAAGATAACGATTTCTTATATTGACTTTATCATATGAACAACTCATCTCCGATGGTTGTGTGATTCGATTTCTGCTACGCCGAGTTTCAACAGAGTGCGAAGAACTGACAAAATGAATTTGGCACTTGCAATGTAAGGTTTCAAAGCGACACCTGCTAATCACTTCTTTTCCCCTTCTTGATTCGTCACCAATATGGTCGCCGATCTCCAAACTAAGGTCGCCTATGTTCCACCGGGCCAAATGGTAAAATATTTCCCCGTGATGATTAATCCCTTCACTAACAAACCTTAATGATATTTTTTCTGTGAAGGATTTAAGATTTAAACGATGCTGGTGCAAGATCTTTGATTTCGAGTGGACTTTAATCTTACTTTAGCCGACTCGCTTTTGTAGTAAGGTGATAATTTTTCTTGGCATGTAATCGCTTCTAAAGAGGCAAATAGTTACGTGATAAGGCATGCACGTAAGAGCCTTGTGATCTAAAGAAATCGCCATCGGCGTAGATTCTCACAGGTTTGCAGCAATAAATATCGCTTTGACATGGCTTAACAACTGCCTCCCCGCAAACACTTCATCCGCTACAGTAAAGGGTTATAGTTTATGTCTCCGCTTGCGCCAAGCATTTCTTTAACATGATTCAAGGATCCGTGAATGGTTGGCCCAAACATTTTGATCATTCATTATTTTTAAAAGTTTCTGAGTGAGCGATTTATATCTTGTTTTTGGGATCAAAATGCAAGATTTGAGCACTCAGCAATGACGTGATATTTCCTCGAAATAAATTTATCATTCTTAAAAGTTTTTGGAATGGTTAGTTCAAATCCCCTTTGCTCCCTTTAATTTTAGAAGCTTACTACAGTCGACATAAGAAACTATTTGCAATTATATTCAATAAACTCTCACTCACACCATAAGAAACCATTTGCAATTAGTCTACTAAACTTGGAATGCTTCAAAACAATATAGTGTTAATGTGGTTATCTTATTGGTTTATGGTTATCTTTTATATATTGGTTATTCTATTGGCTTCATATTCCTATATATTGGTTTATAAATGACGCTAATGGGTTATCATTATTGTTTTAGGTGGTTAATCATATTTTAAATATCACATCGTTAATCGATATTAATTTTCTGTGACACATAGTTAATAAATCATGTTAATGGTTATCATTATTGGTTTTCTAGTTAATAATATTAGTTTATTGTTGGCTTATATGACCATTGACCATAACAAAACCATATTTACCAAACAAATACAATCTAAGATTGATAGTAATTTCTAACACATTAAAACCACGCAAGACACACCAGCGCGTTGACTAGTGCTTTACGACACTTCAGTCATGTCGTACACCACAATAATGAACTATTATAAAATCACATGAAAGAACACTATACAAACTCATCCATAACCTTCATGTTATACCACATGGACAAACCATACCCTTCAAACGTAATATTACATCTATTTACTAACATAATACTACTTTGACAAACTTCCTACAAAGAAGCCCATCCATCTAACCATCCTAACAAACCTCACAAGAGAACCAAGCCACATATGGTTTTTAATTATTATCAACCCACAAACATGCATTGGTTTTGTAGAATGGTTTTGAAGTCATAACCATGGGAAAACCATGTAGAGTTTTGCCTTGTGTGTCAAACTCCTCGTGGTTCGAAACAACGCTGTGAGATTGAAACATGACTGATGGTTTACCAGCGGGAAGAAAGCTTGCCGAGCTGCCTTTCTACCGCTGGTTGCTTCATGATCTTCGCATAGACGCCCATCGCTTCGAGGAAGTACAGTTGGCTCGAAAAATGGTCAAGTCTTGACGCGATTGCAAGTAGCCGTAAGGGTCGAAAGGGGAATACATAGCCTAATAAAATTTCGGACTTCCGATCCGTAGTCATCTCACCCTCATGATCAAGATATTCAGGTAGGGATGAAAGAGGGTGATCAAGAGGGAGCCCGAATACATAGATGTTCTCGGGCTTCGCTAGGAATCTGTTCCGAGAGAAGGTTCTGCGATGTTCAATGAGATGATCTTGCCGCCTAAATCCATGGTAGCATTGAGATGCCGACCATCTGTAATGACGAAGCTGGTCCGGTGGCCCAATAATGACTTTTTTGGCCCCATCGGGAGAAAAGGTCCGCCAACCAACATCACAATCAACGATCTCGTCGGCTTCCAAACACCAAATTCCAGATGAACCGAGTCTTCATATTGATGAAGAAGGGTGACTCGATGGGCCGCGATGTATTTAACCAGGCTAACTTGATATCATATATGGGTACTTTAAAGCGTTTGATGCCCAATTGTCTCGAAAGCTTATCAAGTAATGAGATTGACAAGATCTCCACCATCAATTGACATGATTGCTGATTCTTATAGTTGATTGCCCATCGTGGCATGCACCGTGGTGTAGAGGTAGCCACGTTCCAAACTAGAACTTGAAGGCAATCATCCGGTTAAATCGCGTATCGCTCAAAATGGTGGCTAAACTCACAAAGGAATTCTTGATTTTGCAAGTTCTTCTGGAGTTCCAAAGGAACATGAGTAAGTCCACCGCCAGATCCGCACGCCTAAGTCTGAGGCATGTTAAAACAAACTCTTGAGCATTCAACCTCCCAGTCATCTCCTGACAGTCCGAGAGCCGCGAGCGTGAGACGACGAGGGTGCGCCATGACGTCAAGAGCCCCGCAAGTACGACAGCAAAGCGTGCCACGTTCCGCCACGAGTCGATGACACTTCGGTCACACCCTATCACGATACGAGCCAACCAGTCCGCAAAGTGAACCCTTCAGGGGACGCTGCTCTGCAAAAGCATGAGGAATGATGGTCATAAGCGCAGTTTTGGTTCGTTATGACCAAACCAACCCGGGGCTTTGATGGTTGGACCGGAGGATTGAGAGCTTGGTAAATTCTTCCCGAGTTTGTTGATCCATGAGGAGTGGGGAAGGAGTCGGTTGATACCGTGGATTGTTGAGGCACGGGTGGTGGCTTTCGTGAGAACAGACGGGTCGCGAGCCATATTAGCGATCCGTGAGTTGATAGGTATCGCTAGGCCGCACGGATGGCTCTGATCCGCGCCCGGTGCTGACCTGAACCGAGGAAGTTGATGGGCATGCCATGCGGTATGACCCCATTCCCACAAATGATAACACCGGCCGCGGAAGGATCAAAAGCGAGCACGGCTGCCTTGCCTTGGTCACGCCGAGATTGTCGTAATTTTATACCGCGAGGTGGTGGAAATTGGCCGCAGGCTGGTATAACGCTTGTTGCCGAGGGCGCACCGACTTGATAAACCATCTTTGTCTAAGGGGTGTAGGATGAGCACGAAAGTGCATTCTCTTCCTCGCGGGCATGATTGCACATGTTGCGCCGCTACAATGAGGAGGGCCATTGGAGGAGTTGTAACGACACAATGGCCTTGATATTTATGTGAGGTGGCACCAAATTTGATCAAGGTTGGAGGATTGAGTGTTGAGGCCGAATCGCTAGCCTCGAGGGAACCATGACAGGAGGAATGAAAGGCAGAAGTTCGAGGGCCAGCCACCCCTGGAGGAAACATTAACTAATGATTGACAGTTCGAGCAGCCTCCAAACTTGGGCGCAGTATTCGGGCCATGACTAATAGCCGGAGAGTGGAGAAACCGTGTATCGCAGGATCTCGCTTATGGGTACTCTTTGAAGTTTGCCGAGGAAGATGTGGAGACGATCCGCAAAAATCCCGGGTCACCCGTGGGCTCTTTTGCCAAGATCATTGAGTTGCTGGCAGTTGATCATCACCGTGCCATAATGAGCGAAAGCATTCTTCATTTTGGTCCGCTTGTTTCCAATGGCTTTGCCTGCCATGAGCCATTGATGAGGATCCACGCAGTCAAAGGGCCCAAAAGATATGGAACTCAACGAGGTTGAGGTGACCATTTAGGACGCCCGTGAAAGCCTCAAATTATATGTGTTTTGAGCACTTTCATCCAATGGTTTGCCTTTAGTACCGCCAAAAGTGGAATAGGCCGCTTTGAGAGTCTCAATAAAAGAAGATATCAGGACGACCCCGCTGCAGAGCCGGCTGAGTAGGAGGAGAGGCACATAATGAGGTGGTAATGCAACATAGTCTCTGGATTTAGCGCCGCAGCGCAAAACTGAGAGTTCTGGAAGCATCCCGAAATATCCCTGAGAGCTTGTTCGAGGTTTGAGATCAAATGCAGAGTGTAAACCGGAAGAGCCCGTGAAAAGAAGGGATTGGAGATATGTCCTAATCCTGGGGAGGACCGAAGAGACATGGGGATAAACCAGTCTCCAGAATACGCCAACCCATATCCGCGGCACCTCCCGGAGAGGAAACAGTCGGAGGCCGAAACGCATGTATGACCGGTTGTGAAACGCCAGCACGCGAGCAGCATTCCAACCGTGAGTGAACACGGTGAGTGGTAGTCAACCATTTTAGGTTTCAACATGGCCTCAATATCATAAACCGGTCATACATATCTCGGAAAGCAACTTCGCACGTTGATGGCCCAACCCAGACCGGGCCCCAAGCAAGAAGCTCCTTCCTCGGGTGAAAGTCGCGCGCATATGGTAGAAGAAGGGAAGGAAAAGAAAATCGACCCCAGCGCATGTTGGTTCATGGAATCCCCGTGAAGACAGCCTTTCTATGAGGACCCGCGGATCATCAGAGAATCCGTAGCCGTGGTCACGGATTTGGTAAAAGAAACAAAGGAAAAGGAGAAAAAGAGAAACAAAAGAAAACAATAAGAACACTATGATGAGAACAAAAACTCAATGATGATAAACATATGAGCTCTCTAAATCGAGAGAAAACAAAAAGTGAGATAAGACCAAAAACTCATCTAGCCAGGAATGCTAGCTCTACTCATATATAGTTAAATACCTTTTGCCTAAATATAGTTACAGCTCTACTCATATATATATAGTACAATGGCTCTTGCTCAACATATAGATACTGCCGGGATTCTAAAAGCTACCCCTGTAAAGGAGGCTCGATTTGTGAATGCTGGCGGTGCTCTCTTGAGGTGCTCAAGTCACGCCGACACCGACGGCCAAGGGCAGGAGTAGGACCCGTCACTTGTCTCGCTTCACCTCTTCGCGCTCCGGCCTCAGTGCGGCCCGTGCTGCCCCTGTCGCCTTCGCCGGGCTTCCTTTTGACGACTGACCTACACCGACCGTGGATCCTTGGCCTTGACCTGGTCCGTAGAATAGTCCTCGTACTGTGACGCATAGACTGACCGACTAGCCGCCATTGCGATCCTATTCATAAACTCACTGATGATAATCCACTTGCCAGCGATCCCCAGAATGCTGCCTTTCAAAATTAAAGGTTCATACTCACCTCGCTCTGTTCCACCTCAAATGGATAAACCATTTCATGTTCATGTGGATGTTTCAGCTTTACATTAGGTGGGTTGTTCTTTTTCCTGTGAGAATATGATTCGCAGTTTTGACAAACGGGATTCGCTATGAAAGGAAACTCAACCTCCGCTAGGAAAACATTCTCGCCACGGAACAAAGAAGCTTGGACTATCTTCAGGTAACAAGCCCAGCCAATACCCTCCGATACAAAAAAATCAAGTTCTTTGTGGATCATCAAGCTTTGCCTGACAATCAATAAGACCATACCTTACCTGATCACAAGACTAAGTCACGGACGCATTGCCTGCGTCAAGCCCAAGAATTTGCTCCTTGAAATCATTCATAAAGCAGGCAAGTATGTGGTGCCCGATTATCTCAAAGGATGTAAACTTTTAGAAGATAATGGTATTTGATGGAGATTAAGGGCATACGGTGTACGGTTGGTGTGGGATAGGGAAGGACATGCAAGGCATGACGTATATCACGATTTCTATATTGTCCATCCTTCCCAACCTCTATAGATCTAACTAACTGAAGAATGCCATCTCGCATCATAACTACACATGATATTCACCAAACCCCATTAGAACTTTTAAAAAGTTTTCAAACTCAATACAAAGATATCCGAACGAACTGCACTTGTGGAGGCTTGCAAAAACACATACGACATCAGCTTTTAGATTGGGTTCAAGGATGGATACCACACCGGCAAATATAAAAGACCTTTCTAAAGTCAACAGAGACAAAGCAATAAGGGAGAGGGAGAGCTAGACAACCTTATTGCCACCCACTCGGGAATATTGGACCCCACACGGAAAGAGGAGAAGGGGGATCCTAGGACTAAATACAAATACTAGAAGAAGTAAAAGATAGTTGTGCAAAGCTCTGGACATTGACTCCGGCTAAAGGAAGCGTGATAAATGTACCAAGTACTTCTTCAAGACAACTAAAGGAAAAAAAAAAAAAGGTCAGCCTACACTTTCATCCATTCTCATTCTCAAAGTTCTAAGAGATCTCAAAGGTACTTATATAAACACTCAAGCCTCTTTGGGAAACACAACTTACCTTTCCAAGATACTTCCTATGGAGAGCCTCAGACAAAAAGTCTCTGACTATAATAAGCCCCAGCCGTAGCATTTCCTAAGTCTTCCCTCTCTAATAGACTGCGAACATTGCCACCTTTTACTGCTAAAATAAATGTCTAGGAATGAACGAATTCTATAGGAATACTACCAATACAATTGGGAATGGATCACGAAGATGCCTTTTCTACATATGCTACGCATCTCCATGCAAGCTGAAAAATTTAAGCCCACGACATCATGATATCTTGGTACCCGCTATGTAAGGAGCCAAGCATAATCAATGACCGAGGCTCATCACACTTCTTTATCCGGCTTATAAAATAATAGCTAAAGCCATGGCGTAGAAGCTTAAGCTACTCTTAGCCGAAGACATCTCACGTGCCCAATCCGCTTTCTACCTGAGACCAAGTAATGTTAGATTGAAGGCTTCTGCACCGTTTAGGAAAACAGACAAAGTAGCCTACCTAAAGTTGTAGACTTCATCAAAGCATATGACAAGATAGATGGAGCTTCTCGTGATAAAATAATGCTCAAGCTAGGTTGTGGGAACATTTTACTTAAAAGAGTCATGAAACTTTTGAGATCGACGGACCTTAGTCTTATTCCAAGTGCTGCGAAGTTTCCTTTTCATTTTTATATGTGCGGTATCGCAAGGTTGTCCCTTTGGCTCCATTTCTTTTCAATATAGCAACAGGCGACTTTCACAAATATTCCTGCAAGCCTCTCGCGCGTCTAGTTCGTGGATTGTGAAAACGATGGATGGCCCCTCAACAAATTTGTAATCAATATGCCCACCAGCTTCCTACGCCTCATAAATTGGAAAAATGCCTGCAAAGGGTCGGTGGAGAACCCGCATCCCACATGCTTGGAAAGTCTAAGTAAGTCTAACTCCCCGAGGGTGAACACTCCACCCTTGTAATTTAGTGAGTATTAACATCGCCAATGCACAAATATGGATGAAATATTGTGAGGCCTACGTAAACATCATTTAAATTGGTGGAGCAGGGCAAAGCCTCTTGTGGGAAGGCTGATTATCAGGCAAAACATGTGTTAAATAAATAATATGCATATACGTCAATCTCTACTTGCTCCAAGAGAGAACGACAGAATTAGAAGGCCGATCTGACCCTCAACCGTGCAAGCTTTTGGGGGAGGGGGGGGAGGAGCATACCGCACCCCCATGCAGCTGCAAGAGGGACAAACAAGGACTGACATAGTATTGTAAAGAGCAAAGCCTGAACAGCCAACTACAGGATTACCCTACTTAAAAAATGTGAAGTCTCAGGTATGCATCCTCATTAATTAGGCCTCATTATTTTTATGTAAGACAGTGTCCAATCACGATTACTTCCTTCTTTGATCCAGTCATGAAACGCCTCCCCCTTCTGAAGGGGACTTATTTCCGCTTCTGGAAGCTACAAAGAAACACACGCCTGACACGAAATTTGAAGCGTAGACCTCCTCTCCATGGTGTAACAAAGGAGTTGCACAAACAAACACCCTTTAGGTATAGTAGGTTACGCGACAAAAGAGATGAAAACCGCGGTATACACTCTTGTGTGCAGTGGGTATATGGGAGAGCATTTAGCTAGCTGTAGGCAAAGATATCTCAAGTCCGCTTTTGGTTTAAAAGGAGGCGCACAAAACAACTTGAGAATGTGTGGCTATGGTACTCCCAACACAATATGTAGAGAAGATCAAAAACCCATGGGTCGTGGTATCTTTTATACAGCCAAACAAGTTTAGAAGTGTCACTACAATAGTTTGAAGACCAAGGAATATTCAATGTTCACTCAAGTGGGACATTAGTGCTCCTGAGGACAACCTTAAAACTATATGGAGAAATGCTTGGCTGAAATATCTCTCCATCTAATCAATGCCTTCCTTTGGCAAGTGATTCACACAGGCCCCAAGGGTCAATCATCTAATATCCAAATGGGACAATAATGTGAGCTCACTACCTGTGTGAAAAAGGAAGAGGAATCTATAGAACATTGCCCGTGGAATGTGGATGCTACAAGAAGTATATGGGCCTAGAGTCCGGATAGTTTTGAATACCATTTAGGTACCAAGGATTGTTGTTGGGAATTCTTCCTCCTGAATGGTGTCCTATGATGATGTCTTACAGCGAAATCGACACCCAGAATAATATAGAAAAAGGAGGAGCACGTAACTGAACGAAGTACAACAA